>VDFB02109042.1:72092755-72420146 GCA_007258455.2 Sequoia sempervirens | reverse complement strand
GAAAACCCCCCATTAGACAAACAATTTCAAGATATTTTGCAGGAATTTTCTAAGATTTAAAGTCAGGTTTCCATCAGAAATTGTTATGCAAGTGTCAAGGTGCAGAACAAAACTTTGGAATTGCATAAATTTAAAAGTGGATTGATTCACCATGCATGGTGAATGAGTCCCTCCTGAGGTGAAGATTTGATTCAATTGCAGATCCAAGTTCCCGACTAATAGAAAATAGCTTTTGTGCATAAAAGTCTTGACTTGGGATTGATTCGTCCAGGATGCCGAATGAGTCCTAGTTAGCTCAAATTCAAATTTCATCAATTTTCGAGATTGTTTCCCAGGTGCACCCATTCTAAAAAATAGCCTTATGTTTAATTTAATTTTCATTTTTGTTCATTCTTTAAATCTTTTTACAAACAACACTGTGTTTTCAAACATAGCATAGATCTTAGTTTTGCATCCATATTCAATCATATAAGTCACGCACTTGCTTTTAGCTCATCTCATTTTAAATTAGACAACATTATATATAACATAATTTGAATGAACCCTATAGCATTTTTTTCCTAAACTCTCCCCTTTTAGGTGAAAAATCTTAGAGGAGCAAGAGAATTCCTAAGAGCCAAAAATCTACGGTTTAGTACAATGCAAGCCTAGAATGATTGTGAGTAAGGGGAGTGGATTGACAAATTGTTGATAAGCTATCTTAGCCCACTTCACATGTATCGCCCTCTGACGGCATTGGAACTAACATAGATGGAATCATCAGTCGACTTTGACCATGTATCAAATCTAGTTCAACCAAGTAATATATCTACTTGCTTAGTTTTTTAAATTCCTATTGTTAAATCTTACTTTGTAGTGTATTCGTAATGTTGACTAATTTCAAGAGATTTGTTGCACATATCAATGCAGGGCATGTTTATGCAGTTATTGCAGATGAAGACAACAAAAAGGGAATAGACTATTAATTGTGTCATTGTGTTGAGGCCAAAAATAAATTGGAGGCCCTAGTTATAGATGGAGAAAACATCGAATACCCTATAGGCTTAGTTGTTGTTACTGGAACGTGGCTTAGAAGGTACCCACATAAGAGTGTTAAATATTAGTTGTTTCAAGACTTTGACACGCATCATAATATTTTTCATTACTTGAACCTTGTCATGCAATCCAATGTTTGTTTGACCAAATATGGGGTAGACCTTTGAACAAGACCTTGTGGAAGGTCTGTGAGTCTAACCATGAGGCAATACTTGACACAATAAAGAGTAGAGCAGACCTGGATGGTTCGTTGGATTAATTTGTAAGTATGCACATTAGTTCTTATTAATTTATAATTGTATGGACATTAATTTTTTTGATGCCAATGCTATCATCTTCTTTTACTTTTCCTATTTGTAAGTAACCTACTAAAAATTGATTGGTGTCCCCTTGCAGAAAATGCAAATTTATGAGCCATCCAAGAGAATCTCAGCCAAAAAAGCAATGCAACATCCTTATTTTGATGATCTTGAAAAATCTCAATTATGATTTTAATCCATTATAAAAGTGCATGCAAAGCTTGGTGATGAAATTTAAAGTTATTCATTGGAAGTTAACCTTATCATGAGCACCTATGATGTAGACATTATAAGAGGTGTTGTGTGCAATAGGTATCTTGGAGCTCCAAGTGAAGATGTATGACCAAGAGTGACTAAGTTGAGAGACTGGCATGCCTATCCTCAATGGAAGCATCAAGATTTATGTCGTGTTGTTCCCGAGTTGGAACCAAATGGTGTGGATTTGTTGTTTGTAAGTGTCTTCCATCTATTTTCATTTCATTTCCATTTTGGATGCTATTTCTTTTTCTTCTTTGAATTTGCATATTTGTATGTAAACTACTAAAAATTGATTGGTCTCTCCTTGCAGAAAATGCTGATTTATGATCCATCGAAGAGAATCTCATCTAAAAAATCAATGCAACATCCTTATTTTGATGATCTTGACAAATCTCAATTATGATTTGAAGCCATTATAAAAGAGCGTGTGAAGCTTAGCGAGGTAATATCAAGTTACTCATTTGAATTTAACCTCATCATGAGCACCTATGATGTAGACATTATAAGAGAATCTTGAATGTATGAGTGACATTGTAAAAGATCTGTGAGAACAGAGTACCTAAGGCATTGTGCCTATGGTGCAAGGCACCTGGGCCTTCATTTTGTAAAAGGGGTTTAGTATGTAGTGTCTTTATGTTTAAGGTCATGTTTTTGTTTTTAAATCAGGTCTTTAATACCATGTTGCAATGTTTTGGGTTGGTTTTGGTTAGGAGGAGCCATTTTGAGTCAATTTGGTAAAGTTGCAAAAATTGTAAAAAAGTTGCATAGCAACTTTTGCAAATTTTATGTAAAAGGGAAGTTGAATAGTTAGGACGTTAAAATTTAGTTGTAGTCAGTTGGATATGGTTGGAAAAGGTTAATTATTCTTTTTAATGGTCAAACTAGGGGTTGGATGTACATTTGGAGGATTGAATAATAAAGATTCACTATTTTCTGTGTTTTCCTACATTGAATTTTGCTGCTACAGCAACTTGTACATTTTGGTATGGCCTGGAAGTCCTCATTTATGAATTGTAATTGATTTAGGAGTGAAATTCCTTTCATTTTCATCTTGTCTCATTTGATTTCATCAAGATTTGAGTGAGTTATATTGTTTTGATACCCTACTCTACATCAATATAACAAGCATTCAGTCTACCTTATTATAAAAACTTTATTTATTAAAACAAATCAACCTAATGATTATATATCAATATCAATATAGCATACAATCTATTGAAATAAACACTTGTAATGAGATTTATTCAAATATTGAAATTCATTGTTTCCCTCAAGCATTTGTAATTCAAGCAACATAATCCCATAATAGTCCAAATTGCAAAAGGTAAAAAATCTTTGATGACCTATTACCCAAATACCGTGCTAGTTACGGGAATTTCGTCTGAGGCATCAAGATCACATAGGGAACCTCTACAATAACCTCTCTCGGTTTTTTTTATCTCAGAGTCATTTTTTTGTGGTCTCCAATTTTGACTTGATGGAAAAAGTGTTAATTACAAGCAATGTAAAGTTGAAAAGTGGTGCAACTTTCATTCTACAACTCGTGTGACCAAATGAACTATTCCAACACATTTGAATGGTGTTTTTATGCTAGGCATGGTCCTCTTTCACACCCAAACACATGGAATTGCTCTGAGCTGCATTCAACCAGCGATCCCTTAAGAGTCCAAAGTGCAAAATAGCAACAATCTTTGACGGGCTATTACTCAAAAATCGTGGTGCTTAAAAACTCTTCATCTAAGCCAATGGGCTCACATTGGGCCCTCTACAATAACCTCTCTCGATTTTTGTTATCTTAGAGTCATTTTCCCGTGGTGTCTAGTTTTCACTTGATGGAAAAAGTGTCAAATGTGAGCAGTGTAAAGTTGCAAAGTGGTGCAACTTTCATTTTGCAACTCGTGTGACCAAATGAATTATTTCAATGCATCTAAATTGGTACATTTATACTAGGCATGGTCCTCTCTCGCACCCAAACACGTGGAATCACTCTGAGCTACGTTCAACCAACTTGATCCCTTAAGAGTCCAAAGTGCAAACTAGCTGCAATCTTCGACAGGCTATTACTCGGACATCATGGTGCTTAGAAAATTATTGTTTGATCCTATGGGATCATGTTCAGACCCTCTACAATAACCTCTCTCTATTTTCTCTATCTCAGAGGCATTTTCCTGTGGTGAAAAAATTTCACTTGGGGAAAAAGTAATCAAATGCAAGTAGTTGAAAGTTGCAAAGTGGTGCAACTTTCATTCTACAACTCGTGTGACCAAATGAACTATTCCAACGCGTCCGAGTGGGTAAATTTATGCTAGGAATAGTCCTCTTTCACACCCAAACACGTTGAATCGCTTTGAGCTACAGTCAACCGATAGAATCCCTTAAGAGTCCAAAGTGCAAAATGGTTGCAAACTTCAGCATGTTGTTACTCAGATACTGTGATGCTTAGAAACTTCTCATCTAAGCCTATGGGATCATGTTGGGCCCCTCTACAATAAACTCCCTCAGTTTTTTCTATCTCAGAAACATTTTCCTATGGTGGCGAATTTTCACTTAGGGAAAAACTTATCAAATGCAAGTAGTTGAAAGTTGCAAAGTGGTGCAACTTTCGTCCTACAACTTGTGTGACCAAATAGACTATTCCAACATGTCCAAATAGGTATTTTTATGCTACGAATGGTCCTCTTTCACACCTAAACACGTGGAATCACTATGAGCTATGTTCAACTGGATTGATCCCTTAAGAGTCCAAAGTGCAAAATAGTTGCAAATTTTAGCATGTTGTTACTCGAATATCGTGACGCTTAGAAAATTATCCTCTGAGCCTATGGGATTGCATTGGGCCCATCTACAATAACCTCTCTTTATTTTCATTATCACGGAGGTATTTTCCCATGGTGGTGAATTTTCACTTGGGGAAAAAGTTGTCAAATGCAAGTAGTTGAAAGTTGCAAAGTGGTGCAACTTTCATTCTGCAACTTTTGTGACCAAACGAACTATTTCAATGCGTCCAAATAGGTATTTTTACACTAGGAATGGTCCTCTTTCACACCCAAACATGTGGAATTGCTTCAGGCTACATTCAACCGGATCGAACCCTTAAGAGTCTAAAGTGCAAAATGGCTGCAAACTTCAACATGTTACTCCAATACCGTGATGCTTAGAAACTTCTCATATGAGCCTATGGGATTATGTTGGGCCCCTCTATAATAACCTCTCTCGGTTTTCGCTATCTCAAATGCATTTTCCCATGGTGGCAAATTTTCACTTGGAGAAAAAGTTGTCAAATGCAAGTAGTTGAAAGTTGCAAAGTGGTGCAACTTTCATTTTGCAACTCGTGTGACCAAACGGACTATTCTAACGCATCTGAATGGGTTCTTTTATGCTAGGAATGTTCTTCTTTTGTACCCAAACATGCGGAATCACTCCAAGCTATATTCAACCGACTTGATCCCTTAAGGGTCCAAAGTGCAAAAGGGCAGAAATATTTGAGAGGCTATTACTTGGAAACCGTTACACTTATGAACTCTCCATCTGAGTCTACAAGATTGCGTTGGTCCCCTCTCTAATAACCTCTCTTGGTTTTTGTTATCTCAGAGTCATTTTCCCATGGTTTCCAGTTTTCAGTTGATGGAAAAAGTGTTAAATGAAAGCAGTGTAAAGTTGCAAAGTGGTGCAACTTTCATTTTGCAATTCATGTGACCAAACAAACTGCTCCAATGCATCCCAATAGGTACGTTTATGCTAGGTATGGTCCTCTTTCACACCCAAACATACAGAATCACTTCGAGCTATATTCAACCAACTTGATCCCTTATGATGCCATGCAAAATGATTGAAAAGAGAAACATACACACGAGAGTTGAGAAGTCTGAGATTTCCACACAAAAAGCATATGATCATCCTCAATTCTACCAAGTGCAAGACATTTTTCAATTATCCTCCTTTCCCTTTTAACAATATACAACCAATTGTAAATGTGAACAATGGTGGAACTTGGAAACATTTTATTTTTCCTCAATTAACAACTTTGGTTGTGAAGCATTTTTTCATTTTCATTTGAAATGATTTGCTATGCTTGAAAATTGGAGTCTAAGAGAAATAAGTGATGCTCTCACATAAATTTATTATTTGGTTTGATTAATAAATTTTCCACTGTTGAGTCCATTTCTTATTTGTATTATAAATTATAACTTGTTTTGTCCTGAGTCCATTTCCTATACAAGTAATAATATTGCAAAAATTTGACATATAAATCTTTTGACATGTTTATATGGTGATGGATCAAGAACATAAAAATTCATTCTACACTATGAAGATTATCTTGTGAAAATGTTTAAAGACTATTCAATATAAATGTTTGTATGATAATGTGTCAAGAAGTTAACTACTTCATCTACTATGAATATTATGTTTTGCAAGTGTTGTGAAGATTATGTATCATTTGCTTAATTGAGTTGTTCCAATGAAAGTATTAAATATATTGGAATAATTTTATAAAACATTTCATGGAATACCAATTGAAAACGTGTTTTTTTCTTTTAGATAAAGCATTTCATGGAACTCTTTCAATTAAACTGAATTGAGATATGTAAGAACAAGGGAGCATTAGGAAATAAATTGCTCAAGGATCTTAAATAAGCCTTCTCTCCCGTTGCAATTTTTGGTGGATTATTACTTTCAAAGTATTGGGAATGCTTTGCCTATTTTCTAGTTGGCAGTTGCCATTCTAGAAGGCTCATCTCTTGATAAATTTTATACTCATTCTTAATCAATTATCAAGTTAATAATCAGTGCATTTATTTACAGTTAATATTTTCTTTTCAATTTGTGCAATTTTGGAATTTGTAACTCTACTAGTATTCCTAGAAATATTGAAGTTGTTTACCATCGAATAATAAAGGTGTTTAGCATCAATCAATTAATATTCAAGATAAACCATGAAGGACAACAATGATCAATGCTAGGCCTAACCAATTAATTAGTATACACATGAATAATTCAAGCATGTACATGTGAATAAGGGAAGCACAAGTACTCAAAAACACGTAAGCCTTGAAGTATGCACACGAATACATAGTATACACAAATTAATACAAAGTATATGCATGAATACAAGGTATACACATGAAAACACGTAAGTTGCAAAGTATACATTGGAATACACATAAGTCACAAAGCATACACGTAAGTTGTAAAGTATACACTTGAATACACGTAACTCATATCTATTGAACCATGAATTTATAATGCAAATATGGACACCATCAATAAAAAAGATTTGTATTAACCAAATATCCATGTAGGCATACATCAATATATGTCAATATAAGTATAAAATATAGGTACAAAATAGCCATATAGGCTTACGAGAATGCCATATAGGCATACAATGTCAAATATATCCAATACAAAATATGTACAAAAATGCCATATAGGCATACAACAAAGGGCTCTGGAATCAAAAGTAATCGCTCTCCATGCTCTCAAAATAAACTCTTTCCATTTGCATATCAATCGGATGGTGATACGTTTGTCACTCATTTATGTTGCGGTCGAGGAGTGCTCTTGGTGCTCCTCCTAGGGTTTAGTTCTTGGTCAAGTTTTCTCTGTTACAATAAGAAGTAAAGACATTAATATATAGAAATTACATTAAAAAAATGATATATTTAACAAAATAATCACTTACCGCCATCTAATGATCACTCTCCATGAGGGAAATATTCAAATGCCCATGTTGAGGCATGTTGAAACCCTGTATAAACCATCCAAATAGAAATTAAACTATGAATCAATAATGGTTTGATTTTTCACTAACATCTATAACAACAAATGTAAATTGAAATTTAGTAATTTGCCCCATACCTCCCCTATCAAAGCCATCAAGGAGTCTATAGCAAATGAAACACCGATCTCCATTTCCCTCTGAACATTTGGAGGTGTATCCGCTTGCAACATCTAAAAATTTTACATGAAAAATTATTCAATCACGAAAACTACAATAGCGATCCAATGACTTATAATGTATGAGATAATGAACAAAATTTTGAGTACTTATTAAACTATATATTTATGACTATCATGCTTACTATTTTCTCTATCCATATCTTGTTCAAAAGCACGTGTTTTTAGGATTTGGCCTATAGCAGCAAGCCAGTGAACCGTTTGATAAAATGGTTTCATAGACATGTACAATAACTATGGTGGCATAGAGAAGGCAGTGAACTGTTTGAAAAAATGCCTCAAAGAAATGGGGTCTCATGGTGATGGAATGCCATTACAAACAAATGTGTCATGGAATTCCATCACCATAAGACCGCATTTCATTCAGGATTTTTTTCAAACAGTTCATTGCCTTCTCTATGGTATTATGTTGGGATGGGATGGATGGTATAGTGTGGCCTTGGCTATGAGATGGAGGGCGATCATGACATAAAGAGGGAGAAGTGGGGACATTAACAAGTGGAATAAAAGGTGGAAGGTTCCATGGATTGGTAAATTGAGGATGAGGACCTTGAAAATAATTTGGAGGGGAATTTTGGCTAATAGGTTGGTTTCTACTCTTCAAGCAGTGAGTTGTTTGAAAAAATGCCTCAAAGAAATGTGATCTCATGGTGATGGAATGGAATTCCATCACCATGAGACCACATTTCTTCAAGGAATTTTTTCATACTACTCACTGCCTTGACTATGATATTGCTTACTATTATGCTTTGATAGAAATTTTTCCAAGCATCTATAGTTTGTTGGAAAGCACCTATTTTAGGATTTTAGCCATAGCAGCAAGGAAGTGAGTAGTTTGATAAAATGCTTTGGTACACATGTATGGAAAATGTGGTAGCATAGAAAATGTGGTGATCTATTTGAAGAAATTCCTTGAAGAAATGTGGTCTCATGGTGATGGAATGGAATTTCATCACCATGACACCACATTTCTTCGAGGCATTTTTTCAAACTACTCACTGCCTTGTCTATGCTATTGCTTACTATCATGCTTTGATAGATTTTTTCCAAGCATCCATAGTTTTTTGGAAAGCAATTTTTTTAAGCTTTTACCCATAGCAGTGAGGAAATGAACTGTTTGATAAAATGCTTTGGTAGACATCTATGGAAAATGTTGTAGCATAGAAAAGGCAGTGAGATGTTTGAAAAAGTGCCTCAAAGAAATTGGGTCTCATGTGATGGAAATCTCCATAAGACTACATTTCTTTGAGGAGTTTTTTCAAATAACTTATTGCCTTGTCTATGCTATTGCTTACTATTATTCTTTCATATATTCCTTCCAAGCATCCATAGCATAGACAAGGCAGTGAACTGTTTGAAAAAATTCCTCAGTAAAAAATGGTCTCATGGAATTCCATGACAAGCAAATGCAATTGGAAGTTGCTCCTACTTATTAATTATGCTATGTGAAGTAATTGCATCACTACTTATGTTGACTTTCTAAAAAACTATATTGTAGTTGAAATTTTGTCATCTATCAACATCTAGTTATTAGTTATGGAATGTGAAGCAATGCTTTGAGTTTGAAATATGTGCAATACAACGTAATCAATGATATGAATATAAACTACAAAAATCTATTAAGTACAATTCATTAGTTAAACTCTTTATTCTATTACCTACGTCTAGGTTTGTCTAAATCCACTGGCACTGGGAGGTTTTCTCTTGAAACCTCCAATATTAGCCTATTCAACATCCAAAATACATATTAAAATACCATTCATAAAAAAATTCTATTAACATGTAATAAATTTATAATTGTTTACTAGTTACATATCTCAATGGTGGATGCAGTGGAGAAATAAGTAGGTGTAGGGCCAATGTATCCAGGATCAACACTGTGACCCTACAATTTTATTAAAATCATAAAACTAAATTAGTTAATTTTGCATTTCAAAATTGAAATTTAATAAATTAAATTCAATGAACATGTTAACATTTACCTGAGTATCAATTCCAGCTTCCCTTGCCATCTCCATAGTTGTAAACGTATCCTGCGTAGCAGCCTCCTAAGTGTCGGTGGGGTCATATGAACAAGTCGCCCCGCAAGACTGACACAAATGGGATCAAATCCCACCACTCGGAGACTCCCCTGGATGGCATTGTAGAACAGGGCTGGCATGTTGGATGACACTCTAGGTCATAGATTTGATGGCCTACAAAGTCTCTACCTCGACACTCTCCTTCACAACGGAAGGGATAACAATTTGCTCATGAGGCGGCCTAGCAAGAGGTCATCTCCCTTGCCATGTAGGATCCTATTGTGCATCGGGTCTATCTTGAGCCGACCCCCCACCTCTCCCCTAGAAGTCCCTCATATCAAAATAATTCAAAAAAAATTCAAGATGAACTCACAGTATAGTTTCCTAAGGAAATACTGCGGGACTTCACAATTTTTGCATGGTGGGTAATCAAAAACCATGTACCAGCTATCCCAAAAAAAGTTCCTAATCTATTGGTGGTGGAACCAATGGATAGGAAACCTCTACGCAGTGAGGGTAAGATTTGCATTTGTCCATGGGTCAGTGAATAATGAGCACAAATAAAATTTTATAATTTCCGTATCTTTTACATCTTTATATGATAATTTGTCTCAGTAATAAGCCCTAGCCGCCTGCCTCATATCTTGCCAACCAATTAATTGTTTGTTGATTGAATCTACATGTTTTAACATTTCTTTGAGTGAATTTTCCAGGGTCATTCTTTCTGTGGTTGAACTTTTTGGATCATTCAACCTTCTGATTAAATCCTCTATTTATTTTTTATAGTTTTCAATTTCACTCATTAAGTTTTGTTGAGTGCCAGGAGGATGTTGAGGGATTGGTGGAGGAGATTGTTGTTGCGATTGATCAACTTGAGGATTTTTTTGTTGTTCTTGTTGTGCTTGTTGAGGATTTTGTTCCTCTTGTTGTTTTTGTTCTTGTTGAGGATCTTGAGGATGGTTTGCAGGTTGATTAACATCTCCTACAAATTCAAAAAATAAATATCAAAAACAACCTAAAACTAACAAATTCAAAACAAAAAACAAAAAATCCTTACCTCTCAAACCTCCTCATCGATGTGGCAAAATCCTGGAGATGAAACAACAATAGTTTGATGAAAAATCTTGCAAAATGGCTCCTCCCAGAATGTGAGCACATAAATGAGGGGTTTTGGCCACAGGCAGAAAAAAAAAACATAGTCAAAAATGAGAATGATTTTGAATTCCTTTTTTTTGCGTTTAATAGCTCATAACGCGCTTGCGTTATGGTCTCGTTGTGGCCGAGCCTCAGGCTCATCACATCAAGCCATAACGCGAGCACATAATAACGTGCTCGCATTATGAGCTTTCAAAACTTTTTTAAAAATTTGGCCATAAATTGGCTACCCATCTTTTGCACCCGCCCTAAAGGAAGACAAGATTTTGATAGTTGTTGTATATGTTGATGACATCATCTTTGGTGGAGATGATGATATGTGTAAGAGGTTTGCAGAATAAATACAAAAATATTTTGAGATGTCTATGATTAGTGAGTCGTCTTTCTTCCTTGGGCTTTAAATTTTTCAACTAGATGATGGTATCTTTATATCTTAGGCTAATTATGTCAAAGAGATGTTGAGGAAATTTTGCATGGAGAATTCCAAACCAGTAAGTACAAGCATATGGTTACTAGTTGTCACTTGAACAAGGATGATGAGTCTTCGAAGTTTGATCAAAATTTTTATAGATCTATGATTGGAGGATTGCTATATTCGACTACTTTTAGACCTGATATTATGCATGTAGTATGTTTGGTTTCCAGATATCAAGCTAATCCTACGAAAACAAATGAGAAGGCAGTAAAAAGATTATTCAAATATTTGAAGGGAACTCTTGATTATGGTTTGTGGTATAAAAAGAATGATAACTTTTCTTTGAGTTTTTATATTGATGTTGATTGGGTAGGATGTGTGGATGACCAGAGAAGTACCAAAAGGAGTGCATTCCTCATAGGAGATAGATTGGTCTCTTGGTTCAGTAAAAACTAGGAATCAGTGCCCTTATCCACAGCAAAAGTTGAGTATATGAATGCAACATCTTGTTGAACCCAATTCCTTTTGATGAAGCAAATTTTGAAGGACATAAAAGTGGTGTTTGATGAGCCCATTCCTATATTATGTGATAATACCAGTGCAATAAACATTTTTAAAGAATCTGGTGATGAATTCAAGGAACAAACATATTTATATTTGGTATTAATTTCTAAGAGAGAAGGTTGCAGAGAAAGAATTCAGATTGGAGTATGTGCGTACTAAGGATCATATTGCAGATATCTTTACTAAGGCATTTTTAAAGGATACTTTTGAGTATCTCCAACATAAATTAGGGGTTATTGCCCCTCCTTTTTCTAGCTATATGCATAATTGATGCATCTGTCTAGGGGGAGAAATTCATGTCATATCTTTTTTCTCCTGGATTGATGTGGGCTACCTCTCAAGGGGAGTAGGTAGTTGGTTGGTTGTTTTTCATGGGGGGAGCATGTACAATGACTTGAAGAAGATGTGCATTTTTTGAGCTTGTGCATATGTTGGGGAAGAATGTGTTGTTTTCAATGAATACATTGGCCCTTTTTCCTTGATGTCAAAGGGGGAGAATGAGCAGATATGTGTTGTCATCAATGCCAAAGGGGGAGATTGTTGGAATTGGTTGTCATTTATGTCAACACCTTGTTTGAGAGTTTTTTGCACATATGTTTAGCATTGTGTGTCATTGATGTATGATGTTGTACTAACAATAATGTTGTTGATAGTTGAATGTCATGCCTTGTTTAATGACAATTAAATTTGTAGTGAGTATGGTTAGTATTAGCAGAGGATGTATCATGATAATATATTAAGATGAGGCATAGAAGCATTAAGATGAGGATTAGAAGTAATGTTGATGTTGAAGAGATTTTGTTGATGGTATCTATTATGTTGTATGCTCTCTCATATTGTCCCTAAGGAAGTACATGTTGCTACAAGAAGGATTAGGCCTCTGGTTGTTGGTAAAGGTTTATGCTACATGAAGTAGCTTTTGAAGATTATTTTGGAGAATGCTCTGTATTCCTCCACTATTGAAGATATGGTCTTGTGGTTTAGGATTCATTGTTTATGCTATATGGTTTTTACACTCTTATCTTTTTAGGTCACCTATATTTTTAAGAAAGTTTCTAGTAATTGCAGTGAGTTTCCAGTTTCATTGGTTATTTAGAATGGTCCAAAAAATGCTCTGCATTTCTCCATATTAATGTTTCTACTCCTATAGTTTGGTGAACATGCTCTCAATGCTTATGCAGTGTCTTAATTCAGTGTTCATACAATGAAGTGTTCTACAAGATGGTTTGATAACATTTTATCTCTTAATTAAGTATTATGTGCTCCTGGATGAAGTGTTCTCTTTATGTTTGGTTTGCAATGGTTTCCTATGGCATGAATGTGTGAAAGAAAATTCTAGAAGTGTTGTTGGATGTTCATGGAATGTCTCTTTATGGTCCACACATCAAGGATTAATTTTTTTGGTATTGCATATTGTTTTGAGTTGGATTTTTGGTAATTTGTGAATATTTAGGCGACATGGCTTGTTATCTTGTTTGTGCTATGTGCTTAAGGGTCTGCACTAGCTTTGGAGGTTATGTTAAGTTTTGTTTGGGTCTTTCCCTATCTTTTTGTGAACTGTATTATGTAAATTTAATTGGAAGTTGTGTTTTTTGGGCCAATTATCAATTTGCTACATGTTTCTTTGATGTTGACTTGGGATGTTGTGTGCCAATGTGTGTGGTGTTTGAGATCACATTGGAAGATGTAATAAGTTATTTTTGGTCCCCTCTATCTCCTAGATAGGACCTTTTTGCACCACATTTATGTTTTGTGGATGAATTGTTCAATTATTGTTTATCTCTTGTTCTAACTGGCCTAATTGATGTTTTGAGACCTTAAGGAGGATATAAATGAAAGAACAAATCAGTTGCAAGATGGATGAGTGAGTGAATATGTGGAAGAATGTAGATATAGTGAAAAAGGGTGTTAAATATATATTAGATGTTCTTAAACACCTCAATCAATAGAGTACGTATTTTTTACATATGTTGTAATATTCTAAATCTTTATGTATCTTGCTTTGAGATAGTGTGTCTCATCAGGTCCTTATATCTTGCCCTAGGTTTTTTCTCCTCACTATGCAAGTCCTTTGTATCTTTCCTTAAGGTTGTGCATCTTAGCCTGCAAGTCTTGAGGTAGTGTGCCTTATTGTAGTTTCTTTGTAAGCAGTAAGCTTCATATATTGTGAGTTAATTCTCATCGCGGTTTCTCTCTCATTGGGTTTTCCACGTAAATCTAGTGTTATCTTATGCATGTGTGTTCATTGGCTTATCTTTCATTGTTGTTGATTTGATTAAGTACTGTTGATCTTTTTATAAGTTGATGATCCTATTAAAAGTGTAAATTTGAGTATTGTTGAAGGGTTCAAGATCTAAAGGGGTTATGCTTTTGTAGATACTGATTCACCCCCCCCCCTCTTAATATCTGGGTATATTCAATGGTAGAAAATATGGAAACATTATGTTGTAAAGATAGGGTCGCGAAGGAGGAGCATGGAGCATTGTGTTACATGGGAATAGTATCTTGGTAGAGACTTTGTATCCCATTTTTGGCCTACAAAATAGCTAATTTTGAGCCATTTACTTTAAAGAAAACAACCTTGTATAGGTTTTACAAGAATGGTTTGTTAAGGAGAGGTTCCATAATGATAAGGTATAGCATTTACTCATTATGTCATAGTTAATTACTAGATTTGGGGATTAAGATGTATATGCAATTTATTGTACATTACTATCATGCATGACCAAATACAAATCTTCTATTAAATATATAACTTCATTCACTAAATATATATTTTTCATTTTTACTTGTAAGTTAAAACCACTTAAAGTAGAAAATAAAAGTTGATAGCCATTTAATATATGCATATATTTTCTTTGTTAAGAAGAAAATAGAATTTTTAGTGTTGTCAAATGATAATTTTCATTCAAGAAAAAAATAAATTAAAAGGCATGACAAATAAAGTACACATGTGTGTGTAATTTCATTGTCAAGTAGAACATAAAAGATGAAATCTTTCAAATGATAATGTTCATTCACAAATAAAAGATTTTAGATGTGACAAATTAAATATATGTATGTATGTATGTATGTATGTATGTCTATACATATGTATATTCATATACATATTTATACTTATATATGTATGTTTGAATGTATAAGTATATATATACATGTACATATATGCATATGCATGTGCATGGACATGTATATATACATATATATTTATATGTGTATTAATTGTTAGGAAAATGGTTTCTTAGCCTTGCAATTGCATGAGGTTACTATTTATATTAATTTTACATTTGAGCACAAATTGATGCAAAATTTTCTCCAAATCTTTAAAATGGCTAAATAAATGTGCTCATAAATTTTCATCATAAGATCATGTTTGGATTTGAAGATATTAAAGTTTCTATTTTTGAAAGTTTTAAAGTCTAGTTTGAAGGCCTTCAAGGAATTTTTGGGGTCAAAAAATGGTTGTAACAAACGAATCTAATTATAGCTTGATAGAGTGCTTCACAAGCTTTCTGATGGTTCAAATAGTTTGTCATTCGGACACCCGAATCAAAAGGTATGGCCTTTGGAAGTTGGAACCCTTAAATGGGAGATGTAAAAATATGTTGGACACATAAATGAGCTATAAAAGATGAGATACATTTGGTGATTTGTGATTTAACACATCATACACATTTTTTATTTGAGATACGGATGGGTACCACTTTTTAGGTGGATTTAGCTTATGGCTTTGTAATATTGTTTGATAGTTTCATGTACTCTATCTCTTATATTTAGCTGCATGATATTGTGGTTGGGTGTAAGACTTTTATAGTCATTGAGTTTCCCACATATCTCTAGTTAGTCATACTACTATGAGAAATCTTACTCTAAAAGTATATTTTAGTCTTTTTTATTTCAAAATAATATATTGGGTGGCTTCAAGAGTGAGGGTTTTTTCTCTCAAAAGGGTTTTCCCCATAAAAATCACTATCTTGTGGTATGAATGTTGTTTATATTTATGGTAGTGTAGAAAAATGTACACCTTTACAATTTCACACTATGTTTGCATCCCCTTAATTAATTGTGTTGCAAGTATGAGCAAGTTTGGTGGTATTGTCATTAATGTTGTCATTGATGTAAACACAATTCAGTATGTTGCAGATTGTGCATGTATAGTTGAGATACTGATGAGATGTTGTGAGTGCATGGATCTATCTTTATGATGTTACAGATGTGCTGAAATGATGGGTTACCAAGCTCTTTTGAGAAAATTAATAAAGAGTGAAGTCAGAGTTATGTATGTGTTCAGAATGTGCTCTGAAATGTACTTCACATTTCTCTTGTGTTGATCCTATGCTTGTACAGATATGAAGGGTTGTTGTTGATGATTTTATGGTGTTATATACTGATTTGTAGCTTCTAGTTTGATGGAGTGTGAAAGTTGTGTTCACCGGTGTGTGAATTATTTTGACAGAGTTGGTTTTCTGTGGACTAGGAGAAATGTTTCTACTCTGTAGTCCTCCGCTATTTTGTTTTAGGTCTTGTGAATTTGGAATGTCTTGTAATGGTTTCCTCTACATTCTAGCAAAGATGTTTGTAGTTTGGTGATCTGGAAGTTGAGTTTCAAAGTTGTATGTATTTGCACAGTTCGGATGGACTGATGGAAGGAGTTTCGTGTTCAAAGGTTGTTACACTTGCTACAAATGTATCTGAAGGAACCTGAGATGTGTTATCATGCATTATGAAGTGTTTTACGTCATTTATGTGTTATCTTCTTGTTGGGAAGCATGTACTTCAATGTTCATTTGTATTTTCATTAGGTTTGGTCGACCTGGTGTTTACACTTCATGCAGAGAATTAAAATTTAATCAAGGAAGCATGTGGTTGATCTGAGACATTGCTTTTGGTCTTGGTTAAGTATTTAATTGGTCCACTCTCATTCCTTTCCACTATGGGAATGTTGAGTTTCTGGCCTAATTTAAATTTATGAAATGAAGCTTATATGGTCGACCTTGGAGAAAGTTTATAAGGTTGAAGATGGTATAAATGCAAGTTGAGATGTGAAGATTTGGATGATGCAAAGTAACGAAGTAAGCCACAAGTGAAGAGTAGAATTGTGCGAAAGTGAGTTGAGGCAGCAGTACTTCATTGTGTTAGATTCCTGAAGGCAATGAGTTGAAGGTTTCTACAATCTTTTGATCAAGGCTACGGATGTGTGTAATTTTTTATGGTGGATCTTTTGTTTTCTTTTGTATCTATAGGTAGTGAGCCTCCATGTTGGACAATGAGTCATTTCTATAGGCAGTGAGCCTTTTTATCTAGACAGTGAATCTTCTTCTAAGTAGTGAGCCTTTGTATTCAGTTTTGCTATCTCTTTATATTGTGAGTTAATCCTCATCGTGGTTTTTCCCTCATTGGGTTTTCCACATAAAATTCGGTGTTCTTTGTGTTGATTTTTCTTTCTATTACCTGCATTTCATGTTCATACTTAATAAAAGAACAATGTGGTTGTGAAGTTAATAAGTGTTGAAGTTTTGAGTTTAAATTTGGTGACAACTAATTCATCCCCCCTCTCAATTGTCCTGTGCCTTTTAAAAATTGGTATCTGAGCTTTGGTTCCTTGGTGTACAGATTAACCACTTAAGGAAGCTCTGATGGCACATAAGTTGGTGATCCCTATTTTCCATGGATCCGATTACAATGACTAGAAAGTGTGGATGAGAGGATATATTATCTCTCTTGGTTACAAGACCTGGAAGGCTATTGAGACAAAGTATATTGCTCTGACAAGTGGTCTTACTATTGCAGATGAGTTTTCTAATTATGAGGAAAATGAAAAGGTGGGGTATGCTATTTTCATTTCTCTATCTAAAACTGAGTGAGCTAAGGGAAAAAGGTGAAAACACAATTTTTGCTTGCAGATTATGCAATTCAAACCTTTAGGAAGTTACAAAATTTAAGGAAAAAGGAGTTAGACACAATGGCATACACTGAAGATTTCCATAGGTTTATTATTAGAGTAGGACATACTAAAGATGAGGTAGAAAAGGTTGCAAGGTATTTAAATGGGCTTAGGCTCAACATTCAAGATGAAATTGGTCTCACAACACCTAGGATAGTTGAAGAGTGTTTTCAATTAGCTGTCAAGGTAGAGGAAAGGATAAAAATAAGGCAAGAAATATAAGGAAGAGGCATAGGTAACACTAATAGAGGAGGAGGTATAAGGAAGACCTATGAAGAGAAAGAAGATACAAGCAAAAACAAAGACCAAGGTGTTGATCAAAGAAGTGGTTTTAGAGGTTTCAAAGGAAGATTTGATGGAGGTAGAGATTCAAGTTCATTTTTAGGAAGATGTTACAATTGCAACTAATTTGGCCATGTAGCATAGAAGTTTCCAGAGAAACAAGGTTCTACTTCAAGTGGTGGTGACAAAAGAGTTCAATTGGTGCAAGAGGATGATTGTGAAGGTGAAAACTCTCCTACTCAACTTGTTGCTCCAGAAGTTGGGGAACTTTTGATGGTGAGAAGAACTCCACTTCAAGCATCCAAGGAGAAAGAATCAACACAAAGGAGAACACTATTCAAGACAACCTACAAATGCAATGGAAAGGTATGTAAAGTTGTTGTAGATTCAAAGAGTACTGATAACATGGTGTCTAGTGAAATGGTTGATAAATTGAAATTGGAAAAAGTACCTCATGAAACACCCTACAAAGTGTCTTGGTTGAATAATGATCAGTCTATTTTGGTGAATGAACAAGCTTTGGTTGAGTTTAACATTGGTGGATATCAGGACAAAATACTTTTTGATGTGTTACCTATGGATTTTTGTCATTTTTTGCTTGGAAGACCATGGCAGTTTGATAGGCATTGCATATATGATCGAAGAGATAATACTTATCAGATTGAGAAGGATGGAAATAATTTTATATTGAATCCATTACAAGAAGATGTGAAGGAAAAAAACCAAGGCAGCAAAGGTGATCATGTTAGGCAAGAAGGAGTTTATAACATTTGTGGAAGACAAACATGATGAGTTTGTAGCTACTATAAAGGAAGGAGATGCTAAGATAGTAATTTTGAAGAGTGATTCAAGATTGGAAGGAAAATATGATGGTTGGGTATCAAAGTCTGATATAGAGAAGGCCAAGGATGAATTAGTTGTGGAAAAGTAAGCTTGGGTAGAAAGGCATGATGAGATTATGGTAGGAACAATGCTTTGTTCATTAATTTCAAAGGATGTTAAAGGGTTGTCTCATTTTGTCAGTACATAGGTTTATGAACCTACTAATATAGAGGTTCTAGAGGACAGTAAGCATTCAAGGTTTGATCAGAAAATGGAAGGGATGATAATGGTGAAAAATAGGGATGAAGAAATCAAGGATAGATTCCAAGAGACAAAGAGCAAAGTTGAGTAGATAAAGGGGGTGAAAAGGAAGTTAGTTCAATTCAAGGGTGAAAGAAGTTTGATAGCAGGTACAGGGGTAGAGAATCTAAAAGAAGAGATGAAGATAAAAGGTGAAGTGAGTAAAGCTATTTGGCAAGGACAAATAAGTGAATTCAAGTATGTTTCAAAGGTAAAGTAGAGAGCAATTCAAGACCAAGTTAGTAGAGGTATGTTTGTAGGTATGAAGACAAGTTCAATCTCAATTTCAGATGAGGGAAAGGTAAGAGAACATTCAACAGGTCAGTTTGTGAAAATGGAGCAAAGGTATGTTAGGATAAAGGATGTTTATGAACTTGTAAATCTTTAGGGTAGATTCATGACCTTCAAGATGAACCAGTTCAAGGATGATAACTAACTTGTCTAAATGCATGGAAAAAGATGCATTTCACATACAAAATAGGCAAGCTAGGGTTTTATTTGATTGATGTTTAAGTCACAAAGTGTTGGTGTACTCAAAATTTTGCAAAGTTGGATGAAGTGAAAGATGAATTTTAATGGAGTGACTGAGATGTTTGACCCAATGTTGACTTTAAAGTGAACCTTTGTTTTGAAAAGACCAAGGTAGTGAGAATGATGCTAGACCTCTAAAATATTCAAATCCTAAAGACCCAATGTTGAATTAGATGAGAGGATGGATGGGGATGTTTATACCTATTTGGTTCCTCCTAGCTCGAGCATAAAATTTTCTTAACAAGCGATAACGATTGTGATAAAATATTGATGCCCACTTCCTACTAAATTGTGAACTACAATACCTATGTTTGCAATAATGGGATATAGATCTTCCCCTATGTATTTTTATTGTGTGATGGATCATTTAGAGGAGTTCAGTATCATGAAAAATACCAGGATTTTGAATCCAAAAGAATGCATATAATTCTAGACTATTTCTTGAAACATGTCTGTAAAATTTTGCTACCAACTTATCTCTATTCTTGTGAAGTGTTAAAAGATGTTTCTTGAGAGATTTTGGACTAAGATGCCTAAGTCTAAAATTACAACTTGTAGACCTTACTTTAGGGATCATAACTTTACGTGAGATCATGTACAAATAGTTTAAGTTTATGGAAGAAAGGAAGATATTTATTTCCACACAATTGGTGGCAATGTGGTCCTTCCAACCTCAATATCATCTTGTTTCTCTTCTTCATCTAAAATGGTTGTTGTGTTTCTCCACTAGGTATTTGTTTCTTTTGTTTCAAAAGAGAAGCTTCTCAAACTACTAATGAGATCAGTTTGTTCTTCGTTAATGAATTCAAAGTTTGATTGAATTATAGCACCTGGAGGATTAGGTTATCTAATGGGAGCAATCGGTCTCCAAATATTCATGTGGGGTTCATTTGTCAATTTATCTTGCTTATTGAGTTTATTTTACCACAATCACTTGTCTGGATTAAGTTTTTCAAACTAAATATTTATGTCAAAAACACCATAACTTTCACAATGTCCATTTTGTGAGAATCATGAGGTTGAAGCCATAATTTCCTATGTTGTCTTTGGAAAATATGGATTTTGATATAAGTCAAGATATTTAGAAATCTCTAACGATAGAATTCTTAGGACAAGCAGCAATATCAAGGATTTTTCAAGAGGTATCCATATTTAGGCCAAAGTGTTGAAATTTTGAGGAAGATAGTGAATGTTTGTTTTTGAATCATTTTGGAACCAAGAAAATTATTAAACTGACTCATAATCATTACAACCCTAGGTTTTAAATGGCTATATTTGTTGAGTCCCCACTCAGATTTCTGCAAACACTAAACAATGCGAACAGTTAGAGATCTGGCGACACAGACTCCCCTCTACGGCACACACTTCTTGGGACCACCAAATCTCAAAATCCTTAAAATCCATAGATCAAAGGATTTTTTCTATTTCTACAATTGAATAGTACAAATGTGGGGCGGCTTCAGAATGACCGTTCTTGCACCAACAAATATTAAGGATTTTTGGATTCTAAACAAGGGTTTGTAATAAGGGCTTCTAGTTTAGGGGGTGCAATGATAAACTCTATCAAGAGGTATTCCAACCCTTAGAACAAGGGCTTTATGCATCATAAAGATACTGGGGGAGAGCTATCATGTACCGCTTCCCATTGATCACAATTTTTATTTCAACCACACATTTATATCGGGTTTAGAAGACCTTGGCTTTAGCTCGTTACTGCTTGGTTCATTCCCTCCTTTCAAAGCAGGGAGGAAAACCCTCTAAAGGTAAACAATAGCAAGGAAGTACATTTGCAGTTCAATCATCTTCATTCATATGAACAAAGAGAGAACACAAGCTATGCCTTTTTCTCACACTCATAAGGGGGTTCAGTTTTAATCCAAATTGAAAGGTGTAGGTGATTTTGCAAAGTGTTACGGAATGTTTCTGTTTCTCAAGGTCACCAAATGGCACGAGAGAATTGCATACACATCCAATAGAAATGTTGTAAATTACAAAACATAACAAACAGTTGTAAATTTTAACCCCTCAAAGCAATGATGAGTTTGTTTTAAGCACCAAATTAAATATGAAGTTGTCTTGTTCAATTTTAAACCTGAAAAACAATGATGAGATGAGGGTTCAATTTTAATCCTTTTTGAGCGTTTGTTTTAAACACAACAAAAATTTAGTGTGTGTCCTAAAGTAGAAATTAGAAAGCATAAAAGTTGGGTTATAATTTCCCCAAAGCGTCAAACGCTTGTTACAATTACAAATTTTTAAGATAAGAAAAGGCTTTCTTCACTTTAGCTCCATGTCATTCAACCTACAAAACCTTTTTATTCTAACAACCAGAACACGGTTAGCAATGTATTAGTGATCTGATAAATAAAGGAAATTAAAGCACATGTTGAAAAAACTGTCATAAAACTTCTTACCCTAGTTGGGCGTCGTTGCACACGATAGCGTCGCAATTTGAAGTTTGGGCATCGCTCTAGTGAAAATGGGCATCACTCTGCAGCCAAAATAGAGAGCATAATAGCATCGGGATTTTTTCAAGCGTTGCTCTACACAGTAGCATCACAATTTGAACTTTGGAAGTGTCACTGTTTGAAGTTTTTGATACCTCTATATTAAATCGGCGTCGCTAGATTTAAATCAGCAGTAGTGCATTTAATTAGTGTTGGTATTTCAAATTGTAATAGCGTCACTATATGGTGATGCACTTCAAAGGGTGTTGCTATTTGTGATTTGGGCATCATTGTATCCTGCAAAATAGCAAACAAACGGAATTCGAGCTAAAAACTAGTTAAATTGACGGTTTTCCCTCCTTCTAGCGCCAGAATGTGGACCAAGGATTGTCAGGGTGGGTTGATTACACTTGATCCATGATGAATCGAAGCATAACTTAGCCACTACACCTCAATCACAAACAAGGTCATTCAAATTGAAAGTTAAACTTAGAAGCATTTAAGAAACTGAAAGTTACAAACTATGAAAACAATTAAATTCCTACTCTAACCTATTTGAAACTTATCCTATTTTGGAATTGGTGTCATGTTGATGTGGAAAAATGACCCTTTCCCAATCCCATGATTAGTGAGCTTGTTTCAATCGATTCTATGGAAGAGAATCAATGAAACCATTATGATAAGTGGATGAGAACCTGATTTATGCTAAATTAACATGATTTTATGCTAAAATTGATCTAATTATGCAATTGCTAAGCTAATTCTAAACTAAAATATGGAAACCCTAATTTATAAACAAACTAAGATGGATGCATGGAAGCCATTAATGGATGTCTTAAGCTTTATGCAACTAAAATAAACTAAATTAAGCTAAAAGTGAGTAAATTAAGAGTGTGAGTGTGAATGAATTCAACAGCATGACTTTGCAATTGAAAGATGGATCCTTTTGTCTCCAAATAGTGTCCTATTTATAGGAAAGCAAATGAGAAATGGAGGGTTGTTTGATCTTTTTTGATCAATAAACGGTCAAGGATGGAAGGAAGAAGAGGCATGGATCATGGATTCTCATCAATGAATGAGAATGCATGATGGGTTTTAATCAAGGGCTCACATTTGCTCCAAACAAACACACTTTTGACCTGCTCACACAGGTTAAAGGTGACTTGTTCAAAAGGTTAAAGGTTTAGCTTGCTCAAGAAGCCAAGTGAGTTGATTGGAGGAGAGAGAATACTCTTTGGTTCAATATTCTCATGGGTGAGGATAAATGATATTTTACAAATTAAAAGAAAGTTTTAATTGTGCAAAAAAGGGATAAGGAATATTCCATGGGAATATTCCCTTTTTAGAGGAAAACTAGTTTAATTACTAATTAAACATTGTTTAATCACACAATTAGGGGATTAGAAGATTTAAAAGTGTGTTTCATTAAATTAAATGATTTAATGAATGGGGGAGACATGAAATGATATTTAATTAAATAACTTAGGACCTTATTTAATTAAATAAGATGACTTAGGAGATTAAATTAAATATTTTTATTTATTTAATTTAATGAGATGAAATATTAGCATGAAGGGGAAATGAATTAACCTGAATTGATGAATTAGGTTAATGGATGGAAATGATGTCATTAATTAAATTAACTAGGTTGATTTAACTAATTAAGTGAAAAAAGGATGGGTTTAAAGAGGAAATGATGTTAGTAAACCTATTTCGAGTGTATGATATCATTCAGGACATTTTTCAGTGTCTATAGCAAGGTTATTGTGTAATTTTTTTTGTAATTTTCTCCATTTATGCATGCAATTTCCTTAAGCTTTATTGAGTGATTTTGATTTAATTATAATTTTTTTCTTTTTTTTCAACTATCCTTTTCATTTTACCAATTCACAATTATGACTATTGATGAAAGAAAAGAATATAGCCTAAACTAGACATGTTTGAGTGTTATAAGGAAAAATTATGTATGTCAGTGGATTTACAAAAACCAGATATGAGAATGATCTTCAATATGAATATGTATACTTGTTTATTTAAACTATTTTGAGAACTTGAATGTGAAATTAGAATTCTTGATAACTAGTTTGAGACAGAGGTGTATGAATATGCGACTCATATCTCCATCATGGAATGTCTTTATTTTGATTATTAAAATCTTTGGCCAAAGTAATGCAAAATCACTACTTACATTGTTAGTTCAAGTGTATTTATTACAATTAGCCAAATAGCTCATACTTAGCTAGAGGATATCTAAAATTTTATGACAAAGTGTTTGTATTTAGTACACAACACTAGTTCTTAGATGGCATGATGGCCTTGGAGATATTGTTGATATGCTACTCTTATGAAGGGTAGGGATGCTTCTTGATGGAAGGTGTGTGGGGGACCATTGGTTTGTGGTTGGAGGAAAAGCACTCGAGTATTGTTATCCCTCTTGTAGTTGAGAAATGTTGAAGAATTGATTACTCAAATATATTATTTATATTCCGCATGTCATTGTATTAATAATGATTTGTACTTTATGTCATCATTATGAAATTTGCATTATGTACTTTTATACTAAAATATTGAGTAATATTTTGAACAATGTAACATTTATTGAATGAATCGTGTTTACTTGATGTAATGAATTGCAAAATATGTTTGAAATTGTATTCATTTATTATGAGTATTTGTAATGTATCTAATTGTTTATATAAAAAAAGAGTTTTTTTTCTTGAGAAATTTTATGTTTCAAAATATGATGAACCAATTTTCATCATAAAAGAATTTTTTTACTTATCTTTATCCTTTATCTAAATAAGAGCATATTTTTGTAGGCTTCTCAAATCCCACATGATTTCTCTTCCTCCTACAAACAATAAATTTGTCACACATTTCAACCAACACTTTCTTTTTGTGCTTGTCATCTAGTGTTTATCCATTCAACCAGTGAATGTTGAGCCTTACAAAATAAATACTTCTTGACTTAGGTGCTATCACTCTTTCATCTATTGATTAGCCTACTTCATAGTCACATGACAAGTGAGATTGGTGTTCACCTCTATCCAGTTCATTTTATATGATAAACATTTTCCCTCTTCTATTGTGTTGCTACCCACTATGTGGCACATGTAGCTTTTAAGTTTATTCATTTCCATTCATGGTGGTACAATCTTAGGTGCAACCATACTTCCTTCTTGGTAACAACACAATATTCTTTATCATGGTTTTCCTCACCTATATTCTAGGGGACATGGACAAAATATATTGGAAGTGCACTCTTTTTCTTGATGTAATGATATTTCCTTCCTTTCCTTTTGTATTATTCTTCTTTCTCTTCACTACTTTCACTTTCAACCTAAGGAAATTTAGAATAAAAATAGCCTATTCTACCACAATTGAAACATTTAAGAATATATTTGTATTTATGTTTCTTGTATCCTTCCTTGTGCTTTCTTACAAAGTGTGCTTCTTCATCACTTGAAATTCCACTTGATATATATCCTTTGTTCTTCATATTCATGGATGCTTTGAAACCGTATTCTCATTTTTATGGCTTCTCCTTCTCCGTCCTCAATTTATACTCTATGAGAATCTCATGCAATTTATCCATCTTCAAGGTGTCTAGATCCCTCATCTCCTCAATGGCTAAAAAATTTGCATCAAATATCATGAGGAGAGATCCTAAGATATTTTAAACAATTATTGCTTCCTCAACCTCCTCTTCAAGACCACAGATAGTGTTGACATTTTCATCCATGTGAAGTAGATAGGCAACAATATTTTCTTCATCCTTCATCTTTGAACTCTTGAATTCTCTTATGGGTTTGAAGCTTGGCCTTATTAACCTTTTCATCTCCTTCATATGTATTTTTCAGATTTCCCATATGTCCTTCGTTGATTTATAATGCATAACCTTCACAAACTCCAATTCAGATAATCCACACAAAATTGATTTTTTGGATTTTGTGTTCTCTCTTTTCCTCTTTTTAGCTTGATTTTTTATTGGAGTTGTATGAGTATAACCAACTTTGATGAATTCCCAGATACCATATCCCAAAGCATTCAAATAATTCTCCATCATTATGCTCCAAAAGGAATAATTTGATCCATCAAATAGTGGTTCCCTATTTGAGGAGAAACCAAATCTTTCGATCATGTGTGTTCCAATATCTCCCTTCAAGAGGATAGGCTAACTCCAAATGAACCCGCTTTGGTACCAATTTATGAAATACACACTTATACTAAGAGGAGGGTGAATCAATATAGACCAAAACTTTACTTTTCACAACTTAAATAATCATAGTAGTGTTACTTCAAAACTTAATCATCCATAGAAATACCATACATGCAAGATCTATAAATTAATCACACACATAAGAGATACATGATTTAACATGGAAACCCTTATGGGAGAAAATCACAACAAAATATTACTAGTATATATCTTCTTACAAAATTTGTAGGCATGACTTCAATCCCAGCCACTGAGCACTAACTCAATAGGAGACACCAATCACTTCCAATAATAGGATACAACCTCTTGATCTCCTCAAATAGGAGGGTCCAACCTCCACAAGAACACTATAATAATTTTATTTGCAACTTCTTAGATTTTCCCTCTCAACTACTCTCAAAACTACCATGCATCCACTCATAAATCTACAATACAATCTTCAATAATTTTTCTCACAAAGACATCATGATCTTGTTCTTATTTTTTTTCCCTTCTCACAAAATTGTTGCTATAAATATTCTAACATATGTCTCATAAATCTACTCAAATATCTTTTTATTTCTGCTCTTCATATGAATAATATTCCTTGAATTTATTGCTTGTGAATCCTCTCACAACCTTTTATTTATGCATTCCTTCATGACTCTTCACCCAAGAGGGGTGATTCTCTAAAGTGGGTTGGCCCAACATTATTTAATTTTTTTTTTTGCTTTATTTTTAATGCAATGTGAGTGCACCACTCTATGGTTCATCCCAATTTCAAAAGCCCTCAAAAAAATTATTTAATTTTAATTTCATAACCCCAAGTTTGGGGCGGAACCAAGAGGGGATCATCCAATTTTGATATTATTTTTATTTTATTTAACACCCCTTTAGCAAGATGATAGACATGGGTCGACCTTTGATATCAATGACAACAATATTTTCAACAATCTCCCCCTTTGTCATTGATGGCAACCCTATAAAGAGATATTCTTAAAATGCAACAAGACCATACTTATCCCCCTAACTAAATTTCTCCCCATGATTGAGATGCTCCCTCTTACTCTACTTCTCCCCTTTGACATCAATTTAAAAGGTATCATGAGGCTAAAAGATAATGCAATTAGTAGATTCCCCTAAACATATGCATCTTTTGAAAAACTTAGTGACTGGATGAGAGTGATATCACTCCCAATTTATCCCTTAGGTACTCAAAAGTCTCTTTTGTTAGTGTTTGTGTGAACATGTCTGCAATCTATTCCTTTGTAGAAACATACTACAACTTCACTTGCTAATGATCCACTTTCTCTCTTAGGAAATAATATTTGATTAGAATTTTCTTCATTTTGGAGTGCATGATGGGGTTCTTTGATATGTTAATTACACTTATATTATCGTAGAAGATAGAAATGGGGTGCTCATACTCAAATTTGATGTCCTTCAAGTTTTACTTCATCTAAATGACTTGAGTGCAACAAGAATTTTATGCAATATATTATGCTTATGTTGTGCACAAAGAAATTGACTCATATTTATTACTTAACCATGATGCAATATTGTGGCCAAGAAAGAATGCACCTCCACTTGCTCTTTTTCTATCATCAATACTATCAGCCCAACCTACATCTGTATATGTTGTGAGGGTGACATCTTGACCTCTCTGGTACCACAACCCAAAAACCATAATTCCCTTTAGATATTTGAATATTATATTCACTGCTTGCACATGTTTTTCCTTTGGTGCTACTTGAAATTGTCACCAAACCAATTGCTTGCATAATGCTAGGTCTTGTTTCTATCACATATAACAAAATTCCAGTCATGGACCTGTATAGATTTTGGTTTTCCTTAGGACATTCATCATCCTCGCTCAATTTTCATCCTGTAACCATGTGAGTACTCACTAGATTATAGTACTCTATCCTAAATTTCTTCAACATTTCTTTAATATACTTGGTTTGTGAAATGAATATCCCCTTATATTTGATTGGGAAATTTGCAACCCAAGAAAGATAGACAACTGACCAATAATAGACATTTTGAAACTCCTTTTGCATGTGCATTGAAAGCTCCTGACACATCTTATCATTGCTACCTCCAAAAATAATTTCATCCACATATAATACAAAAATCAATTGATGATAACATTCAATTTTAATGTATAGATTTTTGTCAACAATACCCTTTTTAAATCCCTGTTGTTGTAGACACTTGTCCAATATTGAGTACCAAGCCCTAGGGGCTTGTTTCATCCCATAGAGTACCTTCTTTAGCCTCATTCTTTGATAGGATAAACCCTTCTATTTGTTCAATATACACTTATTCCTCCAAGTTTCCATTAAGAAAAGTTGACTTGACATCCATTTGATAGAATTTGAAATTCTTGAAACAAGTGAATGCTAAGAACATCCTTAAATATAGCCTCCATACAAGCAATAGGGGAAAAAATTTCTTCGAAATCAATTCACTAGACTTGAGTGTATCCTTTGCATACTAATATGTCCTTGTTCCTCATAATTTGACCATCCTCATTCAACTTTTTTCTGAATACCCACTTAGTTCCAATCACATTTTTATCCTTAGGTCTTGGGACAAGTTCCCAAGTTTCATTCTTCTCAATTTGATGCAACTCTCTTCCATAGCCTTTCTTCAATGTTTTTCTTCACTTGGTTCTATAAAATTATTTAGTTCCATTTTAGATCTATAATCACAAGTTTTCATGTTTATATGAACTAGCTACTCTCCTTGTTTGAATTTGTGTATCTTTTTCACCAATGATCAATTTTTTTGAATGATTCTTTTAAACAAATCTAGATAGAATCTTGGGTGGTGATCTTGATGGAGTTTTTGGATTTCTTTGATCAAATTCTCCATTTTTAACTTCTTCCTCTACTTTTTCTTCTTTGATACTATCTTCTTGATGATCAAATTCTTGTACTATTTCTTTTAGATGTCTTTCTTCATCAACCCTCTCATTTTCACTTTTACAAATTTTATGAAATATTTTTTCATAGAATATCCAAGAGACCCTCATCATACCTGAAATTAAACTTTCCTAATTCTTTGGCATCTTGCCTAATATATAATTTTCTTTCAAACACTTTAAAATACTTCACTACAAGCCTTCTCTTCCAAAGTTTGTATGGTGTTTTTTATTGTTCACCCTGATATGTTCTCAATTTAGAACATAGACTTCCATATTCACCATTGATATTTAAAAGGTGTTAGTAAGCTTAGACTTATTCAACATTTCTCTTTTCATTCCTTGGACTATCCTATTTTTCCTCTCAACAACTCCATTTTGTTGTGGAGTTCTTGCAGTTGAATATTGTATTCTTATTCTATGTCATTCATAGAATTCCTCAAATTCATTTGAGGTGAATTCTCCTCCTCTATCAAATCCTAGGAATTTGATTCTCAAACTGGTTTCATTCTCTACTAAAGCTTCAAATGCCCTAAAATTATTAGGAGCTTTTGATTTTTCTTTTAGGGAGGTAATCCAAGTCATCCTATAATAATCATCTATTAATAACATGAAGCAGCTCTCACCTTGTAACATTTTTTTCCTTGTTAGCCCATATAATTCAGTATGTATGAGAGCCAAAGGTTTTTATGTAGAGTACTCCTTTGACTTGAAACTCAACCTTGTTTTCTTTCTGCACTAGTCTTTCTTGTATATTGTACTAAATGGCTTTGCTATCCTTGGCATGTCCCTTACAACTTGTTTATGGCTAATCTTCACAATGCTATCGAATTTTAATGTCCCATCATTTTGTGTCACAACCACATCTCATCTTTGTGTGCCATGCATCACTTTTCTCCTTTAACTTCATTAAGAGCATAGAGATTGTTTGTATTTATATTAACATTTGTAACAATTTTATATGTTCTTTTGTTTCTGATTTCACAACCACTTGGATCAAGTGTTCCCTTGATCACACAATTGACTCACACTACAATATTGTGCTTCAACCCTTCGACATATAATACATTTTTGTTCTTTATCTTTCCATTTTCGAAACTAAGAGTACCTTTTCTTGTGATCCTTGTTGTAGCATTGTCTCCGAGATTTATAGTGCCTCCATTTATTTCTTTCAAGGTGAGGAACTTGGTTTTATCCCCTATCATGTTTCTTGAGCAACCATTGTCAATGTACCACTGATTTTCTTTATTTTGCTCATGGAGGGCTGCTTGTACTAGCATGGACTTTTCCTTCATTTCAAGCTCTTTCTTCTCTTCCAAAATTTTGTAGATTCCTATTTTGATTTTTCAAGAACATCCTCATTTTTTTTGTAGGTTTAGCAAAGTCACTTCTACAAGAACACGTTGTATAACCAAAATTCTTACAATTGTAGCACATGATTTTTTAGTCCATTGCAAAATCAAATGGATTATAGTTTCTCTTTAAGAAATCTAAATCCCTCCTTGCACAATCTTTACAATTATTTCATTATGACAAAACTTATAACAAAATAAACAATAACCATAAAATAAATGTTGAAACCTTTTCATTTGCACTTACCTTTGAGGGAATGGTCTCTTGAAACCTTCTTTTGTGAGAATGTTGATTTCCTGAGTAATATTATTCTCTCTCTCTTCTTTGAACTATCACTATTGATGGAACCTTTGAGCATATTTTCATATCTTTTTGAATTTTCCTCATTTATCTTCTTCGGTAACTCTGTAGTCTTAGAGCTTGAGCCTTCTTTTTTTTTCTTCTTCTTTTTTTCAAAACCAAGACCTATCTTGATAAAAGGAAATCTTTGGGAGTTTATAATATCTTCCAAAATTTCGGAGCTCTTTTTGAACTTCATGCTTAGATTTAGTCAATTATTCGGTTTTTCCAACTCTTTCCTTAAAGAAACAACTTCAAGATCCAACTTCTCCCACTCCAATTCCTTTTCCTTCAGTTGATCTCTTACAATTTCTTCAAATCATTTTTCTTCCTCAATTTGAATTTTCCAATCCATGGTCATCCTTTCTGATTCTTTGAGACTTTGAGATTATTTCACTTTAGATCCACTGTCCCTTTGAAGTTGTGACTTTAGTCTTGAATTCCTTTTATTTATCTTCTCAATCTTATTATTGGAAAATTGGAGTTCCTTCTCAAGATTGCCTTCTTCATCATCTTTAGTACATTCTTCTTTGAATATCTTTGAAGTTCATTTTTCCTTCATCATCCTTTACCTTCATCACCATAAAGAGTATCTCATTTATATCACTATCAAAGAAGCTTCCATTGCTTTCTTCGGATGAGCTATTTGTCTCTTGACTATAGAGACTCTTATTATTCCTTCGGAAGTTTTTTTCTTACTTCTCTTGTACACTATTTTTCTTGTTAGAATGATATTTTCTTCCTTTTCTTTTTTAGTTTTCTTCTTCCTCTTCACTACTTTTACTTTTTGCTTGTGGACATTTAGAAGCAAAATGACCTATTCCACCATAATTGAAATATTTAAGAGTAGACTTACCTTTATTTTTGTCAAATCCTTTCTTGTGCTTTCTTACAAATTTTGTTTCTCCATCACTTGAACTTTCACTCAATATATATCATTTGTTCTTAATCTTCATGGATTCTTTGAAAGTAGCTTTTTGTTTGATGGCTTCTCCTTATCCATCCTCATTTCATAATGCATGAGGATCGGGCCATACAATTCATCCATTATCAAGGCATTTAGATCCTTCATCTCCTCGATGGTTGAAACTTTTTCATCAAATCTCATGGGGAGAGATCTTAATATCTTTTGCACAATCATTTCTTCCTCAACCTCCTCTCCAAGACCACAAATAATGTTGATAATTGCATCCACATGAAGTAGATAGGTAGAGATATTTTTTTCATCCTTCATCTTTACAATCTCAAATTGTCTCATGTGGATTTGAAGGTTTTCCTTCTTAACATTTCCATCTCCTTCATATATATTTTTTAGCTTATTCTACATGTCCTTATCTAATTTGCAATGCATAACCTTCATAAACTCCAATTTGGATAATCCATACATAATTGCATTTTAAGCTTTGGAGTTGTTCTCGCTTGCTCTCTTTTTCAAATTGATCCATTATTGGAGTTGTAGGAGTATAACCAACTTTGAAAGATCACCAAATATCATATCCTAAAGCATTCAAATAAATATCCATCCTTATACTTTAAAAGGCATAACTTGATCCATCAACTAGTGGTGCCCTATTTAAGGAAAAACCAAATTCTTTGGCCATGTGTGTTTCCAAGATCTACCTTCAACAAATTAGGCTATCTCCAAAGGAACCTACTCTAATACCAATTGATGAAACATTTATACTAAGAGGGGGGTGAATCAGTATAGATCAAAACTTTACTTTTCATAATTTAAATAATCATGGTAGCATCACTTCAGAAATTAATCATCCATAGTAATACCATACATGCAATATATAGAAACTAAGCGTGCACACATAAGAGAAACAATTTTACATGGAAACCCTTACAAGAGAAAACCACGAAAAAATATTTTCTTGTATACATCTTACAAAATTCGTAGGCACCAACCCACTGGAGACTCCAATCCCCACCACTAAGCACTAACTCAGCAAGAGACACCAATCTCTTCTAATAATAGGTGACAACCTCTTGATCTCCTTAAATAGGAGTCTCCAATCTCCAAAAGAACACTATAACAATTTGATTTCTAGCTGCTTAGATCTTCCCTCTCAACTGCTCTCAAATCTTCCATAAGTCCACTCATAAATCTGCAATATAGTCTTCAATAATTATTCTCATTAAGATGCAATGATCTTTCTATTATTTTTCTTTTCTTCTTACAAAATTGCTTCTATAAATTTGCTCGCATATGTCTCATAAATCTATTCAAACAACTTTTTATTTTTTCTTTTCATATGAATAATATTCCTTGAATTAATTAATTTTGAATCCTCTCACAACCTTTTATTTGTGCATGCCTTCATGAATCTTCACCCAAGAGGGGTGACTCTCCAAAGGGGGTTAGCCCAACATTATTTAATAATAATTTTTATTATTTTATTTTTAATTTCATCTACCAATGTGGGCGCACCACTCTAGGGGATCGTCCCACTTTGGAAAGCCCTCAAAAAAAATATTTAATTTTAATTACATAACCCCAAGTTTGGGGCGCAAGGGGTCATCCCAATTTTGTTATTATTTTTATTTGATTTAACACCCCTTTAGCAAGATGTTAGACATGGTTCAACCTTTGACATCAATGAACAATATTTCCAACAAAAATGTAGTGTCAAAAATTGCATACCTTGTAATTTCACCTACGTTATTTTGTCCAATTTGGTGTATGTTCCCTTAGTGTTTTTGTAGGCTCATTTTAGCCCTTGCATCAACCTTTCAAGGTGCTCAAGCCTTTTTTTTTTTCCCATGATCACTTTTTTGTGTTACCTTTGTATTACGTTTGCGTTTTTCTAGTATCTTATAGTTTTTCGGTATAAATTATATGTACACTTGCACTTCATGTGGATGTCTATGCATCATGCTAGCATCCCATGACAAGTTTTGTTTAGCGGTCAGTTTTGAGAAATTTTCCTCATCACGTTCCTAAGTTTGTGGAAACGGGTCGAGATAATTCCAAAAAGGTCAGAATTCTCTCTCTTCACTCCTCTCTTTTTGAATCTAACTTTCAATTTTGGACACTATCGTACTCTCTTTGTGTTTTTCTAGTATCTTATAGCTTTTCAATATAATTATGTGTACACTAGCACTTCATGTGGATGTCTATGCATCATGTTAGCATCCCATGATAAGTTTTTTTTGGCAGTCATTTCTGAGAAATTTTCCTCATCACCTTCCCAAATCAGTGGAAACGGCTCGAGATAATTCCAAAAAGCTCATAATTCTCTCTCTTTGCTCCTCTCGTTTTGAATCTAAATTTTAATTTTAGACTCTCTCTTACTCTCTCTCTCTCTCTCACTATCAAGATCTCACACAACACTCTCAAGCTTTTCACAACATTCTCTCTAGTTATCCTACTCTCTTTGGTTTTCTTAGGTCTCTCAAGTAATATTGTTCTTTTATTTATTATTATTGTAAGTGTTTCTTGTTCCTTTGAGCAACTTGGGATTATCACAACCCTTCTTATTTTATTTTTTCATTATTCTTATTTCTAGATGCACTTGGAGTAAGAACACACACTATTTCTTTTGTCTCTCCATTTTGGATGTTGTGGAGGTAGAAATACCAAAGTAGGGATTTTACTGAGGAAATCCCTAGACAAACCCAAACATTTTTTCCTTTATTTTTGTTTTCGAGTAGTTTGAAAGCACTTGACCACATAGAGGTTTGCAAGTGATTTCTTGTTTCTAAATCCATTTTTATTGTTCATTTAAATCATTTAAAGTCTTTTTTTATTTCTTGTTGTATGCTATTTAATAATGTTTTTTTTGGGGGTTTTGCAAGCAAGGCAAACAACTAAGTTGGGTTTTCACACTTTCTAGGTGTTTTACTATTCCCTATTTGTAAAGATGACAACACAATGCATGGATGTTTGTGTGAAATGCTAGCATCCTAGCCAATAACTTTTGGGTTTCCATCCTAGGTTCCTTATTTCTATAATTTCTATTTTTGTTGATTAGAAGTTGTAATATTTTCTATTTTAAGATATTTTTGTTAGTTTATTTCCTTTAACCATCTTAATTAGTTTCTATTATCTTTTCATTTAAAAACCATATTTCTATAAAAGGATAATCAATACGATTTAGGGTAAGCTTAAACAGTTGATTCATCTTAGTGTAATAAGTGGAGTTTACTCTCAAAGGAAGTTTATTCTCCTCTTGTAAGAGTCAATTTTTCTTCATTACACATACATATTTAATGTATATATGTATGTATATATAAACATTATACATACATAAATATAAATTTAATATGTGTACATATATATAAATATTATACATACATTCATATGCATGCTTGTATATATATACATTTAAACACACATTATGTATACATGTGTTAAATGTAAGGAAAGCTTAGGTGCAGAACAAACTCTCCTAACGTCAAAACCTCAGGGAAGAATGAAAATATGACTTTAAATTTTACAATTATTGTTCATTAAGATACACTTGAAAGGAATAACAGAACAAAGAAATGAACATACACAATTAGACACTAGATTTACATGGGAAAGCCCTTACAGGAGAAAAACCCACCACACCAAGAAAAGCCTCTTTGTATTACAGTAAAAAAAATTACATATAGAGTACAGACTTCAATTTTTGATGTCCATTTACAGCAGCAACATTCAATGATCAATCTTGTACAGAATAGCTCTCAGAAACATCCAATGAATTCACTCAGAACAAATCATGTTCAATCGAGCAACACTTCGTTATCTCACATTGTTCATCGTCATCCGCCATTTCCATGAGAGTAATCCATTCTCAGTTTGTTCATCTCCCTCATAGGAATGGTCGCAACAGTCCAACTGCTAATAGTTCACATTCCGCTTCTCTGATTGGTCAAAAATAGACCACATAAGATAGTCATTTGGTCAAAATGGTTCAACCTGTATCGCATGTCAGTGAGACACTAGATCGTGTCTCCCTGATGCCAAAATGCTCGATCACATAACCATCGGCATGATCATCGCTATTGGAAACACCCTGAGAAGTCATATCGAATTCACTAGCCTGTCGATGAGACCACATTCATCGGCAAGAGTTCTTACCGAATGCAAACCTGACCAAGTATCATCGGCCAAAGTTAAACTGATGTCATCGACAATTCATGTCATCTCAACTAGACTATCGGCAAGAGCAACATCATTGGCAAGAGGTTACACCGAAGTTCATCACATGGAGATCCATCAGCACGACCATCGCTATCAGTGAGACATCATACTGAATGCACATCTTTCGGTGAGACTAACAGTATTGGAAAGAGCTCATATTGAATATAGAAACTATCGGCGAGAGAAATGCTATCGCCAAGAGTTCATACCGAATACACAACTGTCGGCGAGAGAAACATCCATCAATTAGACTCTTATCAAGCCTTCATGTCACCCCGAAGCCATTCTTGTGTGAGACCGTCAGCGAGACATACTCTGTCGAAATGAATCATTTTGAAGCTTCATGTCTCTCCCCGATGCCACTCGTCACCACGAGTCTCCCCGATAACCACTAGGAACCATCACGTCGGCAAGAGGTTTGTCCAAGTGGAACAAGATGGAAAACTCACAGTGATAGGTATGTCTTGTCGATGACTCTTGTTGGCAAGACAGAATCAAAGTCTCAGCGATCTGAGCACTTCAGAAGTTTAGAACACAGCTACTAGTCAGTAAGACATTCAGAGGGTCTCACCAAATTTTCCCTTTCAGGAGTTTCATGTCAATAAGCTTGAGGCACATTTTCCAACAATCTCCCACTTGACGAAGATCTTACTGACACCTCTAGAGCACAAAAAAACTACTGAAATTCATGGGCACTAAGGCCCATCGAACTAGCATACCACCTGAACTTGTATGTGCTCACTGGTTTCATCAATGCATCTACAACATTTTCTAGAGTATCCACTTTTTCTAAAGAGACCTTTCCATCCTCCATCATATCTCATACAAAATGATACTGCACATCAATATGTTTCATCCTAGCATGGAAAGTAGGATTTTTCTCCAAACAAATAGCACTCTAACTGTCACAGTATATTGTAATTATCCCTACATCAAACCCAATGTTAGAACACAAACATTTTAACCAGATTTCTTCTTTATAGGTGTGTGTTTCTACCATGTATTCTGCCTTTGTAGTGGACAAAGTGACTACATCTTGCCGCTTACTCATCCAAACTAACTGCACCACCATTTATCATGAAAATATATCCACTAGTGGATCTTCTGCTATCAATGTCCCCTGCCCAATCAGAATCCACATAGCCTCGAATACTGAGAGTTATCTATGATTCAACCAAATTCCCATGGTAACACAAAGCATATTATGAAGTGCCCTTCAGATATCTAAATAGTCTTTTCACAGCATCCCAATGTGTCCTTCCAGGATTTTCCATAAAGTGACTAAGTACTCCCACTGCTTGGGAAATGTCTGGCCTTGTACAAACCATTGCATACATTAAACTTCCAACTGCACTAGCATAAGGCACTCTGGTCGTGTCCTCTATCTCAGTAGGAGATTTTGGACAGTCTTCAACAGATAGCTTCGTTCCCTGCAAAACTAGAACAACTAGCTGCTTGTAATCAGCCATACAAAATCTCTCCAGAACAGTATTAATATACTTACTCTGACTGAGCCAAAGTTTTCTACTCTTCTTGTCCCTAGTTATTTCCATTCCCAGAATATACCTGGTTGCACCAAGATCTTTCATTTCGAACTTTGCAGACAACTGAGATTTTAGATCATAAATCATTAACTTACTATTGCCTATGAACAGCATATCATCAACATAGAGAGCAATAATAAGAAAATGATCATTTTTAGCTTTGTAGTACACACAATGATGAGATTTCGATCTTACAAATCCCAATGACAAAACAAATGTGTCAAACTTCTGGTACCACATTCTAGGAGATTTTTTTAATCCATACAGAGATTTTTTCAACTTGCAAACCAGATTTTCTTTACCTTTTTCCACAAAGTACTCAGGCTGGGACATATAAATTTCTTCTTCAAGGTCACCATGAAGAAATGTTGTCTTCACATCCATCTGTTCAATCTCTAATTCATACGTTGATGCAAGAGACAAAAGAAATCTGATAGATGTCAGCTTAGCTAAAGAGAAAACATTTCTCCATAATCAATTCCCTCTACTTAGGAATACCCCTTCGCAACCAACCTTGCCTTATACTTTTCTACACTGTCATCCAGACCTATTTTATTTTTACATACCCATTTACAGCCAACATCTTTTATGCCTTCAAGCAATTTACCAAACTCCAAGTATCATTCTTTTCTAATGATGTCATTTCTTCATTCATGGTTTCCAACCAAGAGTTTGAATCAGACATTCTAAATGCCTCTTTCACAGTCCTAGGCTCATCAGTGCTAGAAATTCAAGCATAGGCACAAGTAGAATCTAACAACAAAAACCCATACCAATCAGGTTGCTTTCTTTCACGTGTTGACCTCCTCATAGGCTGAGGCTGAGGTTGATCTTCTTCTTCAGAACTCTCAGAACTACTTGAGTTCTCCTCAATTTTAGGTACATTTTGAATTTTCAATTCCTCTTTATCTAGTGTCGGAGGAATTTCAACTACATCCTTTTTATCTTCTAATTTTGTCTCTGACTGCAGATCCAAAGTAGAAGGCTTCACCTCATGAAAAATAACACTTTTGTTGTACAGAACCTTCTCCGTATCAGAATTTCAAAGCTTGTATCCTTTTATGCCAGTACTATAACCAATAAAAATACATTTAACAGCCTTGTTTTCCAATTTAGACCTTTTTTCATTTGGCATATATGCATATGCCTCACAGCCAAAGACACGAATATGTTTCAAAGAGGGCTTCTTTCCAGACCATGCTTCCAAAGGTGTTTTCTCAACAAGAGCGGAATTCAGAGAACGGTTTATTAAATAACATGTTGCAACTACCTCAGCCTAGAACTTCTCCTCCAAGCCAGCACTGCTCAGCATACTTTGTGCTCTTTCCATCACTGTCATGTTGAACCTTTCAGCAACTCCATTTTGTTATGGAGTGTAGGGTGTAGTTTTATGTCTTTTAATCCCATGATCTTTACAGTACCTTTCAAACTCATCAGAACAAAACTCACCACCATTGTCAGTCCTTAAACATTTTATTTTTCTTCCAGTCTGATTTTCCACAAAGTTTTTAAATTCCTTAAAACTACTGAACACTTCTGCTTTACTTTTTAAAAAATAAACAAATGCCCTTCTTGAATAATCATCAATGAACGATACATAATATCTTGATTTAGACAAAGAAGGAACATTTACCAAACCAAAAACATCAAAATGAATGTAATCAAGTAAATTAGAAGATTTGTGAGGACTGGAGTAAAATGAAACACGGTGTTGTTTACCATATATACAATGTTCACAAAATTTTAATTCAAGGTTACAATCATCAAGCCCCTCAACCTGGTTTTTATTTTTCAAGGTTTTTAAACCTTTTTCACCAATGTGGCCAAGCCTATGATGCCAGAGCATAGTCTTTTCTGCTAGAAGTTTAACTTCCATAGAGTTTTCACTATCAAGAACTTTTTCCTCTTTCTCTCCATGAGTAGCTTTATGTGACTTTACAAAGACACTATTGCATTGCACAGCATGTGCATCCAGCTTATACAAGGTACCAATACGAGCACCCCTAGCTAGCACCATTGAGCCTCTAGTCATCTTGCAACCATTTCCAAAGAATGTGACTTGCACTCCAATATCATTCAGCTTACTAACAGAAAGTAAATTTTGAGCCAAACCTGGTATGTGCATTACATCATTGATTCCCTTCACTCTTCCATCGGGGAATTGAATTCTGACTCTTCCACGGCCAACTATTTCCAGAGATGAATCACTTTCCAAATACACCCTTCCACCAGCGTATTTTTCATACTTTGTGAACCAGTCTCTATGAGATGTCATGTGGAAAGATGCTCCAAAATAAATCAGTCAGACATCATCTAATGCCTGAGTAGCGAAGGATGCAATGAAAGCGTCTACATCACTTTGAGAAGAATCATTGTCGGAAGAATACTTCTTCTTCTTCTTTTTCTCCTCTTTATAATCCTTTCGGACATGACCAGGTTTCCCACAATTCCAGCACTTCACCTTGGACTTCTTGGCAAGAGACTTTGATCTCCCTTCTGATTTCGATTTGGACTTCTTGTCCTTCTTCTTCCCTTTTTCTTTCAATCTACCTCTAACAGCAAGAGCCTTCTTCACCATCTCAGAAGATTTTCTTCTCATCTCTTCTAATAACAAAGAAGCAAAAACATCTTCCATCTTAAAAGTGGATGTCGTACTCCCAATATCCATTACCAAGTGATCCCAAGAATCTGGAAAAGAACATAACAATAGCATACAGCAATCTTCTTCATCAATCTTTACAACCACAAATGCTAACTAAGCAATCAGCATGTTGAAAGCATTCAAATGATTAGCAACAAATGCTCCTTCCTACATTTTCAAAGAGTACAGCTTCTTCCTCAAGAACAAGTTATTCACCAAGGACTTGCCCTGATAAATAGCTCCCAATCTTTTCCACAAAGAAGATGCAGACTTTTCATCATGAACATTTAGAAGAACATAGTCTACTAAACAAAGCCTTATCAGCCCCTTTGATTTTTGATCTGCAAGGTCCCAATCCTCTTGCTTCATGCCTGTAGGTTTTGTTCCAGACATAGCAAGCCAAAGATCACGATCAACTAACAAATCTTCTATTTTAAGTTTCCACAACTCAAAATTGCTACCATTGAATTTCTCAATCTCAATCTTTCCTAACATGCTTGCCATCTTAATCTCTAATTCAAATTACCAAACTTCTACAACACGCCCACTAAACAGAATTGACTCAAAAAAACCCAACGTACCCAAAAGGATAACACAACTGGTCAAGCTCTGATACTACTTGTAAGGAAAGATTAGGTGTGGAACAAACTCTCCTAACGTCAAAACCTCAGGGAAGAATGCAAATATGACTTTAAATTTTACAATTATAGTTCATTAAGATACACTTGAAAGGAATAATAGAACAAATAAATGAACATAAATAATTAGACTCCAAATTTACGTGGGAAAACCCTTACGAGAGAAAAACCCACCACACCAAGAAAATCCTCTTTGTATTACAGTAAACAAAATCACATACAGAGTATAGACTTCACTTTATGATGTCAATTTACAGCAACAACATTCACTGATCAATCTTGTACAGAATAGCTCTCAGAAACATCTAATGAATTCACTCAGAACAAATCATGTTCAATCAAGCAGCACTTTGTTATCTCACACTATTCATTGTCATCTGCCATTTCCATGAGAGTAATCCATTCTCTTACAGTCTGTTCATCTCCCTCACAGGAACGGTCACAACAGTCCAACTGCTAACAGTTCACATTTTGCTTCTTTGATTGGTCAAAAACAAACCATGTAAGATAGTCATTTGTTCAAAATGGTTCAACCTATATTGCATGTTGGTGAGACACTAGATCGTGTCTCCCTGATGCCAAAATGCCCGATCACAGAACCATCAGCATGATCATCGCTATCGGAAACACCCTGAGAAGTCATATCAAATTCACTAGCCTGTCGGTGAGACCACATTCATCGGAAAGAGTTCTTACCGAATGCAAACCTGACCAAGTATCATTGGCCAAAGTTACACTGATGTCATCGATAGTTCATGTCACCCCGACCAGACTATCAGCAAGAGCAACACCATTGGCAAGAGGTTACACAGAAGTTCATCACATGGAGATCCATCGGCAAGACCATCGCTATCGATGAGACATCATATCGAATGCACATATGTCAGCGAGACTAACAGTATTGGCAAGAGCTCATATTGAATACACAGACTGTCGGTGAGAGAAATTCTATCGCCAAGAGTTCATACCGAATACATAACTGTCGGCAAGAGAAACATCCATTGGTTAGACTCTTATCGAGCCTTCATGTCACCCCGAAGCCATTCTTGTGTAAGACCGTCAGTGAGACATACTCTATCGGAATGAGTCATTCCAATGCCTCATGTCTCTCCCTGATGCCACTCGTCGCCACGAGTCTCCCCGATAACCACTAAGAACCATCATGTCGGCAAGAGGTATGTCCGGGTGGAACGAGATGGAAAACTCATAGCGATAGGTATATCTTGCTAATGACTCCTGTCGGCAAGACAGAATCAAAGTCTCGGCGATCTGAACACTTCAGAAGTTTAGAACACAACTGCTAGTCAGTAAGACATTCAGAGGGTCTCACTGACTTTTCCCTTTCAGGAGTTTCATGTCAGTAAGCTTGAGGCACATTTTCCAACATTAAAAATGTCATGTTTGTGTGTTTAGAAACTATAGTGCACACCACGAACAAAGCCTAAACATCCAATAGTGAAGAAACCTTGACATATATATGTATGTTTGTATTTTTATAGGTATTTATGTACATTCATGAACATATGTGTATGCATATATACATATGCATGTGTGTATAACTTATGCATTTATACACACAATAAATTAAAATATAATTCAAAACCTTGTCTAGACAAACATCAAATATGAACTTTCCCTTTATTATATTCTAAACTTCTAGTATATACCTTACAAATATAAGATGTACTGCCTTTTTAAAAAATAAATATGTATTCATGCTCCACTACATGAGGTTTCAAACTTGAGATAATCTCTTGTAGAAACAAATCTCACTAACTGATAGTTTAATAAAGAGGTATTAATTATATGTGTGTGTACATACCTACTGCCCACACACACGCATGCATGTGTACATGTATCTACATATATAAATATATATTTATATGTACATGTGTATGTACATAAATATAGACATACATACATATTCATATATAGATGTTTATATGTGTACACATAAACATGTACATGTGTGTGTATACACACATAAAAATGTACATGTGTGTGTATACACATGTATAAACATGTACATGTGTGTGTATACACACACACACACCAAATTTATAAACCTACTAGATCTATTGCTACAAAAATTTAAATATATAGATTGAAAAAAGAGTTACAATCAAGTAAATATAAATTGTATTGAATATAGATCTTCACTACTCAATATATTTAGATTCAATACACACATGTATACATGTGTATGTGTGAATGTGTATGTGTGTATGTATGTATGTACATATCCCATGCACACAAGAAAAACAATATTTACATATAATTTAAACCTATTCTCTATTGTTACAATTTTATAAGATATATAGATTGGAAAGAGAGTTACAATCAAGTTTAAACTTATTTTGTATTTAATTTATATATATTTTTGTCATTTGTGTTTAGATTCACTACTCACAAATATACACATGTATATATACATCTATGTGTGTGTATATGTATGATATCACATACACACAAGCACAAAATTATTACATTTACATCTAATTTAAACCTACTCTCTATTGTTACAATTTTATAAAATATATAGATTGGAAAGAGAGTTACAATCAAGTTTAAACTTATTTTGTATTTAATTTATTTTATTTTTTTCATTTGTGATTAGATTCACTACTCACAAATATACACATGTATGTGTTACCACAATTTTGGTTTCCCCCTTTCAAAATGCGTCCACTCCCTTTAACAAAGTTAATCACATCGATTTGTTGCATTTGAGCCTTGGTTTTCAAAGTTGTGTCGAGTCCCGACAAAGTTTTCACAACCTCTCTCTCACCCGATGGTCTAATGGGTTTTTCCTAAGTCATCTTTACATCAGCCCTTGTTAAATTTTTGAATAGTTGTCGAGTTCTGAAGTGTTTTTCATAACTTGGGAATACGCCGATGGGAGAAAGAATATTGAACAAAATCAAGTTCTTTTCGGAACTTTTCTTAGGTTTCCAAGCCTTTGTCGATTCCTGACAAGGTTTGGGAAACTTAACTCATTTTTGTGGTGGGTGTTCTAAAAGGCCAAATGTTTCTACTAAGGGTTCTTTCCAAAATCCTTAACCAAAGGGAGCCCTAAAAGTATTTCTGAAGCGGGTTGTGCATGGAATCAATAGGGCAGGTGATGAGTTCATTTACAGAACTAGAGCAAACTCCATTGGTATTTGGAAACTCTATCCGAAGTCTAATGTTTATGCATTTCAACTGATTACAAGTTATTATCTGAAAGTTTATTCACGTAAGGAAACAACAATACCAGACAAAAATGTGTTGTAGAGATGACATTTAAATGCATAATTATTGAGACATGTTACAAATATGAAAAATGAAGAATGGCATTGCATACAACATGAAAACACAGAATTGAAAGTACAAAATTATCACATTACAAAAATCTAAGTCGAAATCCAAAAATATTATATTATTTACAAGATATATTATATTACATCTAGAAATTGGAGCTTTCAGCACACAGGTTTCAAACATAGAGAGTGAACATAAGGATCTCGGTGCCCTCTATCACCTTCTGGAGACATTCTATCTGAGCAGGGGAGAAGAGGTTCTCGTTGAATTCCACATAATGGGTGAAATTATCCATTATGTTGCACTCCAATCCAACACAGAGTAAGGCAACCACCTATCTGGTTGGCTCTTCCTCAAGGCGATGGCAATGTAGATTACATCAACCACCAAACTAGTGTGTGGATACTCTGGCAGGCTCCTCATGGCGTCTTTGACACAAGGAAAATAGACTGGCCTTACCAGGTGTTCAGCAACCTGAATTCCCCACTCAAACTTCCCAAAGGTGCAGATAATGTTATAAAGAAAACACTCTAGTAGTTCTGAGTTGTGCACATGCACTTGGGAGAGGAAGTGCTAGCCAATTATTCTCATGATTACTCCTTTTTCAACATCATTGTGGATGAGGAAGACCTCCCTTAGTTGGTCTGTGACCAGCCTCCTCACGGCACTATATTATGCTCCATCAATAGTGAGGAAGTCACTCTTATTCTCAGAAGCTATATCATTCATAATGCTCAACATGTCTAAAATTGTGATTATCATTGAAGAAAATGAAGGCACTGTAGCCGATTTATAGAAAAACGGGAGTAAGTGAGTGGAGTTTTCTTGAGAAGCAGCTAATGAATCAAGGACATTCAAGTTGCTTCAAATCTAATGAACTCAGCAAGTGATATGATGTAAATCTAGAAAAATGTGTCTTGGCGCTTAAGAAATCTCTTGTATTTAAATTTCCCACATGAATATGCTCCTAGTTGGCATGTCATTAATTGGAAGACTAAGAAGATATGGATTGTTCACAAGAGCTGGAGGACATGAGGCTCATCTGCAAGGTTGGTGGTTCATTCCCCTATCCTAATCAACCGAAGAATGTGATGCAATCATAACCATTCCTAAAAATGGTCATTAATGCATGTGTCTTAATCAGATAGAGCTCACTAACCTCTCATGAAATGCCTATTTGCTAAGGTGGCGGTTACACTTCCCCAAGAACCGGTTTTCAAGAAATGGCTGACCATTATGATTTGAAATTTTTAAATATACTAGACTTGGATATCAAGAGGGTCTAAATTTTGATCCCCCTTGCACTGTGATGCATGAGTGAGAATCAATTTGAATAAGGATCAAGTTTTGTAGTTTTGATTTTTTTTGAAGGTGTTTAATGTATGTGAGTAGTAAATTTGAATGAAGTACTTAGCATTTATGAATAAGTTTGTGAGCTTTGATAAGTGTTAGGATATTCCTTCTCTTTGTGGATGTGGTATTCATGGTGTTTCATTCAGATATCTTCAGTGGATGTCAAGTTTACTTTGAGTCGAGTCAGCTAGCTATTAGTAATTTGATCTTTATGTCATGATATTAGTAGCTTGCAAATCTATTTTCAATTCAGTTACTAGTTTAAAATTTTCTTTCAATAACATTTGTTCCATGGTTATGGGTTGGTGTTAGTCTACCTTTCCTACTCTCTGGTTAAAATCATACTCCCATTTTCTTTTAAGTTAAAAAAATCCAAATTCATACCATACGAGGGAGTTGTACCTCATAAAATTCAATGGAAGATCACCAATGTAATGGTGATCTCTCCAATTGTTGGTGATAGATTTAGTCTTTCTTTTGGGTAGAATGGAGTCAATTTGAGTTAAGAATTTAAAAGACAGATTTTTCAACCAACAATATGTATACATCTATATGTGTGTATATGTATGTATGTATACACACACAAAAGTATTACATTTGCATCTAATAAACCTCCTCTCTATTGTTTCAAACATCAAATATATAGATTATTTCAAGAGAGTTACAATCAAGTAAATATATTTTGTATTGAATATGGATGCACTACTCACCATGTTTAGATTCCTAATCATATGTACATGTGTTAGTACACACACAAAATTGTTGCACTTACAACCATTATAAATCTGCTCTCTATTGTTACAAGTTCATCAAATAAATAGATTGGAAAGAGAGATACAATCAATTTTAAACATATTTTGTATTGAACATATATATATATATGGGGGGGGCGAGGGACGGGGGGTGGTTGTGTGCTACTCAATATGTTTATAATCACTAATCACGTACATACACACATGTATGGATGCATCTATGTGTGTGTGTACACACACAAAATCATTACATTTACATCCAATATAAACTTACTCTCTATTATTACAAACATCAAATATTTAGATCAGTTCAAGCGAGTTACAATCAAGAAAATTCATTTTGTATTGAATATAGATGCACTACTCACTATGTTTATATTCCTACTCATATATACACGTGTATGTGCACACACACACAATTGTTGCACTTACAACCAATATGAATCTACTCTATTTTGTTATCATTTCATCAAATAAATAGATTGGAAAGAGAGATACAATCAAGTTTAAATATATATTTTGTATTGAATTTATATATGTGTTCCTCAATATGTTTACAATCACTAATCACATATATATATGCACATGTATGGATGCATCTATGTGTGTATGTGTGTGTACACACACATAATCATTACATTTACATTCAATGTAAACTTACTCTATTATTACAAAAATAAAATATTTAGATCGGTTCAAGAGAGTTACTATATATATATATAAAGCTACTCTATTGTTACAAGCATCAAATATAGATAGGTTCAAAAAAGTTACAATCAAATAAATGCATTTTCTACCCTAAGCTATAATATGTCTATACTAATTTTATATTGACTATGTTGCTATGCCTAATTTCTATGCATGGATTTGTTTCAAACAATTTGTCCTTATAAGTTCCTATTTCCCAAGGTGTTTTATTTAAGATGGGTGATATTTCAATACTCAAGTAAGATAAGATGGTTGATAATTGCACCCATTTAGTTAGAGGTAGTTCAAGAAACTTGATCCTAGTAATGACCATCTCAGCACATTAGATGGATTCATTAGAGTAAGATAACATATGTTTATGTTATGATTTTTTATATGATCTTTTCTAGGTTAAGTTGGTTCTTGGTTTGTTAGGGAAACAATCTATCAAGACTAGGAATCCTTGACTGTTATACCTTACTAAAGGATGTGACAATTATGGTCAAAATATTTCATTGCAAACAAAAATAATTTATGTGTCAATGAGATGAGCCTATAAGAGATTTTGGGATTCTCATGTTGAATTATGAATAATAAAGGTTGATGAGATCTAATCAAATATATTGAATCCCCTAGATGGAAGTGTTATAGTTTTGGCTTTCTAAATTGGGAACTTGGTTGGGTTTCCCTACTTACCATGAAGCATTTTTAACTATTGGGAATAATTGAACAAAACCTTGTTGGTATATGTGATAGTAATCAATATAACTCTATGAGCTTTGGCCTTAGAATGTGTATATTGGTAAATGGTGGTTTGTTACATTGTTGAGTCTTAATTCCTTTTATGGTCTTTGTGGTGTAGTGTTCATTCTATTGCATTCCCATGAGTAATGGTACATGGGTGGTTATGAAACTTTAGGGATACGAACTTATGTGTATGCTCCTTAAGAGAATTTGTGAGGAGAACTACACGAGAATTTGATCTTGTTTGGAAGCAAGGATGTAGGTAGTCCTAGGGTTTAGGGGATTACCCCAAGTTTGCGGTTGTTCCTAAACTTGGATATCTCTCCATTTTCAATATGCTTCAACTTAAGGCTAAATTTGCATTAGATGATAATGATCTCACCTTCCACTAAATATATCCCCACTATATAGGTTCAAGCTAATAAAAGGTAATCCATCATCATCAAGTTATCTACTTGAAGGTTTTAGGGTGTTTGGCTTTCCAAAATCTAATCCCACCTTATATGAATATTTAAATTCATTATTGTTTTCGTTTGTATTGAGGTGAATGTGGGAGAATGCCTCTAATCTTATCTAAAATAATATAATTTTTTTGTGTGTATTGAGCCCTATGGCCTTGTGTCATGGATCAATGAGGAGTATGGGAAGGTATAGGTTAGCTTTTAGACTTAATGAGGTCTATTCTTCCAAGAAATAAGGGCATGATAAACTTGGCTATAATTTGGCTATGAAGGTATTATAGAAACCTACTAACTTGTATTTAATGATGGCATTGACTTAATCCATTATGATTTAAGGGCATGAAAAAACTCTTGTATATGTGGATGGTTTTCTTACTCTAATTATTGTACTTGGATCTATGTTGAATTTATGACTAAATTCCTAGGATGGCCTTTTTGACTATTGGCAATTAATGGTAAGTATTACCAATATGGTATGGCATTTTGTTCTTATGTTTGTTTAGTGGATAACTAGGTGTTGTGCCTTATGATAGGAATGTACCAAAAATGCCTATACTCGGAAGTAGAATATTGTCTAATATTACTTCTATGGGTTTAATTTTTCTATTGAATAATGTATTTCCAAATAATAATTGAATGACATAAATGGCCTTTGAGATTACTTTATGAGTTTGTACTTATGGATATATGTCTAGATAGAGGTCACTCATGGGGGTTCAACATGTTACATGCAAGTTGGATGTTGACTCCAAGACCTATAGAAACATTATATAGTTTAATGGATCCCTTTGTGGTAATGTAACCAAATTAACTAGCCTATAGTTGTAAACCCTTTAGATGGTACATTGTAGATCAATGTTTGTGTACCCTCTAATATCATTATGTTGAACTGATATGAATACAAGAGTTGACTTCTTTGCATCACAACTAAGATTGAGCAAAGTACTCTATGAGGGCATAGATAAAGGATAATTATTCTCATAATGTAACTTGTCCACTCATCTTGAGATGATCACTGAAATTGTGAAACATATGTCCCACTTATAGCTAAGCTTATTGTTGCTCCTACATGACAAGAGTCAGGGAGCATACTTTGTCAAAATAAGTTTTCAATCATATCATAGGGTCAGTTAGCTTTCACTAGTAGCATGTAGGTGATGGATGATAGTAGCTACCTAATTGTAGATAGTTTAAACAAGCTCCGCCAATAGGAAATAAACAATGGATGCCAAGATCTAGCCATCTCAAAAGTTTAGAATTGGCATTAGTGTATCAAAAGTGTAGAAAAGGGGGATTTGCTACTCGCGATTTTTCTTCATTCAGAGAGCCTCATGGGGTGAACTACCCTAAACTACCTCAAGGAACAGCGTGGAAGTTCCAAAATCAAAAAGAGTAGGTCATAGAGATTTTTTGGACAAACTGATGAGCTCTCGGCCAAAGGACGACAGCGCAAAATATGGATGACAGCGCGGCACACTGGCATCCCAGAGGCAGGTTGTCATCTCGTATAGACCAGAGAACGAGTTTATCACATAAAATAGCTAAACGACTACTTCTACTCTGATTATTGAGAATTTACAGAATGTGATAAAGTAGTAGAATGCAATGGAACTAAAATAAAGTGAAATAGAAATGTAAGAGATAAGGAGAAGAAAAGGAAAGAAGATGCTTACAACAATCCAAGTAATGAAGCCTCCAGCTAGTAGATATCTTCAGTACCTGCAAGTGTAATATATGGAGAAAGTGTTGGGGATGTATAGGGGTTTGCCTCAATTAAACCCTCGTTTTGGTGTTCCCACCTCCATTGATAGCCAAGAAAATAGAGAGAAAAAATGGAATGAACAAAGCGTGTGATGAAAGAAAAAATAGCTTAGGAGTAAAACTCACACCACCAAGTATGAGTGATAAAAGCAATCCCCGCTCAAGGAGGAGAACCCATATCACAAAGTGGAGATGCAGTAGATAAGGGATATGAAATCCCAAGATGCTCACAAGCATGAAGTGAAGGAGATGAAGTTGCAAGAGCCAAAAGGGTGTTGTGAGAGCTTGAAAGGAGGTAAGAATGCTAGTGTAACAAGCTATATGAAGTTATGCAAGCAAGAGTGAGATGGTAGAATGAAGCTAAAAGCAAAAGAGTGGAGCTAGAAGAAGTTCAAAAGATCTTAAAAGACCAAATGGATTGAAAAGACTTCTTTTAAGGAGGGAAAAGAAGCTTCTCCAGCCGTTACAAGGCATCCCGAGCAGTTACCACCAACAAAAGGTGAGAAAAAGTGGCAAGCATGCTCGGAGATAGTTGTTTGAGTGTTAAAACATCGCAGGATACTAACACGGCACACAGCACGCTAGTTTCTGGACACGTCATGCTACAAAACGACGAGAATGGGAAAAGCCCAAAGTTTGATGTAAAGCTGATGTGCGAAGGGTAGCTACAGAAAAGGGGTGTTGGAGCATCCTGAGAAAATAAAAAGGGATGATGCAAGGGCTAAAATGACCCTACCCAAGATGCTAAGGGAGTGGACACTAAAGCAGATGCAAGAATGTATGTGAAATTGCGAGGGGTGCAATTTTACGACTATACATTTTTCCCCCACTTTAGCGGGCATATGAATCTACATTAATATGCACGCTAAAGGAAATCTACTAAACATAAATAACATCATATGCCAAAAGGATACTGTAGGGGAAGCAAACAACTCTTTGAACCACAGAAGCATGCCCCCAGGTTGAAGACCTGCAAAATAGATGCATTAGACAAGAAAGACCTACACCAGACAGAAACGTTAGAACATAAAAAGCTAAACAATTCGAGTCAGCAAAGTAAAGAGACCTCGATGAAAAAGGTTGTCTCAATACTATGCATCCTCCCCAAATTAAAAGATAGAAGAATTTTAAAATGAAGAAAGGAAGGGCATATACTTAGGATGAAGAAGATGCAGATCTTTGATTCGGTATATGCAATTTGAGAAGAAAGAGAATTTAAGAATGTAAGTGCCTTACAGGCCCGCACACCTACAAGAAAGGTGTCCTTCAAGATCTCTCACATGAAGGATACCCAGAAAGCACCTCACAGACCCGCAGACCTGCAAGGAAGGTGTCCTCTAATATCTCTCACATGGAGGATACCAAGAAAAATGTCTTACAGGCCCGTAGACTTGCAAGGAAGCGTCCCCCAAGATCTCTCACATGGAGGAAGCCAGGAAATCACCTTACAGACCCACAAACCTGCAAGGAAGGTGACCTTCAAGATCTCTCGCATGAAGGAAACCCAAGAAAGTGCCCTACAGACCCGCAGGCCTGCAGGGGAGCCACCCCCAAGATCTCTCACATGGAGGGAGTTCAAAAGAAGCACCCTACAAGCCCGCAAACCTGTAGGGAGGTATCCCCCAAGATCTCTCGCATGGAGGAAACCTAGGAAAGCAAACTCTATAGAGTCAACAAGCAGCGACATAGGCAAGTAAGCGGACAGTCACGCAGACCATCGATAGATTGGAAGGCTTTCGAAGGGGTCCCTCGGGAACCCTTCAAAAGAAAAGGGGTCCACTCAAGGGAGGCACTATTTGAAAAGCGAGGTCTAGTTAGGCTACCCCCAAGCTAGATGCAAAGAATTCATTCAGGAGGAGAGCTTTCAAAGGGGATCCCTTAGGAACCCTTCAAAAGAAGAGGGATCCACTCAAGGGACGCTTCATTTGAAAGACATAGTGAAGAGAGGGGTCCTTAAGAAGGAGACACATATCTTAAATGAGTTATCACTTCCCCTAACATATAGGGGAGGAGAACCATGCAAGATACTTAGAGCATGCAGGATAGAGGTAAACCTCGATATCACTTGTCATGCGAAGAAAAGGAAAGTGTGTCAATCAAATGGGAGTTTGATGGTGTATACATCTAAAAATGGTCACATCACAATAGTCTGGTAATTAAACATGCTTCAGCACAGTTCACACCCAGTTCAACGCCCGTGACTCATCCTGCAGCGCCCATGACAGATCCTGCAGCACTCGTGACCCATCCTGCAGCGCCCATGACCCATCCTGCAGCGCCCATGATCCATCATGCAGCGCCCGTAACAAATCCTGTAGCGCCCCTGATAGATCCTACAGCACCCATGACAGATCCTGCAGTGCCAATGACCCATCTTGCAGCGCCCGTGACAGATCCTGCAGCTCCAGTGACCCATCCTGCAGTGCCCATAAAGTCTATTTTAGCGCCCTTGATGTCTGTTTTAGCAATTGTAATATGTAACTTAAATATGATTTGACTGGATCCAACACGACCGCGGACAATAAGAACTTTAAAAGAATGAAGCAATCCTAGGATAGTCACATAATTCAAAATTAAGCAATCCTAGGATAGTCACATAATTCAAAATCAAGCAATCCTAGGATAGTCACTTCATTTTCTATTTTGGGCTAAAAATAACTCCATGTCTTTGTGAAGCAACATCTTCACCTAGCATAGCAAATTGTCTATTTGGGCTTAAAATTGAACTCTTGTTTGCTTTGCTTTAAACAATGATAGGCCTATGCTCTCCCCTTAACTGGGTGATCAAAATGCCAAACTCATCTATTTCATTTCATGCAATTTTAAGTTTTTATAATACCTTTTAGAGAGCCTACTCTTCTGGGAAAAAGTACTCACCCAAGAGGAATGACTCAAGTGGGTTCAAGCCAAAGCCAGGCTATTCCACCCCACTATAAAATTTAAAGCAAATTTGGGGAAACCCTCTTTTGACGGTAGTGTGCAAGATAACCATCCCCAAAGCCTTTGTTCTAAAGGTAGGGAGGTCTCTCGAGGGAGTATATCATTTTCCGCACCGAACAGAAACCCTTCCTACGAACTTAGTGTAGTATCCAATTGAAGTCAGTTTCTAAACATCATAATAATCACAATGCAAGGGAGGGAAGAATCTACCCCCAAGATACTCACCATATAACTGCCAAGGACTGTTTGCCCAGGGGATCCGATATCCACTTCTGTCACTCTGAGTACGCACCTGGAAAAGACAAAAACATGGGCGCCCTTTCGGGGGTGACACGGTTGTGTGAGTCGACGCAGTTCTAAGATGTGGGTTGTTGATTACTATGATGACCTACTTGAGTACTAAGAGTGAGTTTGTTTGAACTATTTATCATATGTAAAACCTGTTAAAACAATTTTTGAAAAACATTTTGATCATACACTTGATGTTTAGTATAGGAATTAAAAACAACTATTCTATAACTTGTTTGAAGTGTTTTCAAAACATTAATTCAGTTAAGATCATCCAAAACTCATGATTACCTTGATTACTCTCATGTTAAGAGATTGGAAATCCACAACCTTTGTTAAGAAATCCATTCTCAAACAGATCAAAAATCCAAAGAAACCCCTTAGCTACAAGAAACTATTGAAGAAAAGACGATTCTTGTACCAAAGCCGAAAGGTTTTACTTAAATATAGAACCTTTCTTCATCGATATCATGACTGTGTTAGAGGTTTCACTGATGATTATGTTGTAGAACCATTATACTCACTAGCTTTCTTTCAAAGAAGAGCCCTTTCTCAAAGGCACAACCATAGTCAACGTATTCATTTTTGTTATATTCCCCAACCTACAATTGAATATTCTACTCGTTCAAATCAATTTTGGCAATAGAGAACTCAATCACATTAGGCATTCATCACAAAATCCATCCTTTTACGAAGCTATGATCAAACTTCATAAAGTGCAAAATCATCCTTTTCTTGATCTTTTGCTTAAATTCCCACCAACAGGATTTTCATCCTTTCAATTAGGGAACAACACAAGCTAAAGGCTAGAAATCTTTCAAGTCATAGAATCTTCATTCTATGCTGACTTTCATATCTATCACAAATTGCACTATTTCACTCTTTTGATCAAAAGTTAGTAGAATTTGGAACAAAGCTTATGCCTGTTGTCACGAGATCTCGAAAACACATGGAAAAAGATGAAGGAGAAACTACCACAAGCAAAATGGGTGACCATAATGAGAAAGAAGAGGAAACATTTAATGTTGAAGAATTAACAGAAGAAAAGCTTCAAGAAGCAGAGCAAGATCCCCGATTCCATAATCTTATGGAAAGGATTTTAGAACGAAACAAAGAAAGATATTTTCTTTCATTAGCTAATCAAGGAGCTAAGTTACCTTAAAATTTTGATATAGAAGGGATTAAACAGAATCCTGAAACTACTCCTAATGATTTTAGTGCCCTTACTCAACAGATAAAAGAATTACAAGGGCAAATAAAGGAGATGCAAGGGGGTGCAACAAAGAAGTATGTTTTGGATGACATATCTCCTTATCCATTCGATAGGAGTCTTCAAATGATCCCTTTTCCAAAACATTGTGAAATCCCTAAATTTGATAGGTACAATGGAAAAACTGATCCCATTGAACATGTGAGGGATTTCTGAAATATGAGTCTAGAATTCACTTATGACGATACCTACTTAATGTGATTGTTTCCACGAAGTCTGGGTGGACAATCCATGGAGTGGCTTTCCAAGATCACTCCCCCCATCAAAACCTTTGAGGATTTAATAAATCATTTTATATCACAATACGCCTACAACATCCAACACCAAATAACAATGCTTGGTCTTTGTAAAGTGAAACAAAAAGTAGGAGAATCCTTCACTACGTTTTTGCAAAGGTGGAGAAGGTTGTTTGCGCAATATTCTTGTCCTATTCCTGAAAAGGAAAAGATGGATATCTTCATCAATAGCCTAGATCAAGAATTAAGTTACAAGCTTAATCTTCATTGTCCTCCTAACTTTGAAAAATTGATTGAAAACGCAATCACCATTGAAGGGGCCTTGGTTAAAAGAGGAGTGATAAAACTTGATAATCCAAGTATATCCAACCAAAACAACAATGATAAAACAAGGTTTTGGAACAGAAATAAAAATGTTTTCAATGATGGTATAGTGGATGCAAATAACCTATGAACAAGACCATCTATCTTCAACCTATCAAGTGCTCCACGAAACAATCAACAAGCAAATACCAACCAACAAGGAAATATCAACCAACAAGGAAACAACAATCAACAAAGACAAAACTCCAACCAAGAAAGAATGTCCAATCAAAACACCAAGGATAATCGTGGTAATTTCACTAACAATCTTGGCAATACTCAAACATCAAATCTACCAAGACCACCATTCTTTTCAAATCGCCAAAATTTTACCACTTTAGGTCAATCTCTTGAGTATGCTCTCAAGGAGCTTCTCGATAATAAGGTTATCACCTTACCACCACAAAGAGATTATGAGCCACGAGTCAAACCACCATCATGGAATGACTCGTATTATTGCAATTATCATCAATGTAAAGGTCATAGAACGAATAATTGTAAGCTTTGCGAAATCTAGTACAAGATTTAATTGACAATGGCACCATTACAATTGAAGGACATCATACCAATGACGATCATCAAGCATTCAAAGATCCTTTACCGAACTATCAAAAAGGGGAAACATCGGATACCAAAGCAAAAAGCATACATAATGTTGAAGACAATATAATCCGCCATATTTATGCAGATGATCAACGGGTTAATGTTATCAAAATCAAGGAAAAACAAGAATATCAACAAGTTAATGTGACTACGAGAGGACAAGCAAAAGTTGTTCTAAAAGGGAGTTCATCTAAGGCAGATATTCCTTCTCCAAATCATTATAATCTAGTTGATCAATTGAGAAAAACATCATCTCAAATCTCCATCCTTGAACTTCTCAAAATATCCCCCATACACAAGAATATTTTAGAAGAAGCTCTTGTAAACACAACTGTTGACACTAATCTGGATGTAAACAAATTTCAAGCCATGGTGGGACATTTGTCTTCCCCCACTTGTCTTTCATTTTCCAAAAAATATGATGCCTCTATGACACATCCGCATAATTCATCGCTTTATCTTGAAGTCATGATCCATAAACACCGAATCAGACGTGTCTTAATAGATGGAGGAGCCAGTTTAAACATTTGTACCTTAAAGCTAATACATGCCTTAGGAATATCAGAAAATTCCATTGATCCATGAAGGAAAATAACTATCAAGGCATATGATGATGAAGAAAGAGCTTCTAAAGGACTAATAATGCTACCTATCAGAGTGGGACATGTTGTGAAAAATACATTTTGTCAGGTCCTAGATCATGATCTTTCCTATAACATACTTTTGGGTTGCCCGTGGATTCATGATATGCAAGCAGTACCATCAATGTATCATCAATGCCTCAAGTTTCCATATGATGGACAAGAAATAACTATACAAGTTGATTACAATAGCACCCAAACTTGTTCAAATCTTCGAGCAACTCAGGATGCCTTTGTGCCACACAATAGGGAGGCTCTTACTGCTTCTTCTTCTAATCTACAAGGCCAACTGCAAGAATTGACAAAGAATCTTGACACTAAGCTAAATTTTAAAGACAAAGGAGTAGGCGAATATTCGCTATCTCTTTCTACCTTACCTCCTTCTCTGAGGTCACATGGTCAGCCAACCTTATCAAATCAAAAGATTGCACAGCCTCTACGTCCCAAGCTTTTGTGCCAATCACAAAGTTTGATGGAAAATTCATTAAAGCCAACACCACTGAGGAAGAAGCTAAAGATAGGAACATCCTAAGTTGGCTATACAAAGATGAAGATGAATCTCTCTTTCACATTAAGTTAACTACAGAACAATATGGTAAAGGGTACACTATCATGCAGAGAATGGGCTATGAAGGAAATGGTTCTATAGGAAAAAGAAGAGAAGGAATCATGGAGCCAATTCAACCTATTTCAATACATCCAAATGATAAAACAAGATTGGGATATGGTAAGGATACAGAAGAGTCAGTCTTACAGCAAGCACAACAAACTCATAAAGGAGAATCAATTTCAGATAAACATCATGAAGATGTCACTCTACAAAAATCTTATGGATCAGTTTTCCAATTGCAGAACGGTTCAGATACTAATTCTAATGAATATGAATGGGACACCATTTATAATGATGAATTTTGGAGAGACAAACAAGTTGATACCATACACAAATATGCACCCATTCTCATACAAGGAGAAAGCTCGGGAACACAATCACTTGAATTTGATTCACGATATAACAATGACTCAACTGAGGACGATTCAGATTTTCACGAGATTGATAATTGACAAGAGAATACCATCATAGACCTTGTCTACCATGAAAATGACAACCACATCATGACTTTGACAGGTCAAGACCTTACCCAACCTAATGATCCCATGCCTTTAGTTTATCCGGAACTTATTGATTGGGACAATGATGCACCTATCCATATCCCGACATTTCATGATGATGAGGACATTATAAATTTCCTTTTTTCCTCTAATGAGGAAAAAAATTGTTTCATCCAAGAATTTCATACTCACGATTTTGATAAGGAGGGTTTCAAGTCTCTTAGCTACAAAATAAATGAAATAAAAGATGGATCTATCGGTGAAAACCAAAAAATGGCAGTGGTAGATCACAACAAGAGCAAAATAAAGAGCGAATCCGACAATGAAAACCTTTCTGAGGCACTGAAGGATGAGAAACTTGACACTCTTCCCAAGCATTATCACGAAAGATATTCTATTTTGATCGAACCAACAGAATCAATCAACATAAGTACAGCAGAGCAGCCAAAAATATTGCAACTTGTAGCATCATTAACAGTCGAAGAAGTACTGAAATTCATGGAGTTCTTGAAGGAGATTCAAATCAACTTCGCTTGGTCATATGCTGATATGCCAGGGTTAGATCCTAATTTGATAATGCATCATTTATCTATAAACGCAGGGGCAAAACCTGTGAAGCAAAAACTCAGAAAAATGCACCGACATGTTGCGTTATTGGTTAAAGAGGAATTAAAGAAGCTTTTAGATGTTGGATTCATTCGGACTATTGACTATGCAGAATGGATTTCCAATATTGTACTTGTTTCAAAGCTAGATGGAAGGATTAGAATTTGTACATATTTTAGAGATTTGAACAAAGCTTGTCCCAAAGATGACTTCCCTTTGCCAAACATAGATATGATTGTTGATTTAACTGTTGGCCATGCAATGTATTCATTAATGGATGGATTTTCAGGATACAACCAGATAAAGATTGCACCAGAGGATCAAGATAAAATAGTGTTCACATACCCTTGGGGTACCTATTGCTGGAACGTAATGCCATTTGGGTTAAAGAACGCAGGAGCCACTTATCAAAGAGCAATGACGACAATTTTTCATGATATGATGCATACATTCATGGAAGATTACATTGATGATCTCCTTGCCAAATCCAACACACGAGGACATCTAGAAATCTTGTCAAAAATATTTATTAGAATGGAGAAGTTTAATGTTCGACTCAATCCAAAGAAATGTGTCTTCAACGTTACATCTGGAAAACTCCTAGGATACATTGTTTTAGAAAAGGGCATAGAGGTTGATCCAGAAAAAGTACAAGCTATAATGGACATGTCGCCACCATGAAATATCAGTCAGCTTCGATCATTGCAAGGACGACTACAGTCCATCAGGCGGTTTATAGCTCGACTGGCAAACAAAACCTTACCATTTACACATTTATTGCATAAAAATGTCCCATTCAAATGGGAAGAAAAATGTGAAGCGGCATTCAATCAAATCAAGCAATATCTTATGAACCCACCAGTTTTAATTCCACCTGTTCCAGGAAAGCCACTCATACTCTATATTTCAACAACAGAAGTATCCTTAGGAGCATTACTAGCACAAGAGGATTCTACAGGCAAAGAAAGGGCCATATACTATATCAGCAGAACTTTAACAAGTCATGAATTAAACTACACTTTCATTGAAAAAGCTTTCCTTGCAATGGTGTTTGCTTCTCAAAAGTTGCAACACTATATGTTGGCTCATACAGTTAAGTTGATAACCAAAATTGATCCACTAAAATACCTTTTAAGCAGAGCTACTTTAACAGGAAGACTTGCAAAATGGGTAATGATCTTAAGTGAGTTTGACATTCACTATGTAGATCGAAAAGCTATTAAAGGATAGGTCATCGCAGATCAGTTGGCCGAAGCACCTTTACAAGAAGAAAATCCAATGCACATTGAGTTTCCTGATGCAGACGTCTTTACAGCAACAATTAAGAACTCATGGACATTGTACTTTGATGGATCTTATACGCAACATGGCTCGGGGGCAGGGATTTTTTTTGTCACACCTGAAGGACATACCATTCCACAATCATATCAGTTGATGTTTCCTTGAACAAATAGCATAGCTGAATATGAGGAATTTCTCATAGGGATAAAGATAGCCTTGGAATGGCGGATTACAGAGCTACAAGTCTACAGTGATTCACAACTTGTCATTAATCAAATCAATGATGATTATCAGACTAAAGATGATAAGTTGCTACCTTACAAGAACATGGTGGACGATTTTAAAAAGTATTTTGTGGCAATCAAGTTTTCACAAATCCCAAGGATTGATAATAAAGCTACAAATGCAATGGCTACAATTGCTTCCTTGTTACAATTATTAGAAAATCAAAAACAGTACGAATTCTTGGTGGAACAATTGTTTTCTCCCGCCTATGATAATCCTGAGACCCAAGTCATATGCCATTTAACTGGTTCTGATTCACCCTTATATGGCAAGATTTATACCTATCTAAAAGATAACATCTTACCTCCAAATTTATCCCGAAACCAAAAAAGGAATTTCATACGCCAATCATCTCGTTATACTTTGATCGCTGATATCCTTTACCGACGTGGTCTTGATGGTATGCTCCTTCGATGTCTTGAACATGACGAATCTGAAAAAGCTTTACAAGAGGTTCATGGTGGTATTTGTGGAACTCATTCAAGTGGTTTAACCTTAGCCAAAAAACTTGTTAGAATGGGATATTATTGGCCTACCATGGAGAAAGAATCTTTTACTTTTGTCAAGAAGTGTTCTAAATGCCAGATCCATGGGAATCTTATTCATGCATCTGCACAGGAACTGCAACCTTTCACTCTGACATGGCATTTTTCTAAGTGGGGACTGGATCTTGTTGGAAAAATTCATCCTTCATCATCAAATGGGCATAAATTCATCATCATAGCTACAGAGTATTTTACAAAATGGATCGAATTTGTTCCTTTGATGACCATGACCGGTAAACAAATCTCTTCATTCATCCTGAATTACATCATCTGTCGATATGGAATTCCTAATTCTATAATCACTGATAATGGGAGGCCTTTCAAGAATCAGGATGTTGATGAACTTTGTGAAAGATTTCACATCCAACACAGGTTCTCTACACCTTACTATCCACAAGGTAATGGTTAAGCAGAAGCTTCAAACAAAACAATCTTGAAGATCTTGAAGAAGACAGTAAATGATGTCGGTCGTGATTGGCATGTCCAATTAAATCCAGCTTTGTGGGCATACAGAACCAGTATTCGCACACCAACAGGAGCTACCCCATATGCCTTGGTCTATGGAGCAGAAGCAATCTTACCATTAGAGGTTGAAATACCTTCGCTTAGGGTCTCACTCAAGGGATTGATAAATGATGAAGACTATAGACTTTCTCGACTGCAAGAGCTAGAATTGTTAGATGAAAGACGTCAAAATGCAACTAATCATTTGAAGGGTTATCAACAAGTTATGTCTCGTAGCTATAATCACAAAGTTAAACCACGGACATTTCAAGTAGGTGACTTAGTCTTAAGAGAAAATCCACGTAATCAGCAAGACAGAGAAAAGAAAGGAAAATTTGAACCAAATTGGCTTGGTCCATTTGTCATCATTGCAGCATACGGTTCTGGTGCATATCAGTTATCTACGTCAGAAGGGGACCTGTTTGAAGAACCAATCAACAACATTCATTTGAAAAATTTCTATGTCTAAATCATTAGAAAAAGTCTTGAAAAAATCATAAAAATCAGAAAAAGTCCTAAAAAAATCAGAAAAATCAGAAAAAGTCCTAAAAAAATCATTAAAAAATCAGAAGAAGTCTTGAAAAAGTGCAATAAAAACACGTGGTGAAAACCTGGCAAATAGGCACTACTTGTGATCAAAATAGGCTCCTCCATCTATTAGCTTATGTCTTGCATTCACTTTTGGCATCATTTATACATATCTTTCATATCCATATCATACAACGGGAATCCTTATGTTTCATCATGGCTTGATGAAATTTGTACAAATCCATAATCTTTAGGTTGTGTTTACACTGGGGGCAGCAACATAGACTGAACAAGAGAGGGGCAATGAGCTTTTCGAACATCACAAATAGACACAAGACGGTTTCCCAAAATGCAACATACATTGCCATATCAAATCAACCACAACATGCTTATTCAATGCCAATTGAAATCAAAACAACATGATCCAAACAAACATCACAACAAGAACATCAATGATTGATAACCAAGTTGGATGATCTTAATATGAATAATGTTTGGAATAATTTAGGCAAAATTTGAATTGTTGGTTGATTTTCTATCATATCTCTAGAGCAATTCGATGATGTACTGAACTAGAAAAGCAAGGAAGGAGTATGATTTTTCTTTGTCTGTTGTTTGTGAACGAATCATTAGTACTATGCAAATTGGTCGCGAGACATGCTCTACTAAGTTTCATTGATGACATTTCGGAATTTGCATGGGAAACGGGTTAACTCTTGTCTGTTTATGCAAGCGATACTCAGGTCATCTCAGTTCAATTATACCTAGATGCTTGTATTATCTTGCTATATCAAAAATCATGAAAGAAATACTCAGGTCATCACTGGTGCTAACATACCCTTTGATGCTTGTATTAACTTTCAACATTTCAATGCTCTATGATGATACAAAAAAAACAAATAAGCTCTCAAAATGGCAATATTGTACGAATATCCTGCATGGTCAGTATAGATTGCATTCATGTTAGAATCTGCATTTTGCATTTATAGATTTTCCCAAAAGTTGGCAAAGTATCAAATGTTTCATAACTTTTGAATACATGCCTGAGTACATTTTGACATTCACAAAAACATCATTTCATACATATTAGCATCGAAAAAAACATAAAAACAAAGCATAAATCATATTCACAAACATTCATATACATTCATAAATGGTACCATCCATTATTTCAAAATTCATATTCATATAATCATTCATCAATAGATTGCAATAATATCATAACATTACACTTTCATAAATCATATCATAAACATCATGCATATAGAAAATAGATGCATTCATCATATACGAAATCATCACTACATATCATATATCTCAAAAATGAATGTCAAAATGTACAAAGGTATACATCATCAAAAATGGGACCATATCAATGTGTATACAAATATCTCAAACGAGTATCAATAGAATATCATGTACAATGCACTAGGCAATGCTATCATCTGATGGTGCTGGTCTAGGACATGTCCCACCTGCACCTGATGGACCTGCTCCACCTATCCCTGATGGCCCTCCTGGAGGTAATGGTTGTGTCACACCCCTACTAGTGGTCCGAGAGCGACTATGAGTAGACCGAGACTTTGTATAACTCTCCCTCCGCTCAAGTGGCACCACATCATGATACATAGTCCTATAGAACTCTGCCTCCCGAGTGGCTCTGGTCACCTCTCTCATCATGTCACCAGGACCTGCTGCTACTCTCTATAGACTATCAACTAGAGTGATGGCCTGCTCACCCTGTTGTCTGGCTGTATCTCTCTCAGCAGTAACTGTCATCATCTGTCCCTGAAGCTGTGTAATCAAGGTCTGTGCCTGTGCTAACTGACCTTGTAAGCTCTACACTGTACTCTGCAAAGAAGATATCTGACTTGACACCACTAGATCTACTGAAGATGATGGATCTATATGTCTCATTCGCGGTCCACCTCTCCTACCACCTCTATCACCACCTCTCCTACCACCTCTCCTACCATCTCCACCACCACTATCACCTCCACTCTCCTCATCATCACTATCTCCCTCTGACTCATCATCACTACCTCCACTCTCCTCATCATCATCATCTCCCTCTGAATCATCACCCTCTAAAGCTGTCTCTCTTTGTCGTCTCTGACCGCCTCTCTGTGGTCTCTGTACAGCAACTGGAGCAACAGGCTCATCAGGATCAAACAATCGTGGTGCAGGATGCTCTAACACATACTGACCATACTCTGGCGTCGTCCCTCCGTCAAAGATATCAACTCGGTAATCCCACATCTGTACTCCTAAATTAGTGAACTCTGCCACCGCTACCTCATAAGAAATCCATGGACCCCACACTGTAATCTCCTACTGTCACCGTGCATAAATAGCAGAACCCATAGGCATACCCTGAGGCCAACCGTACTACCAACACACTCGTCCAACAAGAAACTCTCAATAATCCATGAAGTACGGCCAATAAGATATCTGGAAGTAAAGACATAGGGCATCTCCCTCGCATCCTCTGGCCATGCCTCACAATCTACATATGGCCGCCAGCATACTGCATCAAGATCATCTAAGAGACGATGCCAATGATCCATTTTGCCCAGTCTCGGCTAAGCAATAATATCGGTATATCTCCATTTGTACGATCGATCGACAGGTCGTCGTCCACGAGTCAACGGTCACATAATGGCAAAGTGCTCCCATGCCCATATTTGTAAAAACGAACAACCAACAGCAAAACTTTGGCCTCTACCATATATTATATGATGTAACTCATCATACAAATGCGCAAGCATGCACGACCCCCACGCATATCGTGTACCCTGCATCACCATCCTCTCTAGAACACGACCCCACCCAACTGCACAAAACACCTCCAATGAAACCTGCAAGTACAAATGGTAGGGGTGCATATGAATCTGTCATCTCTCTCCATGAGATATAATATCCTGCAATCTCATCATCTTCGAATATCCGTCTGAAGGCATTCGTACCTCCAGCCTCTCGGGCATTGAAACTCACTATCTCTCCCATAACTGAAATCCTCAAGATGCGATGCACATCCTCTGGAGTCAAGGTAATCTCTCTGGTTGGTAAATGAAAGGTGTTTGTATCACTATGCCACCTCTCTGCAAGTGTTGTCAATAAAGCTCTGTTGAGACGCACCTCAAGCATCTCAAGTAATGAAGTCAGGCCACATGCTTCGATAATATCTCTATCTGCCTGTACCAGCTGTGGAATCAATCTCCATGTCTTCGGGAATGTCTCGTAACTGCAAAATGCCCAATCTCTTCTGTTGAAACATCATCATGACAAAGCAAAATCAATATCAAATCATCACAACTCATCAATCAAATATGAATATCAAACTGTTTGTTTTTCATCATCATGGAAAGCAAATATATCAAAATCATGTTTGTTTTTAACAACCTTAGAAGCAAACATATCATTCAACTGTTTGTTTTTCATCATCATGGAAAGCAAATATATCAAAATCATGTTTGTTTTTAGCAACCTTAGAAGCAAACATATCAATCAACTGTTTGTTTTTCATCATCATGGAAAGAAAATTTATCAACATCATGTTTGTTTTTAACAACCTTAGAAGCAAACATATCAATCAACTATTTATTTTTTTCATCATCATGAAAAGCAGATTTATCAACATCCTGTTTGTTTTTAACTTTAGAAGCAAATTTATCGATCTTATGTGTTTTTAACAACTTTAAAAGCAAATTTATCAGTTATTATTTGTTTTCCAACAACTTTGGGAACAAATTTATCACTCACAACAACATGCAATCATGGGCGCTATGAAAATCATCAAGGGCGCTACAAAATCAATGGCGTATAGAAAACATCAAGGGCGCTATGAAATTCATCAAGGGCGCTATAGAATCATGGGCACTATGAAAATGGTCATGGGCGCTATGAAAATAATCAAGGGCACTAAAACACACTCTTTCACAATCAAAACATGGATAAACGTGCTCCGAACGGAAAATTTTCAAAAAGCAGAAGTTTAACGGGGTACATACCCCGGGTCTATAATGCGCCGGCCGCTGATGTTGTCGGATGCACTCAAAACGGTGCTAGTGAATCGGAAGTGCCATCTTTCTCACTCCATAGCTCAAAATTTACAATTTTTATTAGGTTAAAATGGAAAATGACATTTTTAACCTATTTAAAAACAAAATTGGGGTATTTTTATCACATTTTATCATAGCAGGGGCAATTTAGTAATCAATTTTTCATCTTACATCTTTTCAAGTCATTTTCTTCACATCATCATTTTTGAACGATGAATCGACATCATAAAAATCGAAACATTCCAAAAAATCTAAAAAAAATAATAATTCACAAAAATCAAAATCTTATCGATTCATCATTTGAGGGGGTATATACCTATCAACATTCGACAGTCAACATCTGGGGAAAATTTCAAAATTCTTTGAAGCAATGTGTAAAACACATCACTTCAAAGAGGGGCAAAATGTATACATCTAAAAATGGTCACATCACAATAGTCTGGTAATTAATTAAATATTTTTAATATTTAATTAAATCTCTGAATTTGATCTACGTATAAATAAATCTAAATAATTTATTTATATTGTTCATTCTTTTATTTCGATTAAATAAATAAGTTTATTTAATCACTTTTCTTATTCATTTCTCAATTAATTAAATAAATATTACGATTTATTTATATTAATTATCATTTAATCTTGGCTTGAATATTTTATTCAAATAAAGATTAAGTATTCTTTTCTTCTAAAGTCCATTTACAATTAAATATTCTAAATATTTAATTAAATCTTCTAAATTCCATTCACAATTAAATATTCCAAATATTTAATTAATTCCTCTAAAGTCTACTCACAATTAAATATTCCAAATATTTAATTAAATCCTATAAAGTCTATTTGCAATTAAATATTCTAAATATTTAATTAAATCTTCTATAGTCCTTAAATCAAAAATCAAACTCACATGAAATTAAATAAATTTATTTATTTAATATTGGATTATTTTCAACAACCATGAAACAAACTTCCAAAACAGAAAATTAATTTCTCTGTTTTGGAAGTTTGTTCCCGTGGGTTGAAGACAAGGCTCCATTCTTCTCTCCAACCTCCCAACATTCTCCATCTTCCTCTCAACCTCTCCATCTCTCACCATTCAAATTTACCAGACAATTTCACAGCCATTGATCTTTGCCAGCCAGGCTCTTGCCTGCAAAAAGTTATAAAAAGGATTGTCGGGTCTCTGAAAAGACAGAGAAGCTTTCAATAGGAAAACTATACCAAATTTGCAATAGCATAGCCTTCAGCATTCATAGATTTTTAGAATCATAGCATATCATGGCCAATCATCTTCATATCATAGTTTTAGAAGCATCCATAATCCACAGCCCCTGTGCATAATTTAGAGCCCCTGTGCATATCCGTATCAGCATTTCACTTCACCAGCATATAGCATAGAGAAGTACTTTCCCTTTGCACACTCGTTCTACAGGTTGTCATTCTGAGAAGCTTTGCTTACACAATCTAAGAGCAACAGCTTCAAGCAAATCCCTGGAGATAGAGAAAAATGGAATGGTTCTAAAGAAGCTCTGTTTAATTTTATTTCAATTTATCTTGCTTTCTTTGGTTTAATGTTTCATTAGTGTGTTTTGTTTATCTTATTTTGATACACATATTTCCCACACACAGATGGCACCTGAATCAAGAAGTTGTATTTTGTCCTTCAAGGCCTTGCATTCACTAGTGGAATGGCCAGACACTCAATGGAATGCACAGAAAGAATGTTTTTCTTCATCATGTTTGTGAGATTTCTTGCACGTAGGAGAAGGAAGAGTGATCAATCAGGTTTTTAGAAGCCGCAACAGAATACACTCTTGCTTGGACAAAGAATGAGGAGCAAGAAGCAACCCTTTCTCTTGTGGAGAAAAGTTTGACTGCTCACGAGAAGAAGATACGAAGGTAGTAGACAATGGAGGATCTACGTGGAGAGTATTATTCTGACAATGGGAATTATACTCCTCTATGAGATCACCATCATCTTTCCTGACAGGATTACCAACATTAACCTCTTTAACATAAGTGTGATCATCTTCCTCAGGAGGAGGATCAACACTAAGAACATTACAATTTGCATTCACCTTATCTTGTGATACAGAAGAATGGTCGTCTTTGATAGCGGGTGTGGGTGATGTTATTGGAAGGTCTAAGTGGATCGGGTCGACTTTACATTCCCCAACATAGGGTTTTGTAAACTCTAAAGAACCCCAATCATCACCAAGACATGCATTCTTTTGAGAAGAGGTAGAAGGAGCAAACTTAAGATTTCTCGCTTCAAAAGGATCTTCTTCAGGGACATTTATCTCAAGAGTATCCTTTGTAGTAGGTATTGCTAGAGTAAACATTGACACATTGGAAGACACTGAAGGAATAAGAGTAGGCACAACTGAAGCTCAACCAGCAGCTTCCATCTCACATAAGTGCATAGCCTCAAGGTCAGCCCTGACTATGACTACTTTATTGTTAGCAATGAACTTAATAGATTTATGCAAGGTAGACAGGACTACATCCATAGCATGAATCCACAGCCTACCAAGAAGGTTATATGGTAATTTTTTTGTCATAACATATACAAGGGTGGGTACAGTAACGGGTCCAAGCTGCAAAGGTAATACTATTGTACCTAGAGCTTGTCGCTCAACATTATCAAACCCACAAATAACAATAGAAGAAGCATTTAGAGAAGACGAATCAATATTAATCTTAGGTAATAGATCGATGCTACATACATTGAGTGTCGATCCGGTGTCAACGAGAGTACGTCTAATTATTAATATTAACTATAATCATTAGAGGATCCACCTGCTTCTATACTTTTGGAGGCAGGAGCTCTTGCGGATAGAACGTGATATTCGACGAATCTGCATGAATATACGCCATCAACGTATTAGCATCTGTCAGCCTAGCGGAAGAAGGCAAGAGGATCTTTTGCAAGGCTTCCGGAAGCATACCTTGATAAACCAGAGTAGATTGAAGCAAGTTCCACAGTGAGATCTTAGCCGGAGTAACTTGAAGTTGCTCAACAAGATTGTAATCACTAGGTGTTTTAGTTGTAGGTTTAGGTGTTGAGGGAAGACTTGGTTGTTTATTCATTCTATTCTCATAAGTATGGGCTACCACTCTATAAGAGGGAGTCTTAGAAAGATCAAGAGAACCACCATCAAATGGAACACCATCAATAGAACAAATCCTTTTAGAAGAAGGAATAGTTGGAGTCACGTAAATGACTGGTCCCTTAGGCCTTTGAGGGGTAGCAGAGACAGATTACATTTACAGAATCATCATAACTAGTAGAACAATTATTTGAATACATATTCTCAACATTAATCCAACAGGATCAAATGTGGAATAATTATTCGAAGAAACATTCTCAACATCGATCCAAGGAGGATCAAACGCGAAAGGAGATTCATCATTCGCTAATGCATCATCTCTAGAAGAGAGTGCATTGGAATAGAGATAAGATTCATCATTGACCAATGCAACGTCTCTGGAAGAGAGTGCATTGGAAGGAATAGGAAATTCATCATTCGCGGATGCATCATCTCTAGAAGAGAGTGCATCAGAATGAAGAGAAGGTAGAGTAATGTTAAGAAAGATATCAATGATTTCATCTTCTTGCAACAAGATATCCTTTGAAGTAGGAGGAATTTCATGAGAAGGATCAAAGACATCGAGTGACATGGGTAAATCCAAGTCACCTTCACATGCTTGAAATGGAATATCATTAACATTTTGAACAAAATTAGATACTAAACAAATAAAAGAAGATATTAAATTCATTACGATTTTTTCAATATTTTCTATGTTCTAGTAATTCGCGTTTTCGAAGGTCTTTGGAGCAGAATTTGAGGTCAAAACTTGTGTCGGTCCTTAAAATTCAACTGTCGAAGGCACTTGTATTTGAGGACTAAACTAGTTCTCTAGGAGACTTCCAACGGTGCAAACAATTCTGAATTCCGAGCACCAAGTCAAAAATTATGACCCCGCCAAGTAGGGGTAAATAAATTCCTAGTTTTTCGGAAGATTTTCTCTTCACGTCAGGTTCACCAAAATGTAGAAGAGGGGGATTCGCTACTCACGATTTCTCTTCATTCAGAGAGCCTCACGAGGCAAACTGCCCTAAACTACCTCAAGGAACAGCACGGAAGTTCCAAAATTGGAAAGAGCAGGTCGTAGAGATTTTTTGGACAAACTGATGAGCTCTTGGCCAAAGGATGGCAGCACAGAATACGGATGACAACGCGGCACGCTAGCATCCCAGAGGCGCATTGTCGTCTTGTACCGACTAGAGAACAAGTTTATCACAAAAAATATTTAAACAACTACTTCTACTCTGATTATTGAGAATTTACATAATGCAATAAAGTAGTAGAATGCAATGGAACTGAAATAAAGTGAAATAGAAATGTAAGAGATAAGAAGAAGAAAGGAAAGAAGATGCTTACAAAAATCCAAGTAATGAAGCCTCCAACTAGTAGATATCTTTAGTACCAACAAGTGTAATATCTGGAGAAAGTGTTGGGGTTGTATAGGGGTTTGCCTTAGTCAAACCCCCATTTTGTTGTTCCCACCTCCACGGACAACCAAGAAAATAGAGAGAAAGAATGGAATGAACAAAGCGTGTGGTGAAAGCAAAACCCGCTCGGAGTAGAACCCACACCACCAAGTATGAGTGATAAAAGCAATCCCCGCTCAAGGAGGAGAACCCGTATCACAAAGTAGAGATGCAGTAGATAAGGGATATGAAATCCCAAGATGCTTACAAGCATGAAGTGAAGGAGATGAAGCTGCAAGAGCCAAAAGGGTGTTGTGAGAGCTTGAAAGGATGTAAGAATGCTAGTGTAACAAGTTATATGAAGTTATGCAAGCAAGAGTGAAATGGTAGAATGAAGCTAAAAGCGAAAGAGTGGAGCTAGAAGAAGTTCAGAAGATCTTAGAAGACCAAATGGATTGAAAAGACTGCTTTTAAGGAGGGAAAAAAGCTTCTCCAACCGTTACAAGGTGTCTCAGGCAGTTACCACCGACAAAAGGTGAAGACAAGTGGCAAGCATGCTCAGAGATAGTTGTTTGAGCGTTAAAACGTCACAAGATGCTAACGCAGCGCGCGGACGTCCACGCGGCACGTTAGTGTCTGGACACGTCACGCTACAAAATGGCGAGAATAGGAAGAGCCCAAAGGTCGATGTAAAGCTGATGCGCAAAGGGTAGTTGCTGAAAAGGGGTGATAGAGCATCCTGAAAGGGGAAAAAGGTTGATGCGAGGGCTAAAATGACCCTACTCAAGATGCTAAGGGAGTGGACACTAAAGCAGATGCAAGAATGTATGTGAAATTGCGATGGGTGCAATTTTACAACTATACAAAAAGAAATGTCTCCTCTGTTATACTTGCCTAAGGTGTGGTTTCATGGCTTTGATTGGTAGTATAGACACTAATCTTGGGTTTGTGGTAAGACCATAAGACATCCTAATTATGAATTTGTACAATGACTTAGACGATTAATGAGCTATGGAAATCATGTTACTAGCCTTAGGTGATATGTGTTTTTACACTTATACCTTGTCTTGTGATTAAAAGTAATATGGAATTTTTTCCCATCATCACAAATGGTGCAAAGAACTGAGGAAAAGAATGGGACTTGTAGTGTAATATGGGATGCATTGAGCTTCCTTTATGGTTGGAATGCATTAGAGTGAGTGTTTGTGAACCAAGTAATAGAAAATGCATGCAATGGTGTCACATCCACTTCATGTTGCTAGTTGGTCATTATGTGTGAGTCAATTACAATATACTTGTGTAAAATGGTCTCAAGTATTGTGTAAGTTGTACTTGTGCCCTTGCTAATGATGCAAGAAATATAGGATGCTTGTTTGTCATCATAGGTGGCGATGGATTGGAGAAAAAGATGGGACCCATGGTGTAGCATGGGATGCACCAACATTCCTTTTTTTGAATGGGATGTACTTACATACTTATGTGTTGGTGACCTAGAAAAAAGAAACAAAACTTGTAGTAAGGTTGCAACTACTTCCTCTTGCTAATTGGTTACTATATATACTCGTGAGGTTGTTTTGTTATTCACCTTTTGTACGCGTTGGATGGCTAAGTTTCATTGTGTTTACCTGTGATGTGGTTATAGGATAGTGACCCTGTGTATATGTGACATATGCTTCAGTCAAACCCCATGTAACCCCATGTGTTCATGTGAAGTGTATAAGAGATGATCACCTATGTGTGTGTGACACAAGTGGGAGCTAATCATGTTCTATATAAAGGATGTATGCTTGATTCAATCACTATGTGAACATAGGATGTTGGAATGATATGCTCGTGTGTGTTTGTATACTAATGAGTGGCATGGAACAAATACTTGATTGGAATGTGTGTTATCATTATATTGTAATTAGAAATTATGATTTAAAAATTAAAAGTGAGATCAAAGATATCATATAAGACGAGAGTGAATTCTCTCTATCTTTGGCATACGAACTATGGAGCCATCGATTCCCAAAGGAAAACATGGGAAAGGACATTATGAATGATCCCTCAAGGTTTGAGTCTAGATCTAGGTATGACCCTACTGTTGAGAGCTTACCACATTCTAGTGTGAGCATCTGAGTGGTGGCGTAGAGTTGTCACACTAATTGTGGTTAGAGAGGTTATGAAGTTGGCAATTCTAAATTAAATGGAAAATGCTTGATCAATTATGTTAGTACTTGTGAGTTGGAAAAAAAAATAGTAGTAAATGAGGGATGGTTATTACAACAGCTTTCATATATAAGAGACATCTAAGAAGCTGCAAGAAAAAATTATATTAACATTCACAATAAAAAATGGGTATAAGTGGTTATAAAAGATAGTAATAAGGTAAAGGAACCTAAGAATTTAAAAGTAATTAAACACTAAAACAATATCACCATGAAAAGAAAGGATTCAACAAATGGTCAAATTAAACAAAATTCAAAATTGCTGTGGATAAGAAACTTCATTTCAGGATGCAAATACAGTGACAACAAATTGTCCAACATATTTGCATGACAATAGCTTTTTCATTTAATTTTGCAACCAACGAAAGAGATAGCATTGATATACAATCAAAAACAAGTCAGAATTTATCCGGAGGAAGTAAAATGAGCAGTGATTATGAAAAGCTCATTCCCAAATAGTGTCCCCAATCTGAAAGAAAATTCTCATAAAATTGACCGTATATGTGGGATTAAGCAATTGCATCGAAACTTTCTCTGAGATACATTAGCATAGAGGTGTGTAAATAACTTATATATGGTCACAATTGTGATTCCTCAAGAAAATTTAATAAGATCATAAGTTCTGATGACATAACAGAATATGCTTCGAAATTATCTATGCCTTGGCGCCCCCGCAGTTACATCACGTCTTCTGTTTGCATTGCCATCTTGGTGACCTCTCCTCATCATCGCCGCAAATTCATCATAGTTAATTCGTCCATCCTAACATTTGAACAAACAGCAAATAAGCATAAATTTAGCCTTTGTCTTAGAAATTTTGAAATATGTATTTTTCCCTGATAGCAGAATATACTTACATTGTCTGTGTCTACCTCAGTAATTATATCCCTAATGGTTTCTTCATCACCCAATCCATACTTTTTCAAGGCTTGCTCCAATTCCTCCTTTGTAATGTACCTGTAGAAACCCCAAATGAATTTGGAAATCACATATTCACTATAAGTGAAAACAAATCCCTGAAAATAATGGCATCTGCCCTGGCTTCTAAGCAAACTTACCCACTGTTATCTTTATCAAAATATTGAAAGGCAGAATAGATATGATCTTCCTTGTCCATTCTGTTCATGTGCACTGTGGCTGTGATAAATTCAAGGTAATCAATGGTTCCATTCCCATCTACATCTGCCTGAAATAACAAACATAAAACTAAATGAAAAGAGTCACTGAAAAAGTGCCATTACATCAAAATAACTAGAATGATTTAGTGATCAAACATTCAACACCATACATGGATCTGATTTATAGGAAATATGCTTCATTATCTTACAGCATCCATCAATTGCCTGACTTCTGGGTCAGAGATTCTAGTCCCTAATCTTGCAAGACCAGTCTTCAACTCTTCATATGTGATTGTACCACTGTTATCAGTGTCCATGGTTTTGAACATCTCCTTCAAACCCATTATTTCCTCTTCTGATAGATTCTCAGCAATCACCTGTGTTTAGATTGAAACATTTTAGAGTATACACAAAAATAGTTAGATATGCCTGATTCAACATTATGGAAGTATACCTTCAGAGCAACTTTCTTCAGTTTGTTCATTGCCCTGAATTGCTTCATCCTAATCAATACAGCAGTGTCAAGTGGTTTGTCAGGGGCTTCCCCATCTTCTCTCATCCATGGATGGTCTACATCATGCAAAATGATTGAGTAGAGTTTGAAGCAGTAAACTAGTTCAATATAAAAATCGATTTATATTGCATTACCACCAAAATAGGGTATTTCTAGCATCAATGAGCACAATCCTTTACAATGAAGAGAAAGGACATACTCAAAACATCGAGAGCTGTAAAGCGTTCCTTGCGATCCTGTTTCAGCATATTTTTGACAAGGTCTTTTGCACCACTAGATATAGATGGCCATGGATCACTTGTATAATCAATGTTACCATGTTGTATAGCTTCAAAAATGCCTTGTTCTGACTCTGTCCAGAACAAAGTTGAATGTTGGAGTGGCAATCAATATATGGGCAGAAGGTATCACACACATCACTGTATACTGTAAGTATCTACTTCAAAAGAAATAGTCCAGACTAAAAAATGTTTCAATAGTAACCTGCCCAAAAAGGAGGTACACCAGACAGAAGAATGTACAGTATTACTCCAGCACTCCATATGTCTATCTCTGGTCCATAGTTTCGCCGCAAGACTTCAGGAGCCACATAATATGCACTGCCCACAATATCTCTGAATAGTTCACCTGTGTCAAGCAGATTAGATGAACTGTTCAGCATTTGCAATTTGGTAGTTAAATTTGAACAGCTTATTGTAGAAAAAAAGCCACCACTAAAGACCTTATGCCCACAGGACACCTAAAAGCAGCTTCCAGTCTTCAAGGAGGCAGAAAAAGTAATCAAAGATTCAAAACTATGTTGTTGCCCTTGATTTTTTTCCATACTTGGCCAAATTTAAGGATCCTAAATAGTATATACTCCCTAAAGGCTAAAACCTTAGTATTTACGCGAAAAAAAATTAATGACTGTAAAGTGCAGTAGAGTAAACACATATGTTGGACTTCATACAGGATTTGAGATCCAATTAATATTTTTAAAGAGGATTATTTATTTATATAGAGAAACAGTGTGTTTCAGGTCTAATTCAGTTTTCGGACTAAAATCATTGAATCGTATCCCTGAGAAATTAAAATTACATGTATCTCCTTAGTTGAGCAAAAGCATTAAACATTAAAGGTATGGCAACATCAACAAAGAGCTCCTGAGTCCAACTTGAGCAGATTAGAGTATATTACTAAATTTCAATGGTGAAGCCAGGGGTAATTTCTGGGACTGCAGGATGCAGAGAGGTACGAAGAGACCATCAGGGCAGAAGCTATTGGCCTTCTGTGCAAAATAGGAGTTCCTATTTAAAATACAATTGAACCAGTGGCTTTAATTCTTGTCCTTACAACTGCCACAGAGTTGATCATTGCTAATTAGATGGTCAATGATGACTCCAAAGTGATCAATGGTACCATGCAGGGCTCTTTTGATAGTCTTAAGTGAAAAATTCAACATAGGTAGTAAGAGACCATCAGGGCAGGGGCTACTGGCCTTCAGTGGCAAAGTAGGAGTTCCTATTTAAAAATACAATTGAATCAGTGGCTTTAATTCTTGTCCTTTTGACTGCCACAGAGTTGTACTTTGCTGATTAGATAGTAGATGGCAACTATAAAGTGATCGTTGGTACCATGCAGGGCTCTTTTCATAGTCTAAGAGAAAAAATCAACATGGCTAACAGGGGTAATAAGAATATGGGCCTCCATGTGTCTCCAAAGGACCAGGTGAATCCCCATGATGATAAACATTGTTCCCAGTTCCCACAAGGCACTTATTCCTCCCACATCTTAGTCAAATTATGAATATTGTTTTGAGATCTTATGGGACTTTAGCCAAGCATGATCAGTGTCTTGCTTGCTAATTTTGGGGGTGGTGATTGGAATTTGAATATGGTCACAATTTTCCTGCTGTCCATTTAAATTTTTAGTTTCTGCATTCTTGTTGATGTGAGAAATTCTTTAAGCTTAAGAGTTATAGCAATTTGGAGATTCTGAGCCCAAATACAGTGATAGAACTTTGTTTAAGGCCAAGATTCTGGAGGGTCTGAACCTCACAAAAGGAAACATTTGGAGAATCTGGTTCTGCAGGTTAATGACCCAACCTTGATAAAGCACATGAGAAGCAAATTCAGGATTTGGAGGATCAAGTGAAAGCAGAGATGGCAGTTGAGTAATGGTTGGTTGTGGGACCTAAAAAAGTAAAACTTGAAGCATTTGGAAAGATCTCAATAACTCTTGAGATAGGAGAATTATTTTAAGTTTTTGACTATAGTTCAAAAACTCAGCAGGCCTCAAATTTGATTCAGACTCAAGCCTTAGCAAATTTTCTGACATTTTAAAAACACATAAATTTGTAAAATAATCTTGAAAAACATGCATAAAAACTGAATTTAAAAAACTCCTAAGTAGTTTTCCTTAATCTATAGATCAAAAAATGAGTTCAATAGACATCAACGTGTCATACGTCATATGATATCAGTATCATAGAAGCATAAATCCTCAAAAAATTGCAAAAACCCCAATTTAAAAAAAAAAAACAATTTTTCCCCAAAAAATCCTGATTTAATCAATCGTGATTTTCAACAATGTTCAATGATTTTCAAGGGTTTAAATCACATAAAATCGCGAAAAAATTGCCCAACCAACCCATCGCAAAAGCGCTATTTAATCAGGTTTTTTGTTGATTTTGAGCAAAGAACTAAGTGTTGGCTGCTGGGACGTGGTTCACTATCAAAGATTCACTAGATTTCATCAGGTTGCTAAGGCAAATTGCAGGTAGGAGACCTTGAATGGAGATATATTTCTAATAGATGTTAAGGATATTAAAATAGAGACATGTTCTTTGGTATGCTTCTATGTTTGATGTTAAGGACATTAACATGGAATGGTTAAGAGATGTGCTGTTTTTTTCTCTATATTCCACATTACTGTCATTTGCCTTAGGCTTGTAGTAATTCTTTCCATGTATATAAATCCAAAGACACAATTTAGTGGAAAATAGTAGACAATATCATAAATACTAAGTAAGGCTTCTATCTTATTTTTTAAACATATCTGAACTTTATAAAAGTACTTTCCAAAAGTAAATATAGAAAGCCAGACTAAACTGAAACGAAACAAAACTGGCTTGATATCAACCTAAAGAGCTTTGTTTTCTTTGAATTCTTGTAATCCTAACTATTCAAAAGAGTTTCAACATTTCAATTATCAACAATAATACCAAGGTGGTTGTTTAGATTATCAAGGTTAGGTTGAGACATATTTCCTTTTCAAATGCTAACAAAGTGTGATAATTTGGAGATTCAATATGACACTGGCCATCAAGTTTTAATGATAAGCGGATAGGGTAGTGACAATTGTATAATCAAGTGGGAAGCATAAGTATATATATAATAGTATATAGACATTATGGAACCAGAAGCAGAATGGTTCCTATCACAAAGATAAAAATCAGCTTGTTGTGCTGAAAAAAATAAACGGTAGCAATATTTTATATCAAAATGAAGGATTGTTTTGGTTACATTTAAATTTCCTATATATTTTGCAAGCTTAATGCTCTATCAATTGGTGAAACTCGCTACTTAATTCATGCCCTTCACTTGTTTGGGAACTACATTCCATTTAGGATCATCATATACATGAAGGTTCAGAAGGCCTGCAAAGAGTACAATAGCAGTGCATGAATTCTTCAAAAATATATAATGGAGCATTCCATGCATGCTAAATAGGTATCAAGAAAACTAATACATGCCTTGAGAGAAGTCATTCCCTAGTCTTGCGGGCTTATCTTAATCCCTCCCGAAGTAGGCCTCATATATTTTCTCTTTAATGATCCAAAAAGATTTCAGCAACTGTCCCATTGAAAGGGTGTTGGTCCCACGGTTGTCGTTGCACCAAAAGGTCGACCTATTAATGCCCGATACAACCGCCAGAGTTAACAGATCCACAGGAGGCAGTTAGTCCATGTCATGCATCCTGAGGAGAGTGCTAACTAGCTGCCAACGATCTCCCCCTCAATGTTACCCAAGGGGATTCAAACCCGGCACCTTTGGCTCTGATACCAAAACTGAAATCAAATACTAATTTGAAACAACATTGCTCCCCCTGGCTTACTACTCCCCCTTTGACATCAATGACAAAATATTCTACCAATCTCCCCCTTTGTCATTGATGGCAACACCATATGAAACCACAACCAATACTGCACCTGGCAACACCTTCTGAAGCCTAAAATGCTCTAAAACCAATTGTTGGTCCCACGGTTGTCGTTGCACCAAAAGGTCGACCTATTAATGCCCGATACAACCGCCAGAGTTATCAGATCCACGGGAGGCGGTTAGTCCATGTCACGAATCCCAAGGGAAGCGTTGACTAGCTACCAACAAAGGGAATGTTCCTCATGCTTTGATCTTCCATTGAAACTTGTACCTATAATCTCTCAAATTCTCAACTCCAAGTCCAATTTTTTTAACTCCATCAACTTATAGGCCAGGTTCATCCATTTCAAGCGTAGGTTCGGGTTCGGTTTGATGTTGGTACAGGTTATAGGCCAGTCCCTCTATGGGTTCCAACAGGGTTCCCCTTTTGGGGGCCCGGTTCGTCTAGGTTGAACCCAATCGGACCCAAGGAGAACCCACAGCCCAGGCGGCGTTAAAACACATTTTTATGAATTTTTTAATAGTTTTCTCCCTTTGACTTTGAATAGCACCCAATGGAACCCTAAAAGTGACTTATAAATCACATTAAACACCAAAACTACTTCATTTTTGTTCGTTCGTTTTGCAAACAAGCACTTTCATTCCAAGAGGTTGAGCATTCATTTTTGCTTGTTGGATCGACAAAGGGGGTTGAAGATTGACCATTGAAGTTTCTACAAACGATTGCATTGTCATTCCTACACATTTGCAAGTATTCATTCGCTGCCACGAAGATTGTAGAAGGATATTTTTGCAAAGAGGTAAGTTTTTTCATTTTTTTCCCTCCATTTTTTGTTTTACAAACATGAAACAAATTTAAAGATAGTAGGTTTCCACAATCCATAACATAGATTTGTATTGCTTCTGGATTCGATTGTGTAAAAAATCTTTACACAATCGAATCCAGAAGCAATACAAATCTATGAAACAAATTCTTTGCTTTGTTTAATTTTATCTATGTTTTTTCCATTCTTCTATGAATGTATGAAAGATTCAAAAGAGCTAGGTTTTATAAATCAATTTTTTGTTTTCAATTTTTTTGCTTTTGTTTTGAATGTGTTTACAAAAAAAAATTGCCATAGGAATCACAATGTCAACTGGTTCTACCTCTGCAACTCAACCTAAGTTCAAAACAAATCTCAATTCTCCTCTATGGAAATATGTTGAAATGATACAACAAGTTCCAGGTGGTGGTGGTTACATTTGGAAATGCAATGGATGTGATGTTCAATATTTTAGTTCATATTTTCGAGTGAAAACACACTTGTGTGGAATACCTGGAAAAGGCATCAAAGCTTTCCTTGGAAAGAACAATGTACTTATTCCGTCTGAGACAATCATAGGATATATTATGGAGCAAGAACAAGAAGATGAATGGGAATCCCGTAGATCAAGTAACCCCCTATTAAAAAAAAAAAATCAAAGGGAATGCTGCCCTTATCTAATTCCAATATCATGATAGAAAACCACCCATTTTTGGCCACTCCTCATCCTCAAAATCAAAGTGTACAACCCAGACCAAAATGTACCAAGATGTATTTATGCAAATGGATTGTCTTTTAATGTTGTTCGGTCTCCATATTTGAAAGAGATGTTGAAAACAGTCAATGAAGCTCCAAAAGGGTACGAGGGCCCAGGTTATGAGAAGGTGTGTAGCACCTTATCAGAAAAAGAGGTCAAGATGGCTGAAGATTCATTGAAACCCATAAGGGATTCATGGATTGAGACAGGTGTATTCATTGTTTCAGATGGTTGGAAAGAATCGGCCCTTGATCAATGTCATAGTGATGTCCCCTAAAGGGGCAATGTTTCTGAAATCCATGGATTGTGAGGGGCAAATAAAAGATGGACAATTTATTGCTGATATTCTCATTGCAACCATTGAGGAAGTGGGACCCCACAACGTTGTTCAAGTTGTAACGGACAACGCCAAGAATTGTAGAGCTGCAGGGTTGTTGGTTGAGGAACGATATTCACATTTCTTTTGGACACCTTGTGTGGTCCACTCACTCAATCTTATGCTACAAAAGATTGGGAATAAAATTGATTGGATCAAAGAATTGTATGCAGAGGCTAATGGCATCCAGATGTTCATCACCAACCACCACATGTCTCAAGGAATTTTTAGATCATTTTCAAAATTGGAGCTATTGAAGGTAAGTGAAGTAATATTTACATTTTCATAATTTGATTTTGTATTTTAATTCTTCTTTAAAGTTTGTTTTTAAATTTTAATTATTTTTTTTAATTTGTAATAGGTTGCAAAGATTTGTTTTGCCTCTAACACAATCATCTTGAGATGACTTGTGAAAGTTAGAGAGGCACTTTCTAGCATGGTGATTAGCCAAAATTGGTCTATATGGAGGCAAAGCAGCATTGAAAGGGCAACAAAAATTAAGCAGATGATATTAAATGATTCATGGTGGGATCGTGCGGAGTATCTCCTTAGTTTCACCGAGCCCATTTTGAGAATGATTCGCTATACTGCCATGGACAAGCCATGCATTGGAGAGATATATGATGGCATCAACTCAATAATTGAGAAGATGAAGTGCACCATAAATGCGAAAGAGCAAGACCCTGAAAAGACTCTCGTCAAACAAGTGCATGCAATTGTTGAAGAAAGATGGAACAAAATGACAAATCCATTACATCTTCTTGCCTTTGCATTGTCTCCAAAATACTACAATAGTCAGATTATTTTTGTGCCAAGAAGGCTTCCCCTATATAGAGATTTTGAAGTGGCTGAAGGGTACAAGGCAGCATTCATGAGACTCTTCCCTTATCCTAAATTGCAAGGTATAGTCATGAGTGAGTTCATCCATTTTGTGCACTCAAATGGTCAAGGTATTGAGGCTCTTCATGATAGGTTCTTAAAGGATGATCATAGTTGGTGGTACTTCCATGGCCAATACTCCAACATTTACAACCCCTCACAATCAAAATTTTATCACAAGTTTAATAAATTTTCATACTTCAGTTTTTAAATTTTCATTTATAAATTTTTATTTTTTTAATAATGTATAACTTTAATTGTTTACTTTGTTTTCATAGATTGCTAGTTCATCTGCATCTAAGAGGAATTGGAGCACATATTCTTTCATCCACTCAGTAAAGCGCAATAAATTGCTCTAAAAAAGAGCAGAGAACTTAGTATACGTGCATTCCAACTTACGTCTCCTTTCACACAAACGTGACTACAAGGGGAGATGAAGATGTGGGATATAGAGCCAAAGCATACTGACTTGGATGCTTCCGCTTCCCACCATATTGCATATGAGGAGTCCAAAAGCCAACATGAGCACAATATTAGTGCTAATGACAGTGCCACTGGCACTACTTGTGATTCATCTAATCTTCCTACATCATCTAATGTCAATGTTGACAATGATATTGATGATTTAGATAATCCATTTGATGATTAAAAGTGTTGAACTTGATATTATTGTTTTAATATTGAACTTAAAGTTTGAACGATGAATATTTATCATGCATGTTTTAAATGACATTCAAGATTATGGTGGTTTTGTTGTTTATATGATGTTATGTGATATTCTAATCCCAATTCATGCTTCTAGGCTGCATATATATACTTGAAGTTTGAACGATGAATATTTATTATGCATGTTTTAAATAACATTCAAGTTTATGGTGGTTTTGTTGTTTATATGATGTTATGTGATATTCTATTCCTAATTCATGCTTCTAGGCTGCATATATATATAATATATATTTTTTATTTTTACATGTTTTTTGTACTAACGAACTCAAACCCCAAAAAAGATTTAGCTAAACCCGCAAACCGAACCCCCGAACTCGAACCCAAACTAGTACTAGAACCAGCAACTTAGTTTAAATTCAATATAGAACCCAAGCAGTTTAATGGCAATCCACTAGGAATACTACCAAGACCAAAGACACAATGACACCTTGAACAAGTCACATAAGAAGAAAGTGAAACCAATTAAGTTTGGCATTAACAGAGGGAGGGTGAGTGGATGCTTTGAAATAGTAAGGAGATATAACACTAATGTACAAGAAAAGACTCGTAAATTTTTCTATATATTGCAAATTGTTTACAAATATTCTTCTCATGCAAAAACCAACGTGAGACCAATACAAGCTCTTTGCAAGCGCTATCTTGAGACCAATACAAGTTCCTTTTAAGCAAACACACTAAAAACCACAATGGAAGACCAAGAGTAGCTACTTAGAAATCCACCTTTAGATATCACAACCACATTAAGAGCTAGCAATGTAAGACCAAGAGTCACAACTTAGTATTCCAAATTAGATGTCCCCTTGGGTATCTAAACATAGGTCTCCACAATGAGACCTCAACGCTTTAACCAATTGAGCACAACCCTTGGACAAAGACTCGTAATTTTAATGGGCACCTCTCCATTTATTGAACATAAACCCGAATAAGAACAGCCCAAAATTTTATGTACATGGAGAGATTAAAAGGAGAAAAGTAGGCAAACCCATTTAGAGGCTAGGAGAAAATGAGCCTTTGTTGCATAAGGCATTGAGACTATGAGACTCAAGTGATATTGTGGGTGATAACTAATAGAGCAATGAATGTATAGATTGGGCCAGATTAAGCACATTAGAAGGAACTAAAAGAAGTACTTAAATAAAATTATGTTACTTACTTGAAGATACACAGTGGAAAACTCAATGGCTTCAAATTTTGCTCTTTCTTCATAAATCACCATTTCATTTCAAAGTTGTCATCTTGTTGAACAATCACCTTATCTACACTCTCTACCAAATTGGAAATGAACTTATTTGTGATTGCATCGTTCTAGGAAATGCCACTAGGATACTCTTCAAAATTTAATAGATTGTGCATGCCTTTTCGATGATTGCTTCAGTCTTCCCTTGGGAAAAGCTTAGAACACTCAAGAAACTCCTCAAGCTCTATCAAGTAGGTTAAAAAAATTGTTTGATCCTTTCAGTTCTTCAATTGGCTGAGAGTTCAAATTTGAAAGAAATATGCCAATTATTTCCTCTTCTCAAAAGTCATCAACAAAGTACTCCTAAAACAGGGATTTTTATAGAACTTCATTCCTTAAATTTCAACAAGAAGTGCAAAGTCATTAATTCTATCTAGCTCAGAAGAATATATTGAAGAAAAATCATTAACAATTTATTTTTCCTCCTTAATTGGATCATAGACAAACTACACCTAAATACAAAGGATGACAAAAGATGGTTTAACAAGGAAAATAACCTCAATTTATAGCAAGAAAGCAAGGCTCGCCTCCTCTGAATGCATTTGTCCTTCTTGCCTTACATCTCAAGTAAGTTATTTTCTTCTTACCAAATTTGTCCCAAGAATAGCTACATAGACCTAGAAGATATCAACTTCTTCTGACTAAATAGGGTAACTCAAAAGTTATACCGAAGTGACCATGTAGTCCCCATTTATTGTCTTAGATGATATCAATTTGGAAATAGATGTTGTCCACTGTGCTCTACCTTGTTGTTGTCTGCTCTGTGAACACCCTAACACCATCCATGCCCTCCCTACTAATCTTTAGGTGAAGAACCTTAACCAATGATTCCATCTCTTCTAACATCTCTTTCATGGTCACAATATTAGCTCACAAATCCCTTAAGCCTTCCCTTAGTACATCTACATCTCTCCTTAGCCCATTAATGGCTAACTCCCACTAGTTAAAAGAACTCACTGCATCAGAAGCCATTGCTCTCAAATAATCCTGCTAGTAGGCTTAAAATGAGTTCAAAACATAGATGAAAAACTTCTTTGTCACAACTCTTGAATACTTACCTTTATCAATACTCTTGCTGATTTATAACATGGATGCCTAACTCATTCAGTTTTGATTAAGTGACATCTGTTTTGACTTGACAGCCTCTTTTCTACCCCAAAATGTACTCAAAACCTTTTTAGAATGCCACCACTTCCTTGTTATACCACTCAACCGGTACCACTATGTTGTATCACATGGTTACTCAAAATGAATAAATATGAATTGACAAGACTGAAGAGACAATTTTGAAAGAATACACAAATTCAAGAATTGAAGCCATACTACTTCCGTAAGAATTATTCCAATGATCCCATTCCTTGTCGCAGGGGAGATCTATATTAGTCATTATGTCTACATTTCCCAAGGTACTGACCTACCTAGCATCCAACAATGTTCTGCTTTGTTTGACAAATGCATTAACATGTGTTTCTAGTGCCAAGATGTCTTCAAGAGCTTTATGGAACTTCCCAGAAGTTAACTGGTCATCATTTGTTAAAGGATTGGTGAATTCATAAGCTAATGCCATGAATTTACCTCTAGTGTAGTCATGATGAGAAGTGTTGCAGATGCTATAGATGTGTTTGTGGTTTTGCTGATGCAGTTGGTTCGCTTGGTTTCCAAGTGCTTTTGAGAAAATTTGAATAAAAGAGTGTGCAGTGTGACAGAGGTGTGTTCAATGTTGTGATCTATATTTCTTCATGGTTGAAGATTTGCTTGTGCGGTTTGGATGTGATGATCATAGGTGATCAAAGGTGTTATATCCAGAGTTTCAGGTTCTAGAGGGTGTGGTAGAGGAAGATGTGTTTGACAGCATGTTTGCCTATGAAGAAGGTTGTATGGGAGAAATGGAATTGCTCCACATTTCTCCACGTTGAGGTTTCTTGTTTTGCGAATTTGGGAATGTGCTTATATTGTCTGTAACTTCCCTTGAGGTTTCAAGTGTTGAGGTGTTCCACAAGGTTAGTTAGTAAGTTGTATGTTTGTGCCAGTGTGTCTAGTTGCACAGAATGAAAGTGTTCTTCAATTTCAAGTGGTTGCGGTCGTGTTGCAGAGCAATATGTTGGTGTTGGAATATTCCAATGTGGTCCAATATGTCATGTGGTGTTGCTTTGAGGTTCGCATGGTGTTTCCAAACCTGGAGAGGCATGTATGTGGTTGCTTGTTAGTGTTAGTGCAGGTTTGGCCAACCTGGCATGCTAGCGCTAATTGCAGAGGTTTGTTGTTGTTTGTGGAAGTGTGGTGAAATGTGTCAATGTAGATTTGGGTCCTAGTTAACCCTTGGCGTGGTTTTCCTTCACTTCTTTCCACCGCGGAAGTGATTGGTGCCAACCTATTTTGGTGTTGCACATTTGGGGAGCATGCGTTTCATTGAGGCTGACCTAATTGAGATTGTTTAGGTCGCGGATGGTATAAATGCAAGGTGAAGTTTGTGTTGAGATGTGTGGCAAGTATGTAAGGTGAGAAAAGATGTGAATGTGATCAAGTGCGGTGATCTGAGTACGACCTTAAATGCTTATGACTCCCGAATGCAGTGAGCAAAAGCTGTCTACATTTCAATGTGCTTGAAGTTACTGGAGGCAATGAGCCAAAGGTTGTGAATGGCATAGAGTCGCAGTGGTGGATTTCTCCTGTTGCTCTAAGATAGTGAATCTCTTTGTAACAGTCTTCTTTCTTTCTTTCTTCTAGACAGTGAGTCCTCTTAGCAGTGAGCCTTTCTTCTTCTTTTGGGCAGTGATCCCTTGGCAATGAGCCTAATTGTATTCGGTGTTGCTATTCATATATATATGTGAGCTAATCCTCACCGTGGTTTTTCCCTGCTTAGGATTTTCCACGTAAATCTGGTGTTCTATTATGTATGGTTGTGTTTGCATTCCTATTTCACATGTTTACATTCTACTAATGTTTTATGAGGGTTTAAAGTTTGATAAGGGTTTGAAAGTTAATGAGGGATTGAATGTTTTAATGTACAACTGATTCACCCGCTCCCCTCCCCCCTCTCTCAGTTGCCGTATGCATCTAACAATCGCAAGGAAAAAGGACCTGACACCTATAAAGGCAATTCATCAATCAAACTTCATAAATAAATTTCACCTATGCTGTTCATAGCAGAAACAAGGCTGTTGATCCATGGTGTTGCAAGTCTTTTGTGGAGTTTCCAGCACCAATATGAAAGGTTTATGTGTACAGATTTCAGCACTAAGGATCCTACAAAGATGTCAATTGTTTATGGTTTTGTTTGAACAGATTTGTGTTAGGGTTTTACTTGATATAAGTTATCATATAAAGTCAGTTGTCACTTAAACTTATTCAAGCTGATCTGTGATATCACTTTCCATATGTTCATGGTCAGTTTTGCCTGACTGGGGTTTTGATCATGTGCTCAACATGATGATCCAGTCATTTGAAGGTATTGTGTTGAATTAGTGGGTGATATAGCTTCAAGAATTTTTCAAAAGCTCTAAAAGGTTCGCCAAATTGCATTAAGATCCTTGTTTCAGAGATACAAGGTAAAGTTTCAAGTCAGATTATTGACGAGCATTGAAAGAGGGTTTGATTATGTATGTGTTCTAGCCTGGGATACATCTTTTGCAGTGCAGATTTGTGGTTAAAATCTCAAAGCTTCTCCATGATTTTCTTTGTCAAAACCCTTGGTAAGGGCTCTCACAATGTCAACGGATCAGAGAAGTATGATTTCAAGTTGGTTATCACTGGCAGATCCATGGTGGTCAATGAGTCATCTAGTTTAAGTGTTCTTCAAAGTTCAAAGGATTCACCAATTTCAAGTCAAAAGTTGCTTTAGATTTCCAAAAAGGCCATTATGTGCAGTATGCTATTTTAGCATTAGCTGCACTGGGCAGTTTTCATCTCCAGCAGGAGCTATTTCCTAACAATGGGAAAGATCATATTTTACACTTTTATATTTTATTAGTTGCTTTAGAATTAGTTTTCTTTCTACTTTTTTTGTAGATTGGATCAAAATAGCTTTAATGTGATACTTTTTACAATGTTTTATTGTTATTTCATAAATTCTTAAAAGCTATCCTTTGAAAGGTTATAAATAAGTGCTTTGAGCACATTTTGTTAATGTTAGTTGGTGCTAAGCTTATGCTGCAGAAAATGGTGATCTGTCGAAGTTATCGATCCTATGTTCATGATTTTGTTGATTAAATTGAATCTAGTGGCTTTGTCAAGCTTTGTATTGATGATAATTACTCAAGTAATAATTTTTGCAATTGTGAGATGTTCTTCTCTTTTATTTTCTCATGTTGATGTAAACTTACTGGCTTCTACTTTAGCCAATAGTGAGCATTTGTTTATTTTCCCTTAAAATCCTTGTTGCAATCGAATGCAGTTCTCTATTTTAACCAGTCCAAAGTTGTGTTTGTTCGTTTGTGCTTGATTGTAATGTCCCTTTTTTTCGGTGTCCTCTTTTCTGACCAGTTGGAGATCTGACCCACTTACTATTTTTAGTGAGGGCTATTTTTAGTAACTAGTCCTGGCGACAGTACAGTGTAGGGTTTCCTATTTGGGCAGTGTGTGGCAGTTGTCTGTTGAGCTTCAATGTTTTGTGCCAGTTTGATATTTGGGAGTACTTACTATTTTTAGCAGTCGCTATTTATAGTAAGTCTATTTTCGGTAAGTGGTCCTGGTGGCAGTGCAATGCAGAGTTTTCATTCTTGGCAGGTGGTGAGTTTTCTCCATGGTCAGAATTATTATTGGTTAATACGTCACTAAAGTATTAATGTTGCTTTATAATAAAAAAAAGGAATAAAAGCTTGGATTATAAAAAAGGAACCCTTGGACTCGTTGCACAACGTTGTTTTAAAGAAGGGGCCATTGTACTTTTAGTGGACGTCTTATAACAGTTTTATTTTATAAAGTGGAGGTTTTATTTATGCCTCAAGAGGTGGACGCCTACCTTGGCAGACATAAGGATTTTAATAAATAAAATAAAAAGGCTCATCAAGGGACTATGGGGTTTTGGAGGGAAAGTAAATTCAAAATGATGTTGCCCTAATTTCTTCGCTTTTCTCTATTTATTCATTTGGAGCTCTCATGGAGATATAGATATTTTGGCAACTTAAGGAGACTCTGCTGGAATGATTCTTGATTTCAATTGCAGCTGATTGAGAACGAAAACCCTCATTTTTAGCGTTGGTTTCGATGGTGAGAGATCCGCCCTAGCTGGTTGGAGTGGTTCTACTTCAGGGATCACCATTGTGCTTATAGAGTTCTTATTTTTCTTCATTTTGGGGATGAATAATGAAGATCTTTTTGGTATTTGTATTTTTATGTGGGTTTTGGAGTTTGGGGTGTGTATGATTATTGGCTTCATTTTGGTGGTGATTGGAGGTGTTTTGAGGCTGTTTACAGAGGTCTGGTTGCATTTCTAGAATTCTGGAAATAACCATTTTTGACAAGATCTGAAAGAGAAATTAGTTTGTAGCTTCATTCCAGTTGATCTACCGTTCTAGGTATTTTCTCATTGAATTTCTCTGGTTTGGGCGCCCCTTTTCAAATATCTATTTGCATTTATTGGAGAAGCAATGATTTTTAGAGCCTAGTCGCCCTTTCTTGGGAGTCATGCCATTTTTGGGTATGCTAAAGTTCCGGTCTGTTGCTACAGAGGTCTGAATCGTGCCATTTTGGGGTTGTCATTGTTGTTTCTTTGCGGTTACGGAATCCAAGAAGGTTTCATGTATGTATATGCTCACTCCATGTTGAAAGCTTGCAATGTATGATGAATTAAATGACTATGTTGGCTCAAATTAGGTCTGCAACAGGTTTGTATCAAATCTGATATACATTTATTTACGATTGAAAATGTGATAGTCTTCATTGCTTCAATGTCTTATTATGAATCTATTTGAAAAAGTTCTTTGTTGTATTTCATGTTCATGTTCTATATCCTATGCACTCTTGTGAATGATGCAAAACACATGAAACAAGACAAACAAATAAATCAGCAAAACTATCCAATCAACAAACAACAATCCCAAAAAAAACTAGGGGTGGTCATTTCAGTGGTATCAAAGTCTAGGTTTTCTTGCCAGCCTGTTGGGAACCTAGAACTTGTCAGTTTTTTTCAATTGCTTGTTGTGATCAGCATTTGCATGTTTGTTGGTAATTTCACCTTCGGGAGAAGCATTTCAGTTGTTTTTTTTGGTTCTTTGACTTGTTAAGTAAAAACATGGATTGGCCACCTGAATTTTACCTAAAGAAGAAGACCCTATCTCAGGGTTTGTAATGTCCCCTCCTTACCTTTGAGCAGTGGAGTTATCCATTAGCCTATTCCAAAGTTCCCGTAGGCTAAGTGGAGTTTAGTAAGGGAACTCAGCGCCAGTCTCCTTCTATGGTGGTTTTAGTGTTTCGGGCGGGACTTTCTATTTTTAGCAAGGGTTCAATTCCATCACTTACTATTTATAGTAAGTCACAATGTTTATCATATTTTTATGCCAGTTTGGTGATTTGGAGTATTTCCTATTTTTAGCAGTGCTATAAATAGTAAGTCTATTCCAGTAACTGGTCCTACCCAAGGCTACTTCAGCAATATTCATTTCCAATTCGGGTGTTGGAATGGCTAAGGTTCGAATTATTTATTATTTGTGTTTCTCACTTAAGTCACTTTAATATAATTTATTTAACTTAAGTGAAGGGGTCAAGGGGTCATGCAAAAAGTATCTTGCAGCCTAGTGCAATGACTTAACGTTGTTTTAAAAGGCAACAAAAACGAAATATTTTCCTTATGAGCAAGGACACCCAAGGAAGAGTATAAGGTGCTTTTTAAATTAAATTAAATTAAAATGCTCATAAAGGGCGCTGTTGCCTTCGGAGGGAAAAAGCAATTTGAATTTTGTTGCCCTGATTCCTTCTTGGCTCTATAAAGTTTCTTTTTGGGCCTCATTTGCACATCTCTTAGTTGGCTACATAACAGGCCACTGCTGGATTTCCTCTAGAGGTCTACTGTTGCGTGTTGAGGATGAAAACCCTCATCATTGGGAGCTGGTTTTGGTGGTCGAAGACCCACCCTAGCCAGGTTTGGTGTGATTCCATTTCAGGGATCATCTAGAGCTTCACAGTTTTCAGATTTTACAATGTTTTGTGTGAAAAGATAAAGATTTTTGAGCATTTTTGAAGTGGGTTTTGGGTATTTGGTGTGTTGAGTTCTTGGCTTCATTTTGGTTTGGGTTTGGAGGCGTTTCAGGATTGTTTTCAAAGGTCTAAAGCTAGTTTTTGAAGTTCTGGAAATTATCTTTACTAGAGACAGAATATGGAAAGGAGCCCATAACTCCGTTTTGGCTTGAGGTTTCATTTTGGGTATCGCTTCATCGGATGCCTCTCTTCAAGGCATCCCATTTCATGTCCAAGGTTGATTTTATTGATTTAGATCTGAATTGTAAAGGGGGTCGCCCAGCCTAGGAGGCCTGTATAGTTTGGGGTTTCTGGACACTTTGACCTATTGTTGTATAGGTCATTGTTTTTACCTTTGTTGAAATGCATGGAGCTGGTTAATGGCGCTGATCTTTAAGGAGTTCGTTGACTTAATTCTTGGTGATGAATGATGCAAAAGTCTGAAATACTAACACTGCTGTTAGAGGTTTTAATCAGGTCTGGACTGCTAAAAATCAGGTCTAATTTATGTTGTAAATAGTCTAATTTATGAGTTGTTATCAAATACTCTATTAATGAAGTGACTTCCTATTTGAAATGCAAAGTTGTTTTCTAGTTTTCCTTCTTTATGTTATCTATATCATGCATGCAATGAAACCTATGAATGATACATGAAAACAAACACAAAAACATCAGTAAATAGTGAAACAGCAAACAGGGATATTCTCAAAAAAAATCAGGGGTGACCATTACAGTGGTATCAGAGCTCAAATCTTCCTGCCAGCCAGAGAGTGATGTTATCCAGTGAGCATTAGTGACAATGAGAGAAGGTACCGTGAGAGATTGAGGAAACAAGAAGAAGACTTGTGGGAACATTGGTCTTTTAAGAGTGAGGAGAAGCACCTTGAAACACACCCAGTTGAATCAGAAAATTCAGAAAACATGGGTGAAAGGGGTGAAGAAGCTAAAAGAAATAATGGTGAGCAAGATCGTATGGTGCTACTCCTAGATGCGGTGGTTAGAGGTCAAGAAAGAGCAACCCAACGTGCTCAGGAGACTAACCAACAACTAGCATAGTTGGTATAGAGATTGGATCGTTTGGGGCAAGGAAATGACATGGGACAGCGTAGAGCAGCCAACTAGAAGAATGGGGTAGCCATAGCTAGGCCTCCAATGCCTATATTTCTACCAAGAGTAGAGGCACAACCCAATCAGGAACTCACAATAGTTGAGATGCAAGACCAATTTAGACAGGATTGGATGGATGCAGGGCCTGGTTTCCAGCAAGACATATCACTTCGGGATTATATAGATTTCAAGATGAGGCATACGCCCAACAAGGGGCAATAGAGAGCAGAATAATAATCTTCATAGGAAAGTTGGGAAACTCAATCTTCCTTACTTTGATGGGTCTGGGAAGATTTCAATGAGAGCTTGGGTCCAAAAGGTGGACACTTATTTCACTCTAAATCCCATGCTAGAGTCGGAGTCAATACAATATGCTTCCATTCACTTAGATGGGGTTGATCATGAGTGGTGGCACCATGGGATGATCACTATGGGACATGCACAAATTACCTCCCATGCAGAGTTCACAGAAAAATTGATAGAGAGGTTTGATAAAAAAAGACCCAGAGCTTCACTTTAAGGAATTAGCACAGCTAAAACAGTGGGGTTCAGTGGATGCCTACGTTGCAGATTTTCAGAGATTGTCAATGTTGGTGACAAATATATCCAAGAGGAGGCTTGTAGTGCTCTTCATTAATGGGTTATCCAATCCTCTTAGGGGTTGGATAAAAGTTTTTAACCCACCTTCTCTAGAAGAAGCAATCAAGAAGGCTAGAGACATGGAAACTTCCACTTCCAAGAGTAAATTTCAGACCAAAGGATTTTTACATAAGAAGGATAAGGACAAAAAACATGTCACAAGGGACTCTGAACAGCCAAAGAAACCTATTACTAGGATCGATAGTGAGACACTAAATGACCTAAGGAAGAAAGGTTTGTGCTTCATATGTAAGGAGTCTTGGTCTTCAGGACATAGGTGTACTGCAAAGGGGAAGGTGCACCAAATAGAGTACTATTTTGCTAAGGAAAGTACATCAAAAAAATTAAACAAGCAATCTGATTCAAAGGAAAGTGAAGAGGAAAAGACTCTTGAAGAGGCTGGAAAGGAAGAGGACAAAGATGGGAAGCTTGCTCGACTACATAGCTTTCAAAAGAATGAGTCTCTTCACATTAGAGGACTGCTTAAGGGGCAGCAGATGGTTGCATTGATTGACACAGGAGCCACACACAAATTCATTTATGAGGGGCTGGTTGCTCATAGAGGCCTTCAAACTCGGGAAGTAGGAGGATTTCGGGTGATAGTGGCAGATGGATTTACAACCAACTACACCAAGATGGTCCCACAATTGAGTTTGCAATTGAGGCACTCTGAAGTCAAGGATGACTTCTACGTGGTTAGTATTGGTGACACAGATGCAATGATAGGGATACAATGGCTTCGATCACTTGGTGAGATTACTCTTAATTTTTTTGATTATGAGGCTGAAATTTAAATCAGAGGAGAGAAATGTGGTCTTGAGGGGCATGTCAAATGGAGGACTTCGTGTGGTCTCTTTCAAACGTATGGAGAGACTTTTTAGACATGACCAGGTTGAGTGGGCAGCGGAGTGTCTAATTATGCCTACGGTTACAGAAGAGGTGAAGAGGTCCTATCCACCTGACATACAAGATTTACTTTCCAAAAGAAGCAAGGTATTTAGTAGCATTCCTCCAGGTAGGCCTCTTGATAGAGGCATTGAGCATTTGATAGAGCTTGAGGGAGCCAAAATCATGATCACCACTCCCTACAGGCATCCTAAGAGACATAAGGATGAAATTGAGAAAGCTATTCAAGAGCTTTTGGAGATGGGGCACATAAGGCCAAGCAAGAGTCCCTTTGCTTCTTCGGTTGTGTTGGTGAAGAAGAAGGATGGGACCATGCGCATGTGCGTGGACTACAAGGCATTAAACAAAAAGACAATTAAAAATAGGTACCCCATCCCACACATTGATGAACTCATTGATGAGCTGCATGGAGCGGTCTATTTCTCCAAAATAGACTTGAGATCAAGATATCATCAAATTAGAGTCAAAGAGGACGTGGAGAAGACTACATTCAGGTGCCACTTTGACCACTTTGAGTTTTTTGTCATGCCTTTCAGTTTGACAAATGCACCAACTACTTTCCAATCATGCATAAATAGGGTGTTCAGCAAACAACTACGTAAGTATGTGTTGATCTTCTTTGATGACATCCTTATTTTTAGTAGATCATGGGAAGAGCATTTGAAGCACTTGGATGAGGTGTTGGGTATTCTTGAGAATGAGTCTCTTTTTGCTAAGGAGTCCAAGTGTGAGTTTGGGATAACTAAATTGTTATATCTTGGACATATTATCAGCGCTAATTGTGTTAGTGTTGACCCTGATAAAATCAAAGCAAGACTTAATTGGCCTCCACCTACTAATCTAACTCAGCTGACGTATTTTTTTGGCTTGTGTAGGTTCTATAGAAGGTTTGTCAAGGGCTTTTCACAAGTTGTTGCCCCTCTAACTGATTTGACTAAAAAAGGGGCTTTCTCTTGGTTTGAATCAGCACAGAAATCTTTTGATCAATTTAAGAACTTGATGAGCACGTATCCTGTATTGGCAATTCCTGACTTCTCTAAACCATTTGAACTTGAATGTGATGCTTCCGGAGATGGTATAAACGCTTTCCTCATGCAAAATAAGCACCCAATTGCATATGAGAGCAGAAAATTAAGGGGAGGTGAAAAAAGTTATTCTATTTATGATAAAGAGATGTTAGCCATAATGCATGTTTTGGCTAAGTACAAGCGGTATCTTGTTGGGGGCAGATTTATTGTCAAAACTGATCATAACAGTCTGAAATATTTCTTAAATCAGAAGGATCTAAGATGGTACTTTGCAAGATGACAACTATAGGGTGAGAGATGGTTTGATCTTCTATAAGGAGAGGATAATTTTGGTCCCTGAATCCAACATGAAAGAGTGGATTTAAAAGACATTTCACGACACTCCTATGGCTGGTCATCCTAGATTTTACAAGACATACAGGCCGATCCGTGAGAGATTCTCATGGAAAGGTATGAAGGAAGACATTACTAAGTATGTTCGTGAGTGTCAAGTGTGCCAACAAAATAAAAATGAACATACTTACCCTACTAGTCTGCTACAACCTTTACCCATTCCTACTTAGAAGTGGGAAAGTATTTCAATGCACTTCATCACAAGGCTTCCCAAGGTGCAAGTGAAGGATTGTATCTATGTTGTGGTGGACTGTTTGACCAAGTTTGCTCACTTTTTTGCTATATCGGTAGATTATACAGCATTACAGGTGGCAGATTTGTTCTTTAGGGAAATGTTTAGACTTCATAGGGCACCCAAGAACATTGTCAGTGACAGGGACAGCAAGTTTATGAGCTTGTTTTGGCAGGATTTGTTCAAATTATGTGGTACCAAGTTGACTCCTAGCACTAGTTACCACCCCCAAACAAATGGACAGACTGGGATAGTCAACAAATGGGTGGAAGGTTACCTACGAAACTATGTTTTAGGGCAGCAAAAAGCGTGGGTTAAATGGTTGCATTTGGGGGAGTTTTTCTACAACTCCACATTTCACTATGAAGCTCCTAGCTTCATTGATTTGCTATTTGGTGATTGTAGGGTGCTTAGAGCTAAGGACTTTTTGCAAGAGAGCCAGGACATTATGAGGTCATTAAGAGATAACATTCAACATGCACAAAATCAACAGAAATAGTACATTGATTAGCACCATATTGAGCGAGAATTTGAGGTGGGAAACATGGTGTACGGGAGATTGCAGCCATATAGACAGTCCACTCTCAAGAAGAGTGGGGCGGAGAAGTTGAAGCCTCATTTCTATGATCCATTTAGAGTCACCAAGAGAGTTGGGGAGGTGGCTTATGAGCTTGAGTTACCTGAGGGGAGTAAGGTGCATAATGTTTTTCATGTGTCATGCCTGAAGAAGGCGCTTGGGCATAATGTGACTTCTTCAACAGAGTTGCCTCCATTGGATGAGGAGGGCAAATTGGTACTTGTTCCAGAGGCAATGATTGATTTCAAAGAGCGAACCATCAAGAGGAGAGTTATTACAAAGTACTTGGTGAAATGGCGAGATTTACTAGTTAAGGATGCCACTTGGGAGAGTGAGCAAATTTTACAGCATCCTATGTTGCGATTGCTTGAGGACAAGCAATCTTGGGGAGGGAGGACTATAATGTCCCCTCCTTGCCTCTGAGCAGTGGAGTTGTCCATTAGCCTATTCTAGAGTTCTCATAGGCTAAGTGGAGTTTGGTAAAGGGAACTCAAAGCCAGTCTCTTGTGGTGGTTTTCAGTGTTTCGGGCGGGACTTTCTATTTTTAGCAAGGGGTCAATTCCATCACTTTTTATTTATAGTAAGTCACAGTGTTTATCAGTTTTTTATGTCAATTTAGTGATTTGGAGTATTTACTATTTTTAGCAATGTTATAAATAGTAAGTCTATTTACTGTAACTCTGGTCCTGGCCAAGGCTACTTCAGCAGTGTCTATTTCAAATATGGGCAATGGCATGGCTAAGGTTCAAATTATTTATTATTTGTATTTCTCACTTAAGTCATTTTAATATAATTTCTTTAACTTAAGTGAAGGGGTCAAGGGATCATGCAAAAAGTACCTTGGAGCCTAGTGCAATGACTTAATGTTGTTTTAAAAGGCAACAAAAACGAAATAGTTTCCTTATGAGCAAGGATGCCCAAGGAAAAGTATAAGGTGTTTTTTAAATTAAATTAAATTAAAATGCTCATAAAAGAGGGCATTGGCTTTGAAGGGAAAAAGCAATTTGAATTCGGTTGCCCTAATTCCTTCTTAGCTCTATAAAGTTTCTTTTTGGGCCTCATTTGCACATCTCTCAATTGGCTACATAACAAGATACTGCTGGATTTTCTCCAGAGGTCTACTGCTGCGTGTTGAGGACGAAAACCCTCATCATTAGGAGCTAGTTTCGGTGGTGGAAGACCCACCCTAGCCGGGTTTGGTGTGATTCCATTTCAGGGGTCATCTAGAGCTTCACAGTTTTCTGATTTTATAGTGTTTTGGTGTGAAAAGATGAAGATTTTTGAGCATTTTTGAAGTGGGTTTTGGGTATTTGGTGTGTTGAGTTCTTGGCTTCATTTTGGTTTGGGTTTGGAGGCATTTCAGGATTGTTTTCAGAGGTCTGAAGCTATTTTTTGAAGTTCTGGAAATTATCTTTACCAGGGACAGAAAATGGAAAGGAGCCCATAACTCTGTTTTTGGCTCGAGGTTTCATTCTAGGTATCACTTCATTGGATGCCTCTCTTCAAGGTGTCCCATTTCATGCCCAAGGTTGATTTTATTGATTTAAATCTGAATTTTAAAGGGGGTCACCTAGCCTAGGAGGGTCGTACAATTTGGGGTTTCTGGGCACTTTGACCTACTATTGTATAGGTCACTGTTTCTGCCCTTGTTTAAGTGCATGGAGCTGGTTAATGGCAATGATCTTTAAGGAGTTCATTGACTTAATTCTTGGTGATGAATGATGCAAAAATCTGAAGTGCTAACACTGCTATTAGAAGTTTTAATTAGTTCTGGACTGCTAAAAATCAGGTCTGATTTATGTTGTAAAAAGTTTGATTTCTAAGTTGTTATCAAATACTCTTTTAATGAAGTGATTTCCTATTTGAAATGCAAAGTTCTTTTCCAATTTTCCTTCTTTATGTTATCTATATCATGCATGCAATGAAACCTATGAATGATACATGAAAACAAACACAAAACCATCAACAAACAGTGCAACAACAAACAGGGATATTCTCAAAAAAAAAATCAGGGGTGACCATTACAAGGCTGCTGATAAGATTACAGAAGGAAAGAGTCAACTATGAAAATGAAGTTCCCAAAATTATTGATGAATATCAAAAAATTCTTAATGAGATCAAAAACAATGTTTCCTTTGAAGCTTTCTTGGACTTCGTTGTATGGAAGGACCCTAGCAAAAAGGTTTTGATTAACTACATAAGAAGATCAAGGAAGAAAGGAGATTCTCAAGAAGGCCTTGCAAAAGAAGAGGAAGAGTCTAAGGCAAAAAAGGTGGTTACGAAGGAGCTTGCTGATTTTGACATGACAAGAACAGAAATTTTTAGAGATGAGCCTGAATGCAAGGAAGACAAATTATTAGAACCTCCCTATGAAGAAGAAGACTTCATTAATCAAGAGGCATATATTGCAAAGCCCCAAGACAGCCCCTTAGAAGTGCATGCAGCTTTAATTGATGAGATTGTGATGAGGAAAAGGGCATAACAGCAGCACTAAATGCATCTTTAGAGCTATCCAGTGAATTTGTAGACACTAGTGCCAAGGTTGGCATCGTTGAGGTCATTAACACATCTTTGGATGATGGTTTTATTGAAGGCAAAATAGATGAGGCTTTCAAAACAGCAAACAGTGATGATTACAGTGATGAAGACATAGGTGGTTTGGGTTTTGACTTGCAGGGCCAGCTTATGGAGAGAGATACTCATGTTGACAGCAATGTTAGTGAGATGGGAGGTGACTTATTCAAAGAGACAACACCCCAAGAGGAGTACAATGAGCACATTTCTCTGAAACAAAGCAATCAGCTCTTTAGCTCTTGGGATCCGGGTGTGATGGCACCTAAGTATGTCAAGGAACCTATTTGGGATGAATTTCCTTTTGACTATAGTGTTGTTCTAACTTCGTCTCTACAGTTATGCAAGGATGATGGCATTGATGGCATTGATGATGTTATTCTTGATCTTGAGAACAAATCTGATTTCACATTGCATGCAGTTGATCGTGAGCAAAGACCTAGCAGCCTTGTTGATTTGGTTTCACAATCCACTATTGAGAATGATTAGGGAGAGGCACAGGTCATTTGGGACAGCCTTGGAGACTTTGATGATAGGTATGTAAGTTCTGATTTTAACATGCAAAATAACAACAATGTTCTATCATTTCCTAAACATGATTGGAAAAATCAATTTTGGGTGTCTATGGAAAATGAAGTGCACACTTTATCTAGGATGGATGACAATAGTAGGCTTGTTGAGAAATTCATCTTCAAGATACCAAGAAACCAATATGAACAAAATGTTCCCCTTGTTGATTTGTATATGATTAAAAGTTCTATGGAGGGAAACAAAACAGTTTCCTTACACATGTTGCATGATAGAGATGTTGCCTCCAAGTTTGCAGATGAAACTTGGCTCATGACTAAGCAGTTAAGGGAAGAGGTTAGTGAGCTCACCATTGAGCTTAACTCCACAAAGCTTGCTTTGGAAATGTCCAAGAGGCACTTCTTGAAGCAAATGATCAGCTCTATAAAGCTCAACACTTTGGGTATAAGGAGAGTAAAGAAAGGGCACGGGCACAAGAGATCAAACATGTAATGGAGGAGCTTGATAGCATTTAGGAGGAGTATAATCTTGTCCATTGTCCCAAGAAATCATAAAAAGAGAGACTAGATCAACAAGAGGATAGTCCTCAGTTTATTGATAATCCTATGTTTGAGGTAGATGCTGATGTGTCTTATGATAATCCTCTCTTCAAGTTGAATGATGAAGTTTCTTTTGATTCCAGTGTGGAGATTGGTGAAGATCCCAGGATTTGGGATCCAAGTGCAGTTGCCAAGGGTGAGATGTTGATTTAGAATTGGAATGGTGAACACAACTTTAGAATTGATACCACTGTCCACCTTCCAATCAGCCTACACATGACCATGAATGATATCATACAGATGGATTGGCCAACTCTCCCAGCTCAGCAATGGAGTAATTCTCAATTGGCGTTGTTTAGAGGAGCTGATGCAGTTAGTGGAGGAGTTTCTTGGGTCAATCCCACATTCACATTCCCTATGTTTTCAAGGGGGATCTTTTATGGCAGCTGCTGCCCTAGTTTTTCAGCTTGACTGTGGCACGTTTCATTTATGAGCAGATGGACTTTGAGATCTTACAGGCTTCGTAGCAGCAGGTTGTGGGAGGACTTACAGAATTAGGACAGTTATTTCCAACTCTCCTTGTATGAGTGATAGCGACTGTAATCAGTTCAATTTGTTGATGTGTAAATCTTCTGGCGATATTGTGATGATTGCAATCGATTAGATGAGTTGGTGTGCTCGTTATGAGCATCATGACACTTGGGGATTAGGTGACAGTGAGAGGTTATCGGTCTATGATCAGGATGGATAGGATCTATTTTTCTAGGGATGACACTATGGTTATCGGCTTCGGGTCAAGGATTGATTGGTATCACTTTTGGGATTGTGTGAGGAGATATGTTGAGGCTTTCCCTTTAGGGATGAGCAGATTATACTTCATGTTGCATAGGATCGACTCTGACAGGGAGATTGCAGCTTTGGACTTCACTGAGATGCCTTGGCATGATATGTCACATGGTGAGGACTTCAATCCTTTCGGGTATTTCAATATGGGATTTAATGGTGATTACTCTTCAGGGTTCCAAGAGAGGAGAATGCAGCTTGAACGTGACAGTTAGACAGTTATGATCAAAGTGGCGTAGCCTCAGCATAGTGGAGCCAATTTAGAGGGAAGTATCTATGCCCAGGATCTTTAGCATGGGTTATTGGATACAAATGGTGATGGAAGAAGCATACCATGGGTGGTTGTGGACCAACAAGGGAAAAAATATGTTGTTACCCCTTTATACAGCCACCTTATGAGTCCATTTGTGTTCACACTAGTGGATTGGAGGTAGATTTTGAGCAAGATTTGGAGTTCTATTCAACTTCTACTTGGTTGATGACTCTTGGAAAAGTGTTTACCATTAAGATAATGATCAGTTTTTTCTTTTGGGTTGAAGATTTTCAGTGTTGCAGTTGCTGCTCACATTTCTAGGAGCTGATTTTTCAAAAATCATACCACGAGTTGTTGATTTCAGGCTTGGACAGTGTTGTGACCATTTCACACATCGCCCCATTGCAAATGGGGACCCCCTGTTTTCGCTTTTTGCCTCGATGTTGCAACTGGTTATCACTTGTCTTTTTACAATGAGGTCATCATTTTGAGGGTTCCAAGTCAGTCTTTTTGCAAGTCATCTGAGCCAAGTCAGTAATCCATGCTTGAATCAGCGCATAGACGTCATGGAAGTGCTCAGAAGGCCCAGGAAACGAAGATCGCCTGTGAATTCGGCCAATTCTGAGACTTCCTACTTTTTAGGAAATTTTGCTTTTTCGCTTTTTCATTTTTGGCATTTTTGGACCAAACAGGGTTCCCTATTTTTTAGGGTTTTGCTTTTTCTATTTTTAGAAAGTTTTTATTTTTGGAAAGTTTCTATATTTGGAAAGGTCTCGAATTCCAAAAATGCACTCAGAAGTCCAAAAAAATCGAAAAATCACTCAGAAAATCAAAGAGAAAATTGAAAAATCATTGAAAAATCTGGAAAAACAAGGTAAAAAGCATGAAAAATCAGTGAAAAGCATGAGAAAATCATACCAAATTCTGGAAAAATCATTGAAAATCAGTCAGATCTGAAGGTCGAAATCACAGAAAATCAACTTGAAAAGGGATGAAATTCATTTGAAATCTGGTTAAGTCTGAAACTCGCCATGAAGAAGGTCCTTGAAATGAGGGACGGAAGAAGGTATGAATGTCTAGAAGCTTAGGAAAGTCCGCCCAGCACTCAAAGAGGAATGTCCAAGACTAAGATGAAGTCCGCCATGCTTGTCCTAAGATCCTCCAAAGTCCGCCATGCATGTCTAAAAGGGTTGGAAAGTCCGCCATCCACTCAAGAAGCATGTCCAAAAGGTTAGGAAAGTCCGCCCAGCACTAAGGAAGGCAAGTGCCAAAAGGTCATGAAGTCCGCCCTTAATATCCTAACACCCTTCAAAGTCCGCCATGCACTTGAGGAGAAGTGCCAAGAGCTTAAGAAGTCCGCCATGCACATGCCAAGGGGAAGGAAAGTCCGCCATACACTTGAGATGAAATGGCAAGAGGTCAAGAAAGTCAGCCATACACTTGCCAAGAGGTTGGAAAGTCCGCCTAGGCACATGGGAAAGAGAAAAATCAAAAATTTCACTAAGTATTGGTGCCTAGTAAGGAAAATTTCGAAAATTTGCCTAAGTGTAAGGGCCTAAAAAGGTGGAGAATCATTTCCAAGAGATAAAGTGTTAAGGCAAGTGCTAAAAGGTTTGGAAGTCCGCCATGTTCAAAGAAGGAATGTCCAAGACCATAGAAAGTCCGCCTCACCTTGTCCAAATGCTTGGAAAGTTCACCATGGTCTGTGAAGAGAGAAAATTACAATTTTTGCTAAGTGTTTGGTGCCTAGTCAAGAGAAATTCGAAAATTTGCCTAAGTATAGAGGCCTAAAGGATGAAAAATTGAGATTTTTGGCTAAGTGTTATGACATTTTCAAGAGGAAAGTGTTAGAGTTTGAAGGGAGAGTGCTAAAGAAAATTCGCTATGGCATGTGGAAAGTGGAAAAGACTTTGGGAAATCCGCCTAGGCCAAGGCAAAGAAAAAAAAAATGAAGTGTGCCTAGCATGAAAATGGAAGAGAAATTAAATTGCCTAAGTATGGATGTCTGGAGAAAATGTTATAAATTTGACAAAGTTGGCCAGAGAAAAATGCACAAGGCAAGGGGAAAGGAAAGATCGCTCTTGGCCAAAAGGAATAAAATTTGTCAAGCGTAAAGGAAATTCACTTGATAAAGATATCCAGACAAGGATTTTGCCTAGATAAATTTGTCGGAGCAAGGAAAAAATTGACTTTGGCAGAAGAAAATGTGCCTGGTGCAATTAAAAGTTTGCCATGGCAGGGAAAAATAAGGATCTGGCATAAAATTTGTCGGCGAAATGGCTAAAATTTTGACTTGGCTAGACGAAATTGGGAATAAAATTGGAAAATACATTTTTAGCCAAGAAAAATGAAGAGAAAATCGAAATAGCCATGGGTCCAAGACGAACGGGTTGGAATAAATTAAAATATTTTAATATTTTAATAATTTATTTTCAATGCCTTGGACAAAATGAAGTTTGCCAGAGATGTTTTGGAGGAAAATAATTTGTCCCGGCCAGAGATAAAATCCGATGGGCAAAATTAAATTCATCGTGACTTCAGGAGAGAGAGCGTTAACTTCGGAGTTAGAATTCAGGAGAGAGAAAATCTCAATTTATTTATTTTATTTCTTGCAGGTGGATGACGACACGAGGCGAATCTTCAAAGAAGAAGCAATGGCGTGGAATGGTGGCAAGTCTGCTTCAAGCCAAATGGAGTGAGGGAAAAAGGATAGGACAAGCATGAGAAAGTCCAACCTTGCCTAAGCATAGCATGTCTAAACCTTTGTAAGGCATGTTCAAGGCAAAATAAAGTCTGACCTGGATAAGAAAATGTCTTGAGCATCATGAAGTCCGACTTTGATTGAAAAGAAAACGTCCAAGCTCATGTGAAGTCCGCCCAAGGAGAGGGTGAGAAAATTGACTAAGTGTTGATACCCTGGGGAGAAGAATTCACTAAGTGTTGGACGGAAAACAGGAAGGATGGAGAGGAGTAAAGAGGAAATGAACAAAATCCTTGTCCAGAGATGGAATTTGTCCTACATAGCACAAGCAAAATTCAGAATTGAAGGAAAATCCACAGGCAAAGTTCGTTCGAGCATGGTGTTGAATGGTCCAAATGATGTTACAAAATGAACCTGAATAGCCAAAATTTGGCTAAGTCTGGGAAATACTTCATAGAGGATATTCCAATTTCCTCCATTGTGGCGAAAGCACAGAGGCATTCTTCTCCAAATTCAAGACACTTGAAAGAATGTTCAGACATCTTGAAAGGATTTCATCTACAATCCCAGACCTATTGAAGCAATCCGGGCAACTTCTTGAGGGATTTCATCTCATGAAGAATTAAAAACAAGCTTCCAATTAGAATCAGATGGTGACAAGGAGAATGTTCCAAACATATCTCCATACTTAGACAATTTCTCGACACAAATTGGAGAATTCAGAGAGGAGATCCCAAGGAATAGCATCAACCCAGTTCAAGCAGGAGGAATTTCAAAGCAACCAACTTCAAGTCCAGACACCTGCTCCAAGGGGAGACTTCCAGATCTCAAAGATTCCAGTACAGGCAAGAAGAAGAAATCAAAGTCTCAAAAGGAGCTCCAGGATCTAACCTAGGAAGGAACAAGCGCAAAGGACAAAGTCATCGGCAAGGAAAATATTCTAAGGCAAGCACGTGGAAGGAAAATGAAGCAACCAGGGAAGGCATCCAGCACGCTGAGGTGGCGCCTCGTCATCTTCCAACCAATCAAATTGTTCCAAATCAACATGCAACAACATTCTATTTTATTGTTGGTTTATATTTAGCAAAAAGGACAAGTGTCCTCAAATGAAATTTTCTCATTGGTCGAAAGTGACAAACCCTAATTAGGGTTTTATTTTGTAATCTCGGCCGTTGATTTGAAATCAATCTTGGCCATTGAATTGTAATTGGGAAGCCTATAAATTGAGCTCGCCCCCTCATTTGTAAAGTGTGGAGACAGAATATGGAATTGTTGCATTGAGACTATTTCGAATAATAAAAGCTCTTGAGCATGATTTGCCTTGAATAACTTCTTATTATCAAATAGTAAGCGAGGTTGCATATCTTCTTCCGCCATAGATTAAAGTTAAAGTTAGATTAGGTAGAATTTGCTTTGAAAGTTGGTTAATTGAATGAGAGATTGATCGTATTGATTCAATGGTGAAGTGTAGCTCATACTTTCTTCGAATGGATGATTTTCATTCGATGCGTAAAGTTAGCCTGAGCTCTTAATTTTGGAAACTTAACTTCAGCCTCATTCGAGGTTTGAAAATTATTATCACAACCCTTGAAGATTGCACCCATTTTGCGTATGTTGTCCTGCAGGAGGCAAAACAAAGTGTGGCTTATTCCCTTCACCGAATCCTTATTGTCTCTTGAGTTCTTAGGCATAGACTAGATTCTCCTAAACCCTATCCTTTTGCCATTTTTTTGAGATCCACAATTGAAAGTCCTAAGTGAAGAGAAGCCTTCAATGATAAATCCGCCTAAGTCCTAAGCTTGTGAAGATTTTCTTACGTAAGTCCCCTTGTTTATTACCAGCATATCACAACGGCCATTGAGCTTATCCACATGTCGAGACCCGACAAAAGAAACCTTGGAATCGCCATATGATCTTCTCGCAATCTTAGCATACGCGGTGGTTTTTCAAGAGAGGATAGAGTGTCTTTGGACATTTTATTCTGTGTGTTCGGTGGATGATAAAACGTACACCAACAGACAACTGCAAGAATTCACTTTTTCTATCCATTCAGTTTCTTGACAGGGTCAATTTATGGTTCCAGATGAAGGGAATGATAGTTTTGGCAAACCAAGTTCAATGTTGGATGAGATTTCTCGTAGCAAACAGTTGTTATTTCTTACTTCCAGCTTGCATTCATGGTTGGGACAGCAAATTACCTCATAATTATAGGGCTCCTAGGTTGACTTGGGACCCTAGGATCTTATTTGGTTTTAATGTGGATCAATTTGTTGTTACTAGAGTTTTGATCGCATTGCCTGAAGACAAGCAATCTTTGGGAAGAGAGGACTGTAATGTCCCTTTTTTTTGTGTCCTCTTTCTTGGCCAGTTGGAGATCTGACCAACTTACCATTTTTAGTAAGTGTTATTTTTAGTAACTGGTCCTAGTGGCAGTATAGTGTAGAGTTTCTTGTTTGGGCAATGTGCGGCAATTGTCTAGTGAGCTTTAATGTTTTGTGCTAGTTTGATATTTGGAAGTACTTACTATTTTTAGCAGTCGCTATTTATAGTAAATCTATTTTCAATAACTAGTCCTAGCGGCAGTGCAGTGCAGAGTTTCCATTCTTGGCAGGGGGTGAGTTTTCTCCATGGTCTGAATTATTATTGGTTAATATGTCACTAAAGTATTAATGTTGCTTTTTAATAAAAAAAGGAATATAAGCTTGGGTTATAAAAAGGACCCCTTGCCCTAGTTTCACAACGTTGTTTTAAAAGAGGGGCCATTGTACTTTTAGTGGACATCTTATAATAGTTTTATTTTATAAAGTTGAGGCTTAATTTATGCCTCAAGAGGTGGACACCTAGCTTGGGAGACATAAGGATTTTAATAAATAAAATAAAAAGGCTCATGAAGGGGGCATGGGGCTTTGGAGGGAAAGTGAATTCAAAATGATGTTGCCCTAATTTCTCCCCTTTTCTCTATTTATTCATTTGGAGCTCTCATTTGGAGATATAGATATTTTGGCAACTTTGGGGGTCTCTGTTGGAATGATTCCAGATTTCAATTGCAGCTGATTGAGGACGAAAACCCTCATTTCTAGCGCTAGTTCCGGTGGTGAGAGATCCACCCTAGCTGGTTAGAATGGTTCTACTTCAGGGATCACCGTTGTGCTTACAGAGTGAAAAGCACAAAAATATATTGAGAGGGGGGGTGAATCACTAAATTAACAAATTTTTACCCTCTCAACTTTTATCAACTTTAAACTCCAACACAATATCAACCATGCAAGAATATAACAATATGAATAAGTTGACACCAAGATTTTATGTGGAAACCCTTACGAGAGAAAACCACGGTACAAATAATGTACTTTATGAATTATATAAGTTTTACAACGAATGTAGGCACCAACCTACTTGAATCACCAACTTTAACAATTTAGTCGGCACCAACCCACAAGGAGCATCAACTCCTATCTCTAATTTAGTAGGCACCATCCTACAAGGAGCACCAACTCCTAAAATTCGTAGGCACCAACCTACTGGAGGCACCAACCCCCACTTACCAAGCACCAACTTAGCAAAAGATAATAATTTCAAGAATAATGTTCCACCTTCAATGTTGCTTCTTCAACGGATGATGGACAATTCTACTCAAATATCTCCTTTAAATTTGTACCCAAACTGTAATAATTGTCCTCAAACTAATCCCTCCTTTCACTCACTTATTCAAATGATCTCCTTATAAAGTTCATTACAAATCTGTCCTAAAACTTTGCTATCGAATCTGCACTATATCTTCACTCAGATCTGCACCATGATCTTTTATAAATCTGAAATATATCTTCACAAAAATTTGCACTATGTCTGTTCCAAATATATCAGACTTCTCATAAATTTTGCTCTCAAATATGTCTAGATCTGCTCTTGAACACAAGAAAGATATTCAATTAATTGTCCTCTTAAATCTGCATATAACTTCTCCTTTATCTTTGCACATCAAAACTGCAATCTTATCTTTTCATGCTCTTCTTATAGAATTTGCTATAAATCTGCATACGCACAATCATATATGTGCTTATTCACACTCTCATTCTTCTTTGTGATATATGATGCTTCTTTAAGGTTCACACAGGTTCTTTATCTCTGCTCTTGTATCTCACACACACCTTCTCCACTTGCCTTTATATCTTTAATGATTCTATGAATGGATGCAACCCTTTGAAATGGATACAACCATTTGAATAATCATGTCTTTCACTAACAAATCTGCATTAACTCCTTGCAATCTCCTTGTATAATCTGCAAATAATCTTCTTAAACTTTGCTTTTCATTTGCTTGGTGTATATGAATACTTCTATGTCTTTCACACCACACACAACACTCCACCTCTCACAAAAACAACTCTCATCACAATCTTATTATATATCCTCATTCTTTTGAATGAATAGACACATCTATTAATTGTTACCTTTGTTGTCTTTAGATGAGTCGCAGCTATTCATAACTAATTCAAACCTTTTATGAAATCATTGCCTTAAGGATTAATCACATCACTTGACTGAGTATACCATTTGAATGAGGCAAACTTCTTTTGTTGTATTTTATTTAAATCACCATCTTTTCCTCTTGTGTCGTTTCCTTCATTCTTGGTCACGATGGTATTGAGACAACTCCCAACGAGTGAATTCAATGTTCTTACACTAGACCTGAGCTACTTTGGTGGGATAAATATTCATGTGAGGCATCTAAGAAAAATTGAAGATTCCCATATTTGCTACATTCCACGATATTATTAAATTGTGCCACATTGCTTTCGTGCGTAAATGATTCCTTCCACTTAATGTACCACAACTTCATCAAAACCGAAATATCACCAAATAATTCATCACCGGCACTTGTTACTACCATGATTCATGTTTTGAACTCAACTCCAAAGAAGGAGTTTTTCCTAAGTAGCAACAAGAATATAAACGGCAGTCATTAAAAATCATATAATATGAACATCACCAATGATTCCAAACTCCACGTGGATACACTAATTCCAATTCAAATGCCTCTTTAAATTGCAAATTTTGTATGGATAAGAGGTGGCTCTTGTCAAACATCCCGAATAATGTTAGCAATTAAATTTGGAATGGCCCAATTAATCTTCCTGACATCTTTTGTTTCTTCACCTAACCCGTCTTTTTACTCTACAGGTAATATCACGTCTTTTCCAAAATTCCGACTCCCCTGCCAATACTCACACCCGACTCTTGTATAAGCTTCAAAATATCGATGCCTCATTATAATCCTCATATAGGCTCCTTGACCAACCTCACCATTGCTCTAGATTGCTGCTTTCTTATCTTTGTTATATATATCAAAAACTAATCTCTCAATGATTCTATGTAAATACCCAAAACATTCTCTTATCTTCATGAGTAGTGATCGCCCCAATATTGAAGTTTCGATGTGATCTTCTTGAATCTTACCATGATGTAGAAGAAGGTAATCCATACCTTTACCTTTCAAATATGTTATCTTCAGTTTTGCTAATCTTCTCACTTTACCTTGACATCAATGACAATCTGAACCATCAACTTCAACTTGACATCAATGACAATATTTCCAACAATCTCCCCCTTTGTCATTGATGGCAACACAAACATTATTCTCTTCTTTTGCATTTCTCCCCCTTTGACATCAATGGCAAAGGGATGTTTATGAACTTTTTGTCCACAAATGGATCATGAGAAACATCCATTCTTATACTTATTCTAATGCAATAAGAATGTACATCTCCCCCTTTTTATAATTCTCTTATGCCCCCCTTGTTCTAATACTCCTCTTTCTTGGATCTTGAAATTCTTCAATTCATTACATGGGTTAAGAATATGCAACTTCTTTTTTTTTCATCATCTAGATACCAATCCATTACTTTCCCTTGTTGTTGATCTGTCACATAGGTGGATTCTTCCTTTTATGATTCTTGACATCAATGCAATAGTTTCCCTTTTGTTGTAACTTTCTTTTACATCATACTTTCATCTTCTAGGATCTTGGTCTAACTTACATCTTTTACTATTTTCATTTTTCTTCCTTAGGGATGAAAGATAATATCAACCTCGGCTCCCCCTAAATTTGTGCTTCCTCTTATAAATTAGAAGAGGCATATTGAACTTGCATTGGTTTCTTCATTTCTTGCATCTATCTTCTTTCTCCAAACTTTAATAGTTTTTCCTTTATGTTTGTTAGAGACATTTTCTTTCTTGCTTTGTCTTGGAGGCTCAACAAAGATAGTTCGGCAAAAACATGATGTATGTCCAAAGTTGCTACACTTGTAACACATAATATCATGACCAAATGAATTATAATTTCTCCTAGTGAAGCTTGAAGTATTTCTTGCACGAAATCTGCAATTCATTGCTTTGTGGCCAAAATAGTTGCACGAAAAACAATATCCATTGAAAGAATAAAACTGCCTAGCATTAAATTTCCTTTCATTTTCCTTTTTCCTTTGAACTTGTGGCATTCTCATCAAACTTTGTACATTGCTCCTTTGGCTTTTCCAATTCCTTTTTCAACATGGCAACTTCTTGTTCCAACTTGTCACAATCTATCTCTTTTGCACTTAACTTGTTCTTTATTTCATTTTCAACTAGTTCAGCCTCTACAAGTTGAGTCCTTAAGTCTTCAATGATTTTGTTTAATTCCTCCAAGCTTTTTGTCATTTCCTTAATTTTTATTTCATGCTTGGTGACCTTCTTCTTCAATTTCCCATTCTGTTTATATGCATAATGGAGCTCTTCTTCAAGATCTACTTCTTCATTGCATTCTTGATCAACTTCTTCTCCTTCATGTTCGCTATTTGTGTCTTCCATGGCCATAAATAGTATTTCTTCTTCATCATTGCTTTGGCATTCATCACTCTTTTCTTCTAAAGAGCTGCTTTCTTTCTTTGAATAAAAGCTCTTTTTATGTTTTTGGAATTTCTTCTTTGAGTTATGCTTAGAATTTTTCTTTCCCTTTTTCTTTGTATATACTTCCTTTTCATCCTCACTTGTGTCACTTTCATTTTAAGGACATTTAGAAGCATAATGTCCAACTTCTCCACAATTGAAACATTTAAAAGGAAATTTTCCTTTATACTTCCCATTTCCTTTCTTTAGCTTTCTCATGAAATAAGCCTCTGCCTCATCACTGCTTGCATTCTCGCTTGATGCATAATGCTTGGTTTTGCCTTTCTTGGATGCTTTGAAGGAAATCTCATTTTGTGGTGTTCTCCCCTCAATCCTCATTTCATAAGCAGCAAGAATCCCATGTAGTTCATCTTTTGTTAATGTGTCTAGATTTGTCAATTCTTCTAATGCCGACACCTTAGAATCAAATCTCGTAGATAAGGATCTTAATATCTTATCAACAACAAATGCATCATCAACATCTTCACCAACTCCTCATATAATATTCACAATTTCATCAACACAAAGAAAATATGATGCTATGTCTTCATCATCTTTCATTTTAAGGCTTTCAAACTTCCTTTGATGAGTTTGCAACTTTGCTTTCTTCACTTTGGCATCTCCTTCATAAATATTTTGGAGTTTGACCCATATTTCTTTTGCTGACTTACAACACATGACCTTTGTAAACTCAAAATCTGTTAAACTGCAAAGAAGAGCATGCTTGGCTTTGGCATTATTTTCACTTTTCTTCTTTCCGGCTTGATCCGTTGGAGGGGTTGATGGAGGTGTATACCCATCTAAAACAACTCTCATCACAATCTTATTATATATCCTCATTCTTTTGAATGAATAGACACATCTATTAATTGTTACCTTTGTTGTCTTTAGATGAGTAGTAGCTATTCATAACTAATTCAAACCTTTTATGAAATCGTTGCCTTAAGGATTAATTGCATCACTTGACTAAGTATACCATTTGAATGAGGCACAATTCTTTTGTTGTGTTTTATTTAAATCACTATCTTTTCCTCTTGTGTTGTTTCCTTCATTCTTTGTCACGATGGTATTGAGACAACTCCCAACGAGTGAATTCAATGTTCTTACGCCAGACCCGAGCTACTTTGGTGGGATAAATATTCATGTGAGGCATCTAAGAAAAATTGAAGATTCCCATATCTGGTATATGCCACGATATTATTAAATTGTGCCACATTGCTTTCATGCATAAATGATTCCTTCCACATAATGTGCCACAACTTCATTAAAACCGAAATATCACCAAATAATTCATCACCGGCACTTGTTACTGCCATGATTCATGATTTGAACTCAACTCCAAAGAAGGCGTTTTTCCTAAGTAGCGACAAGAATATAAATGACAGTCATTAAAAATCATATAATATGAACATCCCCAGTGATTCCAAACTCCATGTGGATACACTAATTCCACTTCAAACGCCTCTTTAAATTGCAAATTTTGTATGGATAAGCGGCGGCTCTTGTCAAACATCCCGAATAATGTTAGCAATTAAATTTAGAATGACCTAATTAATCTTCCTGACTAACTTCCTGACATCTTCTGTTTCTTCACCTAACCCGTCGTTTTACTCTGCAAGTAATATCACGTCTTCCAAAATTCCGACTCCCCTGCCAATACTCACACCCGACTCTTGTATAAGCTTCAAAATATTGATGCCTCCTTATAATCCTCATATAGGCTCTTGACCGGCCTCACCATTGCTCTACATTGCTGTTTTCTTATCTCTGTTATATATATCAAAAACTGATCTCTCAATGATTCTATGTAAATAACCAAAACATTCTCTTATCTTCACGAGTAGTGATCGCCCCAATATTGAAGTTTCGATGTGATCTTCTTGAATCTTACCACAATGTAGAAGAAGGTAATCCATACCTTTACCTTTCAAATATGTTATCTTCAGTTATGCTAGTCTTCTCACTTTACCTTGACATCAATGACAATATTTCCAACACAGAGTTCTTGTTTTTCTTCATTTTGGGGATGAATAATGAAGATCTTTTTGGTATTTTTATGTGAGTTTTAGAGTTTGGGGTGTGTATGATTCTTGGCTTCATTTTGATGGTGATTGGAGGTGATTTGAGGCTGTTTACAAAGGTCTGATTGCATTTCCAGAATTCTGGAAATCACCATTTTTGACAAGGTCTGAAAAAGAAATTAGTTCGTAGCTTTGTGCACGCTTGATCTACCATTCTAGGTATTTTCTCATTGGATTCCTCTAGTTTATGTGCCCCTTTTCAAATATCTATTTGCATTTATTGGAGAAGCAATAATTTTTAGAGCCTAGTCACCCTTTCTTGCGAGTTGTGCCATTTCTAGGTATGCTAAAGTTCAGGTCTGCTGCTACAGAGGTTTGAATAGTGGCATTTTGGGGTTGTCATCACTATTTTTTTGCAGTTACGAAGTCTAGGAAGGTTTCATGTATGTATATGCTCACTCCATGTTGAAAGTTTGCAATTTATGATGAATTAAATGACTGTGTTGGCTCAAATCAGGTCTGCAACACGTTTGTATCAGGTCTGATAGACATTTCTTTATGACTGAAAATGCGATAGTCTTCATTCCTTCAATGTCTTGTTATGAATCTATTTGAAAAAGAAGTGTTTTGTTGTATTTCCTATTCATGTTCTATTTCCTATGCACTCTTGTGAATGATGCAAAACACATGAAACAAGACAAACAAATACATCAACAAAACTATCTAATCAACAAACAGTAATCCCAAAAAAAAACCAAGAGTGGTCATTACATTGGTAGTTTACCCTCCTTTATATCTGAAATTTTTGCTACACAACTTGCCTATTAACAATCCAGCACATGCCTCCAAAGCAAACACAGAGTCAATTAATAATCTACATTCATGCAAAACTCCTATTGAAATCTTCTATAGTATGCACAATTGTATTTTGTTTATAGTTTTAGTCTAGCTTTAGTTAGATCTCAAGGAGCTTCCCCTTACAATTTAAATAATGATTCTACTGTATATGCTATTCCATTTTGTGTTGTCTTGTAAGAGACAAATTAATATACTAACAATGCATGCATTATGCCTTCATTGGAACACAGTGAGGCTGAAGACAAATTAATATACTAACTTGGAAGGAGCTTTTTGAAGAATTGCAGTTTGGTAGCAAGAGGTTTTGAATTTTGTTGGGCATAAGAGAATCTGTTGAAGGAGGTTAATGAAGAGTTATAGGATTTCAAGAAATTGTGAGAAGTAAAGAAGGTTGTGCCTTAAGATTCTAGAGAGGAAGAGGAGGACTAGTTAGTGACTACAGTCATTCTCACCATTCTCGATCATAAAGTAAGAAGACTAAAGCTAATTGTGGGACTTCAACTAAGCACAAAGGGATGAAATTGGAAGCAGAGAGGTTGCAAGAAGAAGCTAGGGATTCTCAATTGGTGAAGGATCTCAGTGTAATATAGAGGCTTTTCTTTTCTACAAGGGAAGGAGGCTGCTCCCAACACAAGCTTGACTTTTCTTTGCCACCTCAATGAGGGTTAGTTAAGTTTTCTAGGATTCAGCATTCAATGCCTCCTTTGGTTTTAGAAGAGTGGTGTTGGGATGTTTTGTAATGTCCCCTCCTAGTTGACATCGTCAGATCAGCAGGATTAGCCTATTAACGGCTCTCGTAGGCTAATGAGGCATGGTGAGAGAGTCATTTTGCAGTCACTTGGCGATTACTTGGCTCAGTTTTGATTAGAGAAGGGTTTTCCATTATATTTCATCATTATTTCTATTTTTGGAAACCTTATTTTATAATTTGATGTTGAGATGCACTTTTTAATAATATAATATTTAATATTTCATAAAGTGCAAAAAGATTATAATATACTGGAATCTTCTAGAAAGTCAAAGAATAATATTATTTTATTGAGGCCGACCTCTAGAGGAAATGCATAAATAGACCTTGAGGTCTCACCATTTGGATATCCAGATTTGATGAGTTGTTGGTTGGTGATTCTTCTTGAGTATTTGTGGAGCCAAGTGGTCTGCAGATAATCAGTTTGTCTTTGGGAACGAAAACTCCCATTGATAGCAATTTTGAGGGTGTGCAATATCACCTGAATTATTGCAGCTTGGAGGTGATACTTCAGTCACTTCATTAGGGCAGAAATTTGTGGCCTAAGGCCAATTTTGAAAGACATACGATTTAGGAGTTGGCTGGCATTGAAGAATAAGTCTTGTGGCATCGAATCTTTGGAGGGAAAGGTCAAATCTGCATTGGATAAATCTGAAGCCAAGTCTGAAGCATAACAGGGATGCCTTTGGAGGAGCAATTTTCATTCATTCCAGCTCATAACCAGGTCGATTTCTCTTGGAGATTGTTGCGCCTCATTTCTAGGGTTCTGCTGATCATGTTAGAAGTTATTGGAGGCTTGGAGGGTTAGCAGATTATTTTATTTCACATTTCCAATCAGAACAGGGGCGACTTCTTCAAAAAATCATATCAGCTGCATATGGTCTTCAACTTCCAGAATTTCTATTGCTTCATCATTGGGAAAGCAAGGAGACTCCAAACCAGGTTCCATTGTTAAATTTCATGCATTTTAGATATCATTTATTTGCATAATAGGGTACGGCTGTAGGTGACAGTCTGCTTCAGACTTTAGCATTAATTCAAATGTATAAGCCAAGAGTCTTGGCTATTTGTCATTAGCTTTGTATTGAAAGTATTCATAATAATGGAGTTATAAGTAGTTGATTTTCCAATAGATACTTTGCAAATAGACTTGTAACTGAAATGATGCATGGCAAATGTTTGTAAAAACGTCTATTTGCTGTAGCTAGTCTTTGCATACCTAGTTTTCATATATTTGCATGAAAAAATCCAAAAAGAATTGCATTTGCATTCATGTTCAGATTATTGGCATTGTAGAAGTGTTAAATCTGCCTTAGCATTCATTTCTATCAAGCATCTTAAACTGAAACCCTACAACAGCAAGTCACAAGGTTGCACTAGAACTGTTTGACAAAATTACAATCAGCCAATTAGGGCAAATTCTGGTCAGTTTTGAGCTAGGCTCATTACATGTTTCGACCTTTAGCTTATCAGGCTTTTCTTGACTTTCTCTAATAGGTTGATTTTTTTATAAATTGGTGTGACATTCCTTCATTCAATTTTGTTGGATGTATTTCAGATTTTTTTTGTTATTGGTGAGGGCCCAAATAGACACTCTCTCTTACGTATCAAAAAAAAGACTTCTGCTTAAGATTGTGTTTTCTCCTTCACTGTGTTGAGGTCAAATTGGACTCCCTCTCGAGGTTTTTAAGTATTCTGGATGCAATGGTACAGTAAAACAATTCCCAACATGCTCAGAAACTATCAAATCTGAAAACATCCTCTTCAATGCTCCTATAACTCAAAAACACAACAAACTAGATGAAGAACAAAAAAGGAGGAGGGCAAAGGTTATGGATCTGATACCACATTGAATTCTGACATCAACTTGTCAGATTCAACAAGAATAAGCTTGCCCACAAACCCTTAAACATACAGATTCAAGTAGAATCTTGACAGCACTTTGATAGCAAAAATAAGATTTAGTTAAAAATGGAGACTATATGCATCAAAAACTTAAATTAGAAAATAAGAAAATATATGCACTTTCAATAAGCAAGTGTACTAGGAATCTAACTAAGAGAAACTACATGAGACATCAAGTAAAGCACCAAGTTAAGCTTACAAGCATTGAAGTGGCCCTCAATTTGACTAGTCAGTCAACCTAGTCTAAAAACTAAGTCCTAATCATAGTACTTGAGGCTAAGTTACATCAACAACTAACTCAAATCCCAGATGATTAACTAACCTAACTAGATGACTAGGATGTTTAGGATATTTGCAATTTAAATTATTACAACTATTCCCAAAGTACTACAAAATAAAGTGCATAAAATACACCAAACACCCTGTCCCCTCATCTCCAAAACTTAGAAAAAAAAACTGCAAATAATTGAACTTATAAGATCTTAAATGCAAAAGGGAAAGACTAACTCTCACTATGGGGTTGGATTCTCATCAAAGATCTGAACAATGTCAATGTAAGTAAGCCCTTATGGGTGATATCTTGAATGGCCAGCTACAATAGACCATCTTGCATCAAAGTCCCTTTTCTTTGTGCTATCAGATATGCATTTATGACGAAGATGCCTGCTGATGGGAATTTAGGTGTTAGTCAATGTTCATATTCACTTTTATTGATCAGAAAATAGACCAATATGAAATCACCAAAACAACACCATAAAGTCCAATTGTATCAGAAGAAGAGAATTGGAAATATGAAGATACGGAATCCTAGAAGACAAGAGTTGATTTGTTAAGCAGCAAAGATCATTAAGAATCTAATACATGCTCTGTATTTGAATATCTTGATTTTGGCCATTTCAGGACTGGTTCAACAAAAACATTTGCACATTTTCCACTGTTAATATGCAACCTGACATTTGTGGACCCATCAACTGCTACAATCTAATGGACAAAAATAAAATCATTTTCAATTTCAATTTCAAATATTTAGCATAATCTTATTTTTTATTTCAAAAAAAAAGCTCTAAAAGAATTCGAAAGCAATAGCTGAATTGAAATGGACCTTACCAGGCTCAAAGAAAACTTAAAGTCCAAAATCAATGACCTTCAAAAGGAATTATCATCCTTGCTAGGCAAAAGAAAATTCTCTGCTTTCAAGTCTCTGTGAATAACACCCATTGAATGGCAAGCATGCACCAACTTCATTATAGTTATACACAAAGATGAGAATAGTCGTACATAAACAAGTGATAACTCTCTCACTGTAATGCCCCTTGCCAATAATCTTATCAAAAAGCTCCCCATCAGCACAGAACTCATGCCCAAGTTCACAGAATTCTTGTCCTTGTAAGAACCTTGTAGCTCCACTAATTGGGATGCCCAGTTAAATGGTATATGATCTGAACATCCCTCTTCATGTCCAAAATGTCCGCTTGTTTACCAGTTTTCTCTTTGCAATAAACTTGAAGTCAACCTAAATATGTGCTTCAATGTAATAGTCTCCCTTCTGAATAGTTAGGGCCCTGATAGAATTTCATTTAAACAATTAAAAAAATTACACTTAGAGGGGCCTCCTAAAGATGACTGTAAAGATGCTGCCATGGCTAACAAGGACGTTTAATATATCAGCCCTATGTCTTATGCAGGTTTTGGATGGCATATTACTATAGTTGATGTCACAGAGATACCGTCATTTAGGTCTAGTGTCCTGCGTTTAAATATGTTGTCCAACCACTCTTGTCCGTTTCATGGAAGGGTCCTTCCCTCACATAGCTATTTGCACTTGTTTTTAGAATCTTATTATTTTAGATCAAACAGTTTGGGGTCTAACAGATTTAAGGAGGAACTAAAAGTTCAAGAAACAATTCCATGACACACAATTCTTTGGCATATCTGACTTTAGGGGGAAGGCATTTTTTAGAAGCTTGTAAGGAATGAAATTTTACCTCTGTGGTCATATTTTTAAACTTGTTCAAATGAAATTTTGGTCTTCTTTTGTTTGTTTGTTTGTTTATTTCTTTCTTTCTAAGCATTGCCTATTTTGTCTTAAAGTGTTTTAAATATTTCTTTATGGAATATTTTTTCTCAGTAAATTCTTCAAAAGGTTTGTTGTAGATATGATGGCTCTGTAGTTAGATCTCTCATTTTTAGCTGGTTCTGGCCTGGTTAGACAAAATATAAATTGCATACTTTCTATTATTAATATAGAAGAGCTCAAGCAAGAGGTAAAATATTTGGGCTTTTAAAGGAGAGCCCCAGGTTGAAAACCCCAAGAAACATGGCAAAGTGTTGAAACTGGGTAAACTAAAAAATTCAGCTTGCTGAGCATTGCATTGGCTGTGATGTTCTCCAACAGTTGGGTCAATTGACAGGAGAGATACCCTTTGGCTGTCGCAACTAAGCTGAGGCTCACTCCTAAACAGAATTTTATCTAATCTTACCGAGCTTGGTGTTGGGCGTGGTGTATTCCAAAGTAGGGTGAATTTGACAGAAGAGATACTCCTTAGCTGTGGCATCTAAGCCGATGCTCACCCCATAACAGAATTTTATCTAATCAAAATATATATAGATGGAGGGAGGCAGGGAAGGAGGGAGATAGATTTGATCTAATATATATATATATGTGAACTTGTGATCCCAGACCATAGGCTCTGCTATGATCTTGTGGACATAAATTTCAAGTTCAAACAATAAGATGATTTTTTTTATTTCAACCAAAAAACTCAAAGCATTGACTCCTGTAAAGTGAATAATGCATTAAATGAAATGAATTGGTCCTTACCAGGCTTGAAGAAAACTGAAAGTCCAAAATCAGTGGCCTTCAAAGGAGAATTCTCATCCTTGCTGAGAAAAAGAAAATTCTCCGGCTTGAGGTCCCTGTGAATGACACCCATAGTATGGCAAGTGTGCACCACCTTGATCATGGTCCTACACAGAGAAGCAGCAGCTCTCTCACTGTAATGCCCCTTGGCAATAATCCTATCAAAAAGTTCCCCACCAGCACAGAGCTCCATGACCAAGTTCACAGACTGCTTGTCTTCATAAGCACCTTGCAGTTCCACTATATTAGGCTGCCCAGTCAAATGATACATGATCTGAACCTCTCTCCTCACATCTTCAATGTCGTCCTTGGTCACTAATTTCCTCTTTGCAATCGATTTGCAAGCAAATGTTTTACCTGTACGTTTGTGTGTGCAGAGATAAGTGACCCCAAATTGCCCTCTGCCTAATTCCTTGCCAATGGTGTAAATTGACTTAACATCCTCCATAGGGCGCCCTAGGACTGATCCTATTTCACTTGACACTGGAACATCGGCAGGAGGCTTAGGTTTGGCTTGGGGAGGGCTAACATGGATTCCAGCACTCGCTTGGGTGGGAGCGCTTTCTGAACGTCTGTATGGGGCATTACAGTTCCCCATTGATCTGAAAATACCCAATTCAATTTGTTGATCCTCAAGTAGTTTTCAAGCAATAATAAAATTGATATTTTTTTAGGAGTGCCTTTCTGTGGTGAATATCGATGTTTGGCTTCAAAAATGTTTTTCATATTGAGATCCAGAAGACCCAGATGGACTTTCCTTTATAAAGATACTGACGCTGTGGATTTTTTTTTACATCACAAATTTACGGATCCCTACAATGCAGTGAAGTATGATTGATCTCTACAGTGCAGAGCAGTATGATAGAAGCCGAAATTGATTGTTGGGCAGATGTCCACGAAGCCCACGAACACATGGGAAGAAAAAAGGCACGGGCTGAAGACAAGCATACACTTGTGTTGGGTATATGTTCTGTAGATCTAGAACTGATTTAGGTTCACGTCAATGGGAGTATATGATACGGACTGCACAAACTCAAGTTGAGAGGGGGACGCTTTACCAATGTTTGGAAGTTGCTCCATTAAGATTTCCACTAATATAAACGTTCGCTTTCTGTTTTTCTTCTCCTTTTGAACTGGGTATGGAGTCGTTCATTGTTTACCCATAAGCAAAGGGGTAATCATGTACAGTTAATAACAATAAAGCATCTTCCTTCCTTGGTCAACTTGTCTCCTTTTTTAAGGTGCATCTTCTTGAATGCGGGCAAGGGATACTATTCCTCTTAACCTTCGTTTTTGAATTTAATGGCCTCCGTTGAAGGGCAAAGTTTGGGATCAAATTCCTTATCCCTTTTTAAGACTAACGCTGATTTTACAAGTCTTAAGATTGGAATAAAACATGTTTAATTTTTTCTTTTTCTTTTTTCTAAATATTTGGGGTATTTTTCTTTAACATCTTTCTTGAGTGAGAGGGTCCCACCCTACACATTTTCCCCACAGATTTCCTTTAAAAGACTAACGCTGATTTTACAAGTCTTAAAGATTGGAATAAAACATGTTTAATTTTACAAGTCTTAAGATTGGAATAAAACATGTTTAATTTTTTCTTTTTCTTTTTTCTAAATATTTGGGGTATTTTTCTTTAACACCTTTCTTGAATGAGAGGGTCCCACCCTACACATTTTCCCCATGGATTTCCTTTAAAAATAGATCAAGGGCACTTTCATCCTACAGTTTACATCATAGACAAGTTTCACTTTCTCTTTGATTTTGGTGAGATTAAAATTTGGGCTATTATGTATTGTGGTGTAATGATGAAGATTGCATATTCATATCTTTTTTCATCATAATTTGTATATAAGATTAGTTATTTTATGTGGAAGTAGATATTTTATGTGGAAGTTAGCAAATAATATTATTTGATTTTAAAATTTTAATATGATATATTTTTATAAGTTAATTTTGATTGTTGTGTTTAATATTTGTTAATTTGGTTTCGGTTTACAATTATAGATTTGATTCAAATTAGTTTACAAGTTTAAATTTTTTAATTTATTTTTTAAATTGAATCTCATTTTCTTCATGCTCACTAGTTATTATAAACTAATTAAAGCAAAAGTATTTCAAATTGCATGTTAAGATGGTGAATTTAAAGACTAAATCGGGTTTAGAAGAGTTGTTTAGGAGTTATATAGGAATTTATTGAGCAAATCTAAATTTCATTCACAAAAAGATAGAAAGAAATTACACTAACATTGTATCATCACTCCCATTGGGAACCAAACAAATCACCACGTGGAAGCCAAAGCAACATAAATTAGTATTAAGACAACCTTTGATAAGGGTTATAAAAGAGTGTGGGTCGAGGGAGACTCCCTCAACATTATTAGATGCTTACAAGGATTGAGCAAGCTAAGCTAGACAATTGAAGATCTTATTAATGATTCCCTTGCTATGGCTAGAACTTTCGAAGAAGTATAATTTACTCATGTTTTTAGAGAAGGCAACTCTCTTGCAATTTTTTTTGCTAACGAGGGTGTTAGTCTAGTGAGCGGAAAGTGATGGGAAGGGTACATTTCAGTACTTGAGAAGGCAGTGACATTATTAAGATATGACTGCCAAAATAGATTATGAGGAAGTGTGTGATCGGGGAGTAATGAGTTCCCCTTCTCTCCACACGTTTTATGGATATCTTAATGCCCATTTCTAATGTTAGGTTCAAAAATAGAAGGCTCTAGATTTTGAAGCAGAGAAATTGTAGTAGGTACTAGATTTTGAAGAGAGGAGTTTTAGTGAGGTTATGGGGGTCAACCGAAGTAGGGTGGAACCCATCTCTTGTAACAAATGGAGGAACAAGTTGAAGGTTTGGAAGATCCTAGAAGAGGGTGGCCTTACACCCTACATGGGGAGGCTTCATGGGTTCAATCATGAAGCCTCTAATCTTTTTATCCAAAGCTGGCATAATAGAAGTCTAAAGGTGAATGGTGTGGTCTTCCCTATCATTGAGGATTTTGTAGCCCAAATAACGGGTATGCAATTATAGGGGTAGAAGTTCTTCAAAGAAAGGAAGGGAAATGATGATGCAATTGATCAAATTTTCAAGGCCGACGAGAAAGACAAATTAGTTAAGCTAAAGTCTTGGGGGCATGACAGATTGTCAATTAAACCCATATAGGCCGAAGTTGCAAAAGTTATAATGAGGTATGTGACTCTTGATGGGTGTTTTACTATAATTCTGGGGTATCATTTCACATTCCTCAATCACTTTCGACACAAACTTTTAGTGTATTTTTCTTTTTTTTGTTATGCTCTTTAAACGCTTTTGTCTATGCTCATCTCAAAAACCCTCGTACACCTATATTCCATGAGGGCCTTATATTGCTTATCATAGAGTATGTTAAGGCAAACTCCCTTGCTAAGGTAGTTAAGAGTAAAGAACCTAATGTTAAGGACCAGTCTAAGGTGGTTGAATACTCTACAATGGATACGAGCACTAATGATGATGAAGATGAGGGGTGGAAACTGGATGAGGAAGCTAGGGATGAAGCAGTAGAGATCTCTTCCTCTCCTTTGAAATCACCTCAACAAAAGAGGGAGAAAGGCAGCAAAAAAAACACTCCTAAAAAGAAGCCTAAAAAGCAAAGTTTGTGGTCAGGTGGCTCTTAGACTGGAGAGGATGAAGATTATCAAGGTTTACCTCAACAAGCGAAGGAACTAGAGTGTGCTACAAGCAAAGGTGTTTCTACAATAATTGAGGAGGCATGTGCCTAGCAGCATATTGGTTCTCAATAGGCAGAAGTCACAGGTAAAGGTTAAGAAAGAGTCTCAAATATTGCAACTAAATATATGGGCAATAAATCAGGGAAGATCAAGTTCTCAAGTAATGTTCATCCCCTCTCTAATGATTTTTCTTACCTTGATGAAGAAAATACAAATATGGTGGATCTTTTAGACATGCCCAGGAATGGGGCCACTTGTAATTTTAAACTTGCAAAGTGGGTTATGAATGAGTTTAACAAAGTGAACATTAAGACAAGAAGCATTAAAAAAACTTTGCAAATCAACCCAAGAGGATGGCCTATGATTTTCTTATTGAAAGGCTTGTTGATTTGGAGAGATCTAACTCTAATTTCAATATTGACTATGAAAATCACCTCTAAGGAGTGGAAAGCAAGGTTAGAGAACTTAAAGAGATTATTACGAAGTTGTTGCATGTCATCCATTGCTCCATCAAGAATAGTGCAAATTCTCTTAAGGTTCTTTTGGACAAACTTAGTGATCTCAGGGAGGAGCAGATTTATATTGGGCATCAAGTGAAGGGTCCATCTACCAAAGAGAAGGGCAAGAAGTTAGCGAAATATGAGGACAAGGGCCTAAGTGCAAGGACTAGGGGCAGCATGAAGAAAACTTTTGAGGAAGAAAAGAATGAGTTGTTGTCGCTCATCAACCTTCAATACAAGCAATAAATGGAGATAGCCAACACCTTGAAAAATATGAAATAGCGCCTCTTTTTTTTTTTTGTGTTTTGCTATTGTCTGTTGGTTCACTATTTTTTGGTTGTTGGTTGTTGTTTTTACCGTGTCATTTGTAGCATCAACAACATTTTGATGTAAAGGGTTTCGGGTCCCTTCAAAACCTATTTTTCTCCCTTAATCAAAACATTGTATCATCATTTTAAGAGCATATTGCACATTTATATGTTGTTATTGACCTCGGTTCACCATCACTAGATCAATCTTTCAAAAGATTTGAGTGAGCAAAAAATGAACCTCACAATCAACAAAATCCTCAAAGGTGTTTCTAATTGGATTTAGAGAGTATATACAAAGATGAACAAGTTTCAAACAACAAAATTTAGCCAAATCATATCTACAAGTTACAAGATAAATTTTGTGCATCAAGTTTAGGTTTGTAGTCGTGGAGATCACTTCCACATTTGTGGAAGTGAACCAAAGAGTTTCACAATAAGATTTCCAAATTAGTGATAGTCACTTGACAGGCCCTTATTTTCAAATCTTGATGAATAAATTTCTAATATATATAATGTATTTTTTATCAAATCTATAGCTAAGTACCTTACATTTAATTTATTTTATTTCCACATTAATTATAATATTTATTTCAATTATTTAATATTAATCTTGTTACCCTCACTTTTGTTTTGTGTGGAGTCTCATTTTTTTCTACATCCCTCACAATTGAATTCAAGTCATGAAAACCCTTCGTTCAAAATATTGTCCTTACCTTGGTTAAAAAGATGATATCATTCTTAAGGTCTTGGGATTGAGTTTAAGCATTACAAAAAATAAGTCTTAATGGTCAAAAGTGAATAGAAAAGTTACAAAGTTTTCAAGAAAATATGTGTTTTTTTGCAAATTGTATATTAACCTTTGTCTCCCGCCAAAATACACTGAGGTTTCTCTAGCACTTTAGATTCTTTGCAAATTATTCAAGTGACTTTGGTCTCTCAAACTTTGTAAAGAAAAACTTTAGTTTTTTTAGAAAATGAGAAAAGTTCACTAGATTGATCTAAAACTCCATTTTTGAGCACCAAGTATAACTAAGCAAAAGTTTGAACCTTTTTGGAAAATAAGCAAAAATTACAAGTTGTATTTCAATTTTTGGTTTCTAATGAATTAAAAAAATGGAACTTCATAGATGGGTTGCAAAATTCTAAACATGGATCATAGCTCTAGTGCTTTATTGAAGCATAGTTTCAAAAATTTGAAGCAAGTTTACAATTTTATAAAAGTACATTTGAATTTTTCTCTACCATAACACTAAGCATTTTTTTCACTTTTCCTGCACAAATGCAAAAAACCCTTTTTGTTGTGTTACCTTATCATTTAAGTTACTTATTTTTATGATTAGCGATTTTTCCTTTCCTTTGCATCATGTGATCATAGATACTCTTTTGTGCATGTGTTTTATTCATTTATAATGATTGATTCCTTATATTTGTCACACTCACAAGTTTCCACAAAAGGCATTTTCATCCTCAAAGTCAAACTAGGGTTTCGTGAGCCTCCAATTGATTCCTTGCAAACCAAAACCATCCATTACAACCCAAGTATTTTTATACCCCATTTTGATAAATAATTTACTCTTTTTGTTAATAAAACTTGGTTTACTTCTTATATTCTCCATAACATTTAATGAAACTCTAGTTTTTATTTTAGAAATCCATTTAGGGTTTTTTACCATATGTTGTCATGTTGGTTTATAAATACAATATTTTTATATATTGGCACTTCCTTAATTTCCTATATTAGAGGTATTTTTATGCAAACATTTTTAGTTGTCCTAACAAGTCAGATTCAGCTTCAAAATGATGTTGTATTGTTATTCTTTCAAGGAATGGTGGTTTTGGACTTATGTTTGTTGGCTTAACCTGATTTTGTCCAGGTTCCTTGGGTTGTTTGTCCATAGGTTCTATTGGAAGTTCCTCATCAACTAGCTCTGTGGTGTGAGGAGATGAAGTCCCAACTAGCATTTTCCTTGAATGAAAGTGGACATCACTCACCTCAACCCCATAGGTAGGGTATTAGACGGTGCCATTAGCATAAGCCTTTTGAACAAGCTTATTATTGGGGTTAGGTACAAGTTGTACTATTGGCTGAGGTGCTCTTGGTGGTGATGGTGCAACCATGGATGGATTTGGCATTATGGCAAGTTATTGTGGTTGCAAGGGCTATTATTGTTGTGAGTAGTTTGTGCCTTGGTTTTGCCAATGTTGACCTTCATGCCAGTGTGATGGTCATTGGTTTTATTGGACTGTCCATTGGGGATTGTAGTTTAGACCCTGGTAATGTTGTGGTGGCCATGTCTATTGTTGTTGTTGAGTCCAATTAGAGGCTTGGGTCATTAGCCATGGTGGATTTTGTAAATTAGTCCAAGCCTGAGAGTTCCAATTTTAAAAGTTTAAATTTCTACTTGGAAATGACATATTGTAGGTCAAGGGGTCTTGAGGCATACCTTGTCTTGGTTGTCATGGCTTGCATTGAGCAATGTAAAATAGTTGGCCTTCTTCATCCTCCAGGGTGTGAAACTCTAGCTTCCCTTACTTTTCTTCAGAGATGCTAGCTATCTTTTTGTATTTACAGTTAATTCACTTTTGGTGATAGTGTGGACATAATTTTGTTAGGGCTACCTCTATTTCTTCTTTATTCTTCTTGGTATAGAGGGTGTCTAGTTTGGTAGTCAAATGGCTAATTATTTCCTCCTTCATATTGGATAAGAGATTGCTAAGCTCTACCCACTAGTAGAATTTGGCAAATAAATGACTATGTGACTAAAAATTTTTGTCACAACAACTAAAAATGACTAAATTCTACTATTTTTTTGCAACTTAGCTATAAATGATTAAATAAATGATTAATTTGGTCGTTGACTAAAAATTATTTAGTCACACAAATAAAAATGACTAAATAGTTAGTCATTTATTTTAGTCATTTATTTAGTCGCAATCTATTTGAATAAATCATTTAAGGAATCAAGAATATAGCCCACCAAAATACTCTAAAACTTTAATAAACATACCCTAAAACTTTCGTTGAAATCTTATTTTCATGCGTAGCCTGCCAAAATAGAGTTTTCATTTTAATAAATATACTCTAAAACCTTTGTCGAAACATTATTTTCAAGCGTAGCCCAAAATGGAGAAGTGTTTAAGTAAAGAATGATAGAGAACGGTAAGGAGATGTGCGTGACAGGAGGCATAGGATTCATTGCTACTTATCTCATTCATGCTCTGCTCAACAAGGGTTACATTGTTCGTGTTATTGTTTGTAATCCAGGTATTTAATTGACATATATTTGCATAATCTCAAATTCCTTCATATGCTTTTGAGGTATCAATGTATCCTATATAGGGTTTAGAATGATTTATTTTAATTTTAAAAAATAAATAAATGATGTATTTGCCTGTGTTTAGATAATGTGGAGATCTCCTAAATCTACCCCAGCACACTATCCTCTTTGGCATTATTTTCATTACTCCAGCTGCTAGGGTTTTGCATGTGACATATTTAATATCTTCATGACAGTGGCTTTTAAATAGATCTCAGTCTTTTCTTTAATCCTTATCATGGTAACCCTTGAGTTCTATAATCCACCTTCAATCTCTTCTAAGAACGTTATCTTAAGCTAGACTACATAGTATGCATATAGAGCAAGTCCTTCATACCTAACATTGTTTGAAACCACCACTCACTGCCTTGCTTAAAGTGTTGCCTCCATAAGCACAATAGCATGTTTTAAAATCATGGTTGCCAATGATTGACCGTTAAGGTCGCTACTTTCATCAAGATACAATGAGATTTGTGTCTTCAAACTCAACGCATTATGCAAGATAACATTGTGAATTGTTTGTTGTGTATGATTTAATTTTCTTGCACATTTACTGCTTTGCTAACTGCCTTTAAGACTGGATATTGCATCCTTAGCTACAATCTCAAACAACTCACTCACTGTCACTTGAAGATTCCTTTCATGAGTATCCTTCTATAAAATCAAACTATGCCCTATAGACTAACTACTTACTTACTACAGGGGAATCATTGTTTCATGGTATTGTGGGTCTTAAGATCCTTCAACCTTATTGTCACTACTTCATAGTCCACAAGGTATTATTCACTATTCTCTCATCTTTGATGAGTCTCAAAACACTGCTCAAACATGCAATCCACTACCTCCATTATACACTGGCTAAGAAGAAACATTGAACCTGTGATTATCACTATTACTTCATTTGGATAGTCATTCCCTAATTGCATTTGCCTTATCTAACACTGCCAAAAGCATTTGAAAAACCCTTAAGGTTAGCAAGGGGGTAAGGAAACTCATTGTTAAAATCTCCACTTTACTATGCAAGGTTTGAGCTTTATTATCTTGTCACTGCTCAGCCTCTTTTTGACCATCACACCTCAAGTGACTGTCATTATTCTTACCATAGATTGAATTTACAAATGTCACTGAGCTACACAGTGTGCTTGTCATTGGCTACAATCTTTAGATTGCAAGATTTTGTTATTGGCTACAATGGCTCAATCTTTCTGGTATTGCAATCTCACTAAATCGCTAGAGTTATGGTTTATGTTTCTACGAAGGCCTGGGGTTTGTACCCTAGTCATGCTCTTACCAATGCTTTTGTTGGTATTAAAAAACAACCTTAAATCTTGGGTCAAAAAATTAGCTGTCTTGACAGGGTTGTGGTATGATCTTGGATTGTATCCTAGATTGTGTGGGAAGCTTGTGTTTGATCATTAAGGTATGTAAACCTGATCATGGAAATGTATCCTATATATCATGGGTCTTGCTTTAATACTTTCCATAATGGTTACTAGCATATCACATTATTATAGTTTGTAGTAACCCAAGATTGCATTCAAGTATGTAACAAACTTGGTTTGTAGTTTAAGTTGTACACTTTTAAGTAACATTCATAAGGTTTAGAAAATCTTGATCACTCTCTAGAATAGCCCATTAAATATGGGTTGTACTCGAATGCACTACATAATTGATATAACACAACCATTCTACATATCAATAAGAGTTATAGGCTCTTTATTGCAGCAAGAGGTAATCACTCTTGGATCGTGCTATCATTACATCGTGACCTGTTAAACTTAAGTCAACCTGAATGCACCCAATGATGATTGACACCTAATTGCGATGACAGTGATTTTTACATGAATTGTGCTCATATGAGTGCCTCCATTTCTATCACAACATAGCCACATTAAACTTGGGTCACACATGAAGGCATCCGATATTTGTTATAGCACAATTGTGCCACATGACCAATAAAGTTGTGGATTACATAATTACAATCACAAGAATTTGTTCCTCGATTGTGCTCTTATGGTGATTCCATTACCCATTGCTTATTTTCTCTTTGGATGGATGGCTTCATGGATTTTTGTGATTTATACAACTTTTTTTTTATAGTAAATGACATCGGATTATTTTTGAAGGTGGAATAATTTATTAATTATGGTTTTATGATGATTTTGAGTTTTATTTAGAAGGGCTTAATATGTGGTATTTTTATGTGCAGGAAGAATAGATTGTGATGCAACGTTCGGGTATGGACGGTTCAGGAAAAATTGGATTGCTATTGGTGTCATAACCAAGTTGGAGAGTACTTTTAGCCAGTCTGAAACACTTATGAGTGTTTTCACTAGGAAGCAAAACCTGAGTGTAGGAATTTCTAAATATCCTATAAAGGAAGTTCCTTTATTCTAAAGATGAACTCATAAATCTGTTGGTCTAATTGGACATCCAACCTGAGATCTTTAATATCCAATAGAGAAAGTTAGTACATTCTAAACATAAAATCATAAATTTGTTGGACTAATTTTAGGTCCAATTTGAGGTAGTGAAGCGTCGACAGAGGAAGTTCCTACATTTTAAAGATAAAATAATAAATTTTATCAGTCCAATTTCATATCTAATTTGAGGTTGTGAAGCTCCGACAAAGAAAGTTCCTACATTCTAAAGATAAAATCATAAATCTACTTGGTCTAATTTGAGGTCCAATTGTAAGGATTTGTCTTTTTAATTGTACTTTCTGACATTTGACTTGATACAAATTGTTACTTTAGAATTATGGTATTTCTCTTCTTCTAATGTTTTCAATTCTCATTTCACATAAGAGCTCCAAAGATGGTTCCTTCAGATGGAGACTACACTTTTCCGCTATAGGTTCTGTCTAGAAACACCAAAAGCTCAAGTACTGTCATACTCAGGTATAGCAGAGTTTGAGGTGATTGCACTTAGAATTTTATGTTGATATGGATATGTTCTAGCTTGTAGTTAATTTTTGTAGCATAATAGATAGACTAAATAGTTGTTCATATACCATTGTTTCAAATTCTAAATTGCTATACCTTATTCTAGGAGCAAATCACAGGGGGGGTCTATACATAAGACACCATTGTTTCAAATTCAATTTTTTTGGCTATTTCACAATTGTTTGCTTCATTTATTTGATCTAAGACAACCTATTGTATAGAAGATGCTCTCAAAATCACAGTAAAATCCTTTATTTCGAGATGACTATTTAGAATCTTTCCCATCATAACAATGAACAAAAGCATCAGTCATTAACCTGAACTTTGCAAGAATTTCATCAAATTCTACTTTTCCACTATCTTTTCCATTTTGAATTTTATTCCCAATTTCATCCATGAAGAACTTCCTCAGACTGTAGACCATGATGTTAACCATAACTTTACCAAGCGTCGAGGATAGCTTCGAGTATTTACCCAAGCAACAATCGACAAAATTTGGCCTTACCAAATTTCTAGTAAAGTTATGGCTAACAACATGATCTACAGGCTAAGGAAGTTCTTCGTGGATGAAATTGGGAATAAAATTTAGAATGGAAAAGAGAGTAGAAAAGTAGAATTTGATGAAACTCTTGCAAAGTTCAAGCTAATGGTTGATGCTTTTATTCATTGTTATGATGAGAAAGATTCTAAACGGTTATCCCAGAATAAAGAATTTTATTGTGATTTTGAGAGCATCTATTATACAACAGGCTATCTTAGATCAAATAAATGAAGCAAACAATTATGAAAGAGCCAACAATATTGAATTTGAAACAATGGTGTCTTATGTATAGACTTCCCCTACGATTTGCTCGTAGAATAAGGTATAGAAATTTAGAATTTGAAACAATGGTATATGAACAACTATTTAGCCTATCTATTATGCTACAACAATTAACTACATGTTAGAACATATCCATATCAACATAAAATAGCAGGTCCTCAAACATTGTTGTGGTAATTGCTTTGTAAGGAAGTTTGCACTCCATGAACATTCTATGTGCACATCAGTATGTTGGTTATTATATCAATCTCCTTTGTGATCAAAAGAATAGCGAAGTTCATTGCATAACTTGTGACCATTTTGTAGTGCTATGATTCAGTGCTCTTTTATTTCTTACTCACTATGCTCTCAATCGCCATGTGCAAATGACTTAGAGGACAAATCTTTGTCACCATTTGACAATAACTTTCATTATTTTTGGATTGTTTGCTATGATTCAATCACTGTTTGACAATGTTCTTCCTTTCTCAGTCCTATAGCACAAAGGACAATTCACAGTTTGCAACTCTCTAACAACAGTAAATAGATACCATAAAGATATTTAAAATTTTAGAAGTGGATTTTTTTTTAATTTCTAAAGCCTATTTATTAGTTTTATAAGTTAAAATTATTTAAGCTATTTGAATAGATAAACTTCATATCATTAATATTTAAAGTACAATAGAATCAGGTACTTAAAATGATTACAAAGAAGTTGAATGAAAATTAGTAAATTGCTACTGATTTAGCTTTTCCTTTTGTGTGTTTACAAGGTTATTTCTTCCAGCATTTGTTAGGCCTATTTTGGATTCTATGGAAACAACAAAGGTAGTTCCATATCGAGGTCTAAATGAGGTGATGACCCATCCTTCTATGATGAAGTTTGCAGGATACACCGAAGAATATATCTAAAAATATTAGATTTCTAAACCTTCAGATCTTTGAGATCGTTGTAGATTCGATTTGATTTTTGTATAGTTGGACAAATCTAAAAAATTGTTGCTTGAAAATGATGTAAATGAAAATGTTATTTGTTCAGAATAATCTAAGAGTAGTATTTTTCACTTGCACAAAAAATTTTTGTCTACCTTAAGATAACCATTAAAATTATCATTTTGTTAATCATAATATTTCATTGTATATTTGTATTTTGTTAGATTGTATTGGATAGTTAATGGTTAATTTAAAAAAAAAAAAAATCAGCATAATATACATTCCATGTACTTCTTTTCATCACTTGTAAATCTAATTTTTTGTTACTTTTGTTGAACATAAAAAATAGAGATGATTTTAGTCTCTGTGAAATATTTTCAAGCATGTTTGATATCTCTACAAGGTGATGAAAAAGGCCTTAGGGTTTGGTACGGTTTTGAGTATCCTTATTGTTTTGATGGCAATGTTGTCACTAAGTTATCTCCTTGCCCAAATATAGTCACTTGAGAAACCGCCATGATGCTCTTGATTGTAAATTACTTTATTCTCCCTACCTTCTCACTACAGGTCTGATTCTTCAACTCTACCAACTGCCCTTCCATCTCAGTGTCTTTTCATGCTCTTGCATCTATTCTCTTATGAATTTATTCTTACGACTCTAAAAGTTATCACTAGGTCTATTATGACTGTTAGGTCTTTGATGGTATATGATTTTCTACTACGAACTCTTAGATTGTCATACTTTTGATGACAATTCTCCAAGGATGTTTGCTCACTGACTTAACTCTCTATATATTCTCCATTATGCATTGAAAATTCATGGTTTCTAGTTAACTATTTATTGGTGTAACCATTGCAATGTTTCTTGGGACTGTCATCCCTATAGGATAGTTTCCTTATAGATATGAATGTGATTTAAAAGGTGCCCATAAATATTGACAAGTTTCATAAGACTGTTGCGTCAAGGTAGTAGATGGTCGTGACAAGTTTCATAAGACTATTGTGACAAGTTTCATAATACCAACATACTGCAAGAGCCAAGAAGACACGGTGCAGTGTAGCAGTAACACCCTGCATTACCGCAAAGGCCGAGAAATAAATGTGTGGTATGGCGGTAACTCAAATACTTCTCCTACATCCCTACAAGAGCCAAGAAGACATAGTGCGGTGTAGTGGTAACATCCTACATTACCACGAAGGTCGAGCAATAATAGTGTGGTGTATCGGTAACATCCCACATTACCACGAAGGTCGAGCAATAATAGTGTGGTGTATCGGTAACATCCCACATTACCACGAAGGTCGAGCAATAATGGTGTAATGTAGCGGTAACATCCTGCATCACCGCAAGGATCATGTCAAAATGGTGTGACATCCTAGTTAAACTATAAAAAGAAACATCACATTGCTTTGAGGCATTTTTTTGAAATAGTTTGCCTGCCTTGTGTATATTGCTTCCACATTTTCATGTATGTATAGCAAGGCACTTGTAACTACAACATATGACAACAAAAATCCCTATTGTTATGCTTTGATGGATGTCCCTTCATTATTACTCGATATCTGTTGTAGTGCACATTATTATAGTGTGAGCCTATTTTTCAGATTGTTTCATTTAGCGTCACCAATATTCTCCACAAGAACATTGTCCCTATTTAAAATGATGGAAATGGTTCACATCTCTCAAAACAATTTCTCTTGCAACAATCTTGGAGATGAATTTAGATGCAGTGTGAAAATCAAAACATACTCAAAGGTTCTTAACAACTCTAATAGTTCTACCAGGGGCCATGTTTAACAAACCAAATACAATTGCTAACTTTTCAATATGGTGGCAAATAAATTATTATTTTTTCTTCTATTCCACAACATTGAGTAAAAGTCTTGAATCTAGAAATACCCTGCTACCTTCATTTTCCAAGCCAATTTCTCCAATTTTGCATAGATCTCCCATGTTTGTGGATGTGATTTGTCTCCTACACAAAAAAGCATGTACCATTTTATGCCATTCAATCCAACTACATGCAGGTATCTTTTTAATTCCTCTATCTTTCATCAATCTCCTTACTATTTGAACCCCACCACACCTGCCCGCTTCTGCACAAATGTTTTAGAGAAGAACATAAGTTGCAGCATTTATAGGATCCAACTAAAAAAGCAGTGTTGGAATACTCAGCTTATATTCATATATGATCCACAAGAACCAAAGGTTTAACTGGCATCTCAGTAATAATGTTTAGGGTGTTCTCAAGATAGCCATCACATGCACGAAGGTCAATCATGCACACCTAATGATCAACTATATATGTAATGCAATAAGGGTTACTAATGTGTGAAGTATGTGCATCCTTCATCCACTAAACCTGCATGACTGCATGCATCTAGAACACAAGCAAAGCTTACAATGTCGATGTTCTAGAGTGCTTCATTAATTCAAACATTTTGAGAGCTTCCTTGCAAAATCCATTTTGTGCACATTTTGCAATCATATCATTTCATTCCATGAGATGACATCTCTTTGAGGCATTCTGTCAAACAATTCATTTTGTACTAAATTTTTGTGTCAAATCTTTGGTAATTATGGTTAGTTTCATTATATTCAAATTTTGAATTTCGAGAAATTATATATAGTAAATAGATTGATGGTTGTTTGGATAGTGAAATTAGTTCTCTTAGAAATTAACTCAAATATCGAGGAGGATTATTTTAATTAAAGAGGATTCTGTGGTTATTTTTGTAACAATGATTTTACTGTGTAGCTAGCTTGCTATTTTCATTCAAGATACAAGTCATCAAATTCAAGCACATACCAAGAAGATGGTACTCTACTTCAAACCCTCAACCTCACTTAGTTTAGTTTGCTTACATGGGGATATTAAGGAAGTTGGTAAAAAATTAATATATATCATTATTTATTTGTGAAGGAGAATCCTGTGAGATTCAATATGGCAATGGATCAATATCCAATTTCTTAAGTAAAGATGATGTCATAGTTGCAAAACTTGTTGTGAAACATCGGGTTAGTAATTTTTGGATGTTAAGGCTTCCCAGTTGGATGTCAAAGATATTTTCTCATCAACTTAATTTGAATTTATGTATAAATGGATTTTTCCATGGTGCAGGTCTTTACTCAGACAACACATGAACTAGGGTTGACATTTTTGTTGTCTAATTAAGTCTGATATCATTCTTGGGCTTGGTTTCCAAGAAATTTTTGTTGATAATGTTGTTCCAGTCTAGTTAGTGTTGATAGCCTTCATTCAGTAATGTCAACTTAATTCTATAATATGAGCATATCACCTTTCTTAAACTTTGAACAAGGTTTTGAAATCAAGGGTTCAATATGCATATTTCAAGCCTATGTTGAACACTCTATTTAAGGCATTTGTTGACAAGGCTACAGTTTTTTAATTGATTTATCTTTCTGTTGTGTTTGGACTTTTGTAAACTTGCAATATACAATGCACTTTATTGTTTCTGAATTGAGACTAATAGTAATTTTTTTCATTGTATTGAGGCATAGCTTCATTCATGGTGGAAAAGGCAGCATCCTGTTGCTCATATCAAATGACACATTGCATATAAAGGAGGAAAGATTCTAGTTGGGTTATTGTTGACTGCATTGAAGGAGAGAGCTTCATATATGGGACATGATCAACACTCTCCTTGGATTTTACACGTTACAGCTTGCTCCAGGAAGATTTCCCACGTTGTAGAAGTTTTAAGAGATGAAAGGGGCACGTTCTCGCATTGAAGGGCTTCAAGCATGCGTTTCCATCATTGCAAAAGTTTTTTGGAGAAGTTTCTTTCTTACAGTCATTTCTATGTAATATTGTAACTCAAATTTTGTCTTGTGACTGAAAATAACAATTGTAATACTCTATTTCTAAGTTGTAATTAGAACACCTTTCTTTTATTAATAAAAGTTCACTGATTTTGCCTTCTCAATGGCTATCTTATTGTGTGCAATTGATGATTGATGTGTATTTTTGTGTTTTATGCTTAAATCCTCAAATATCAGTCAATTAAAATGACTAACTATACTACTAATTGAGATCAATTAATAATTAAATTGACTAAATATACTACCAATTGATAGAAATTAGTGAACAATGAATAAAAAATTACTAAATAAGTGACCAAATTACAATAGTCAATTACTAAAAAAATAATTAAATAAGTGACTAGTTAAATATATCAGTGAATAGAAAATGACTAAATAAGTGACCAGATTACATCAATCAATAACTAAATCAACGACTAACTATATTAGTGGAAAAAAAGTGACTAAATAAGTGACCAGATCACAACAATGAATGACTAAATCAACGACTAAATATACTACCAAATTGAACAATCAAAACAACCAATAAATGACTAAAAATGGTTTAGTCGTCAATTTGGTCGTGTTATATATGACAACTACTAGTGGTCACGTGACCAACTGTAATCATTTATAATCAATTTTTAGTAGTTTTTTCAATAGTTTATTGTTGTTTTTGTACTAGTGACCCTTGAAACTCCAGTAGATATCTTGGTGAGAGAAGAAGTTTTGTAACCCCTAGTTTTCTCAATGAATGATATGGAGTAGTTTCTACATACCTTGCAAATCTCATCAAAAGGTAGTTAAGAGATGTCGCCTTCTCCTATAAGATTTAAAGCGTCTATACAATCTTCATGGACTCCCCTTAAAAATACCAATTTTAAGGATTCAATAAAGAATCCATTTTGATGCCACTTTTTGAGACAAAATTGAAACCTCTTAACATAATCTTCTAATGACTCATCTTCTCTCTATGACATCCTAAAGATGTCATCCCTCTTATTATTTGTGCCTCTACAATAATCTTGGTATTTCTCTAGGAATTTTGTCTTCATTTTCTCCCATTTGGGAATGGCATTCCTTTCCAACCCTATGAACCAACATAGAGCAATATCCTTTAGTGTGGCTGGAAAAAATTTGAGTCGATGAGCGTATGTGGTATAATCATAGCTCTAACATAGCACATTAAACTCAAAAATAAAGGTGTTTGGATCCTTTGTACCTAGTGTCGATGACAATATCACTCACAACAATAGGGTAGATAAAATCCTCACAAGCAAACCGCGAAGAACCTATCTTTACTTGAAAGACTAAACCAGGGCAACCTAAGGTGTCTGTGTAATAAGAAAAGGTTGACTTGGCTTAATCCCAAGGCTCTGATAGTCAGGTCTTGACCATACTAGGTTCGCTTCAGGGTATGATGTGATATTGTTGTTAATCTCAAGGGGCCTACGGTTATCTCCAGTTTCATTAAGAATCATAAGCATTAGATACAAGATTCCCAGTTCGATCATAGAATAATCTCATGAAATCAAAATATTTGTAACAATATTTCATGAATATCAACATTTTTTTGCTATCACTTAAGTAGATTTAGCTTTAAGCATTCAAAAACTTCATAGAAATGAAAGATTTTCAATAAATTTCCATTCATTCATCTATTTTTTGGAACATTTTCTAAAATTTAAACATCTAATCTAAAATAAAGCATCAAAATACTGAAAAATAAAAATTCTCTTGGTTATTCTCCACGCATGCCCCAAGATTTAATCAAATCAAAGCAAACCACTTTATACTTCACCAGATTATTTCACAGTTAGGCATAAAATGATGCGAGCTTTTAAAGAAGGGGGTTTAGTTTGGACACCGAGTAGGTTTTGTATGCACCCTTAAATGACGTAACACACAACCTTGTTCAACTGAACTAACAAAACCAACTACAAAAATACATGAGATAGGTAGCTATCAAATTGGATTCAATATTGATTAAGTTCTATGTGCATACAAGTTTTTAGTCCAGAATGATTCATAAAACAAGAAAAAAGAACAAAACTTAGAGAAGTTTTGGCTCTTCCGACATCCTTAAATTCTGAACTTAACTTAAAAAGAAGTATCCCCTAGCCTTTTATAGAAGTAAGATGCATGTAGGATAAGACAAATACATGAGAGGAAATCCCAGGGACAAATCACATCAAGGCACATGGAATGTGGTGACTGGTAAGAAAATTGCAAACGAAGTCAATGAAGGTCAACCTCCATTTGCATGTTGAAGTCCTTCAGATTTTTCATCTTCTTATTATTGTCAGGATAATAACTTGAATCAAGATAGTGTGTAGGAACTTTCCCATATATTCAAAATGATTTCTTTATCATCTTGTTCCTACATTTTGGTTCTACCTCAAGCTTTCTATTCTCAAGAATGAGCTTCCTCGAAGGTTGGCGCTTTCTGTCACCATATGTGAAATACTGAGATCCCTGGTATTCTGATGGATTCAAGTGTTTCTGCATAAAACTTCCTGGAATATGTAGCCCAATTTGGATATGATTCTATCCGTGATTCAAATTTTCCTAACCATCCATACCCGAACTCTACATCACAATCTGCTTCTCCTACAATCACAAATTCCTCCTATTAAACCCCTTTAAAAAAACATTTATAAAATCTCATGTAAATAAAACCATCATTAATTCGTTATCATTTAAATCCATCATAAACAACATGCTTTCAAGAAAATCTCATATTCTTGCATAATTATCCTTTTATACCGGGTTATTGGACTATCAAACTTCCTAGATAACCTGAAAATTTTTAAAACTTTGCTTTGCATTGTTACCTGGTACCCAATATTAAGCTCTACCCATGATTTTCCCGAACTTCAATTTTACCGGAACTTCCATCGTAACCGGACCTCGACTCTTGGACCAGAGCATTTTTCTTTACCTTTACATTATCTTTTGCATTTCTAACATTCTCGGTACCTGGTACCCGGAACACTTGAATTACGAAGTACTCTTTCAAAAAGGTTTCTCTTTGCTTTTCACTTTTTGTGACCTTTCCAACTAGCCAACACTTGCCATAAGCATTAGTTTTCACTTGGGGTCCCCAAGTCTTATAGTCTTGGGGCATGTTGTGAGACCACACAACAACTTGCAACCAATTATAAACCAAATTTAAACCAAAACTTGAGATTAAATCACCAATCATAAATTATAATTTATGCATATTTTAAAATAATAACTCTTTACCTTTACCTAAATTCTGACATAAAAATAGTAAAATTCATCCAGAAATATCCGTGTGTGCTTTGATTAATTCCAATTTTTGGAACTCAATGAAAAAAAATCAATTCATTAACATTGAAGTACATAATTTGGTCATCCTCCAAAGCCAACTAGGGATAGAGCCTTGTTGCTAGTCAAGCGTCCATAACCCTGACAAGGTTATCTCTGTAATTCCCCCAAACATAGCTCTACTGCTAGTCAGGTGTCTATAGCCCCGATAGAGATATTTGGATAGCCTAAAGAGTTGATTTTTTTTGTCTCTTTTGATATTTCATTAATAGTTCATTTTTCTTTTGATATTTCATTTATAGCTCATTTCAACTTGCAAGAAATGAAGCTCGCTATTAGGTTGAGAATTATAGTGGTAGCGAAGGTTACCTTTCATTTTTTCATTCAATGCAAATCCCTTCATCATTTCACTACTTCCCAAAAACTCATTTAATAATTCCCTGTTGGTGTGTATTCTCAGCTAAACTTTACCACTTTTATGCCAAATCCTAGCTAACTGCAACTCGCTATATGTTAGAAGATATGCATAAATTAAAATTTAACAGCAAACAACTTAATCACCAAATTTAAATCTAAATTTAGAACCATTAGTTACCACCCTTCCAATCAAAATTTATGGCAACTACTAAATACTCGGCTAGCGATTCCAATTTGACGGCGCTACACCACATTAATGGATCAAAAATGTCATAATGAAACTTAAACATGATCACACTATTCTGCATTAAATTTGCACGCCTTAATGTGCACTTATCATTTTTTCAAATTTCCCAAGTGATGACGTGTGTTGCCTTACCGGCTTCATTTTCCTTTATGCTTTACACACATGGGCACCTTCATGATTAATACAACTTAATAAAAACACAATGAAATGACCACCATTAATTTCAAAATATTTAACTTGCTTGATTTGCAATCTTCATACTAGCCGAATTTGAAGCAAATTGTCACCAATTATGTGTAAAAATTAATTTGATTTAACATTCCGCTCTAGAGAAACTCATCCGGTTGCCACCTTGCTTACAATTTCCAAGACTTCAATCTAGGCAACTATGTACTGCAACTTCATCATGGTTTTCTATAAATTCTGCACTTCTCTCAAATTCTTCACACTTTTGCTTTGCCTTCTTTTATCATTTTACATTTTCTACTCTGCTAGTGCTTGCTTGCTTCCATGTCATGGATACTCCAATTTGCTTGACCTGCTCTCACCGCCATAATGTTTTCTTGGGTCGTATCATGACTCAAAGGCTTGAAAAGGTTTTGTTCATTCAAACTACCAATTTCACTGTGCCAAACCTGTGCTTAGTCCTTGGGGAACAATATGTCAAATCCAGAGCTTACTATAGGTTTTATTCTGATTTGGCTTCACTTTGTAGCATCACTCCTGAACATTGGGCTTCTTGTTGAAGATGTTCACTCAACTGTGAATTAGATAGTGTGGCCTGAATATTTGCAAAATCTTGATATTGCACATCCGATCATTGGAATCTCTTCCATGGATGATATTCTTTGTTTCCTATAACATGGGGAAATAGTTCCACTCTGACCGTTCCTAACTAACCTCCATACTCCTGACTTTGAAGTTCACCGGGAAATTACCTATGTAGGGTATTTAGCCCTGATAGATGAGGCATCCCAGGTTGACTGAATGGCTACTCCTATCTGCAACTCAACTCCCTCTTTTTGCTTTTTTAATCCTCTTTTACAGCAAGAACTTTGATACTTCCACGTATATACGTAATACACACACACACACACACACACACACACACACACACACACACACACACACACACACACACACACACATATATATATTTAACTTTGTCGTACATTTTAAAGTGTGTATTTACTATGTGTGGTTTTATCATTTTACATTTCACAACATAATATTAAAAATGTTTGAATTAACTCTCATGTGTATGATAAGTTAAACAAAATTTTCTAATGTGAAAAGGGCCAAAAAAAAAAGAAAACAAAACCCTACATAAGCAAACTAACCCTAACTAAGTAAAACTCTAATCTAATAAACGACTAACCCTAACAAATAAATTTATTTTAAGTTCAATAACTATTTCCATTGTTGTTTTGGTATGAATTACAATAGGTTTATCCTTGAATTCACTGGAATAAATTTGAAATGTCCTACTGTAACAATGAATTTCTTTAAATTTTTTGCATTTAACAAGTGTAAACTCAAAGGCGTACTTACCAATAATTTGGCTCATATGTATGAAAATGACCTCATTAAAGGTTGATCGTGCACACTTTCTTTGGTTCATCAATACTTTACCTTCTTTCAACCTTGCTTCATGGTTTTCCTCTTTACTTTGTTTACTTCCATGAACGACTGCGTCCATTTCTTGATTTTCTTCTCCTCCAAAATTTTGTGTCTTTGGCCCTGTCTTCACTTTGAACTTTGTTAGACCAAGCAATATCATAATTTATATTATTATCAGAGAGAGAAAAAGTAAAAACTTGATACTTTGTATCTTGCATAAAATCAAGAAAATTTCCTTTTTTAACTTGTGAATTTTCAATTTGGAATAGAAAACACGCGTCTCCCACTCAATTTTCCTACTCCTTATCTTCACTTGTGTTTTCCACGTATGAAGAGGATGATGACTCATCAATGTCATTTCCTTGTTTTCAGTGTAATATTTATGAGTCTCGGCATTCTCGCCTGTCTTCCTACAAAACCTTAAGATTTTCTTCATAACAATTACAGTTATCAAACTATTTTGATATATCAATTGATTTTTTAACATTTTCAATTCCACTAGGGTTATACTCTCTTTCAGTATTCAAAATATTTCTTGCTAACAGTCTCTTTCTTCTAGTAGTTAAAACTTCTTCCGTTAACGTAATTACCTTATACATAGCCAAACTTACCCTAGTTAAAAAAAAATTCACAATCGAGTTCACCGTGATCAGTTGTATCATGAATTCTACACTCGATGACTCTACCAAAGGTGAATAAACTCAAAGGATGTAATCGTTGGTTAAGAATTTATTAGAGTTTTTCAACTTCCATTTTTGAAATACCGGCTTGCATTAGACTTTCTTACAAGCTCCCTTTTAAACTCGGAACTAGTACAAATTCCTAAACAAAACATGAAGATAAAGATATAAATAAAAACAAGAGGCCATCCTTCTAGCACTAGTTCCTATTGACAACGATGTCACTCGCAACAATAATGTAGATAAAATCCTCACAGGCAAACTACGAAGAACCTATCTTTACTTGAAAGACTGAACCAGGGCAACCTAAGGTGTCCATGTAATAGGAAAAGGTTGACTTAGCTTAATTTGAAGGCTCTGATAGTCAGGTCTTGACCATACTAGGTTCGCTTCAAGGTATGATGTGATATTGTTGTTAATCTCAAGGGGCCTATGGTTATCTCGAATTTCATTAAGAATCATAACCATTAGATACAAGATTTCTAGTTCGATCATAAAATAATCTCATGAAATCAAAAAAATTGCAATAATATTTCATGAACATCAACAATTTTTTGCTATCACTTAAGTAGATTTAGCTTTAAGCATTCAATAACTTCATATAAATGAAAGATTTTCAATAAATTTCCATTTATTCATCTATTTTTTGGAACATTTTCTGAAATTTGAACATCTAATCTAAAATAAAGCATCAAAAATATTGAAAAATAAAATTTCTCCCAGTTATTCTCCATGCATGCCCCAAGATTTAATCAAATCAAAGCAAACCGCTTTATACTTCACTAGATTATTTCACAGTTAGGCATAAAACAACGTGAGATTTTAAAGAAGGGGGTTTAGTTTAGACACCGAGTAGGTTATGTATGTACCCTTAAATGGCACAACACACAATCTTGTTTGGATGAACTAACAAAACCAACTACCAAAAAAACATGAGATAGGTAGCTATCAAATTGGCTTCGATATTGATTAAGTTATATGTGCATACAAGTTTTTAGTCTGAAATGATTCAGAAAATAGGAAAAAAGAACAAAACTTAGAGAAGTTTTGGCTCTTCCAACATCCACAAATTTTGAACTTAACTAAGTTAAAAGAAGTATCCTTTGGCCTTTTATAGAAGAAAGGCACATGTAGGATAAGAAAAATACATGAGAGGAAATCCAAGGGTAAAATCACATCAAACTTCCCCAGTATCGCCTTTCTTATTACTTCATTACAAAGGAAAGGGAAGAAGTTTGAGTGGACGAAAAAATGGCAAGAGACATTTGACCTACTCAAGGAGAAGTTGACTACTGCTCCAATTTTGAAGGTACCAAATCCTAATGCAAATTTCACTATCATCGCAGATCATCGAGAGAAGGCTTGGGTGGATTCTTAATACAAGAAGGGAAATTCATTGCATATGAATCAAGGAAGTTGAAGCCCTATGAAAAAAATTATGCACCACATTATTTAGAGCTAGCAGTAGTGGTTCACACATTGCAAATGTGGAGGAAATATTTGATAGGAAAGCCTTTTGAGTTGAAGACTGATCACCGCAGTTTGAAGTATCTGTTTACTCAACCCAATCTGAATGCACGACATAGAAGATGGTTGGAGTTGATATCAGACTATGATTTCAATATCAACTACATTAAAGGGAAAGAAAATCGGGTTACTGATACCTTGGGTCGTAGACAACATATTGCCTCAATAGTCATAATTCAAAATGACCTTAAAGGCCAAGTGTTGCAAAAATGCAAAGGAGATGAGTTATGCAAGCAATCCAGGCAAGCACTCATGAGCAATCCATAACATGCAAGGTACGAAGGATATCACTTTAAACCTAATGGATTGTTAAGATTTAATGGAAGAGTGTATGTGCCCAACTCCGAAGAGTTAAGGAACATAGTGTGGAGAGAAGTTCACGAAGCACCTTATTCAAGACATCCAGGTGACAAAAATGTTGGTTGATGTGAAGTCGTCGTACTTTTGGAAAGGGATGAAAGGAGATCCTATAAGATTTGTGGCTAGATGTTTAGAATTCCAAGGAGTGAAGGCTAAGCATCATCATCCTACGAGACTATTGTATCCACATGATGTACCTGAAAGTAAGTGGCAATTTATCAATATGGACTTTGTGCAAGGATTACCCATGTCAAGGAATAAGCACAATGCTATTCTAGTGGTAGTAGACAAGTTTACTAAAGTAGCACACTTTATACTGGGAAATTCAATTGATGGAGCTCTTGTTATAGCTTGCAAATTTATTCAAGAGGTGTTTAGATTGTATGGTATTCCTGAGAGGATTATCTTGGATAGGGATGCACATGTGACTTCTAGGTTTTGGCAAACCTTATTCTCTGCACTTGGAACTCAGTTGAATATAAGTTTCACGTATAATTTGGAAATAGATGGTCAAACAAAAAGAATAAACTAAGTACTAGAAGACCTAATATGAATGTATTGTATGGATCAACAATACAAGTGGGAAGATTACTTGCCTTCATTGGAATTTGCATACAACAATTCCTATCGTTTTGCAATTAAAATGGCTTCTTTCGAAGCATTATATGGCCAGAAATGTTGAACCCTTATAAACTAGGATAAGCTTGAGGATAGGGTAAGTATTGGTCTAGATATGTTGTCCAAAATGGAGGAGCAAGTTAAGGTTATTAAGCAAAGGCTAGTTGAAGCCAATTATAGGCAAAAAAGTTATGCAAATTCTAAGCGGGTACCCAAAAATTTTGTAGTAGGGGAGAAGGTGTTGTTAAGGGTTAAGCTTCAAAAGATTTCCATTAAGTTTGGAAAGTCATCCAAACTAGCTCTGCACTACAAAGGTCCATTTGAGATTCTCGAGGAAGTAAATCTTGTTGCTTACCAAATAGTGTTGCCACCAGCTCTTGCTCAAATGCATAACGTCCTTCACGTCTCATACCTAAAGAAGTATATACCAGGTGATAATCATGTAATTTATTGGAATGCTTTGTAGGTACATGACCCTGGAGTGGTAACAATTGAGCCTCTCAAGGTTCTTAAAACACATAAGCTTCACTTGCGTAACAAGGAGGTTTTATAGTGCAAAATCTAGTGGTACCAGTATGTAGAAGATTCTGCCACTTGGGAAGATTATGCTGAAGTCGAGCATAAATTTCCACATGTGCCTTACATGCTTTTGTGAATGCTTGAAAAACAATGATGTGTTTGTTTTGTTTTTATATTATGATAGCTACATAAAATAATTGAGGATGATGATTCAAAAGGGGGGATATGTTACACCTCGTTGTGCATTTACCTATTTACTATTACTAGATGGTTGGTTAAAATATTGAATAAATGAATGTGCTTGTATTTTTGGTTGAAAAACCTGTGTTTGCACTTTGATTATATGCAATATATGGAAAATGATGAAATGGAAATTAAATTGATTTGATGTTATGATTAAATGTTGTGAATGTTGATTTAATTTGGTATTATTATTATGAAATGGTTATATGCAAATGATCGTTTTGATGTACAACTAACTACCATTGCAATGTTCTAAGTTGAATGCAGATGCATGGATCAAGCCTCTAGAATGGAGGGGAAGCATCACTTAGGAGAAGTGGTTGGTTTGGTAACCCTTAAATGAAGCCTAACTAAGCTTTTTCACACACACACACACATATAGATTAGTCCCGTTGAGCTGTAGTTCGAGAAATTGGTAAGTTATCCCTTAGTTTTGTTTGAGATTGAATTTGGGGAAGGTTTATGAATTGTTGTGAATGTTCTTGTTGTGATATTGTTAAGTTTCCCTGTGCTTATGAGTTCTTATATGTTCTTTGTTCAAATAAATGATATATATATACATGGAATTTATATATATGTATACATGTACATGTCGACGGTAAACCCATACACGTGAGTTAATACATACATGAGAATACATAGGTAGACGTACCTAGGCATGCTCATGGATGGATTACTCATGGGCATGAGAATATTGAATGGATAACAAGGCATGTATGTCTATATATATATATATATGCATAATATGTACTATTGTTTGAATAAGCAAATGTATAAATGGATATATTGTAAGGAAGCTAAGGTAGCGAAGCAAATTCCTACACTAATCTTGAGAGGAGAATAATGCAAAACTTTTATAGATCTTTAATAGTTACAAAAACTTAAACATAATAAACATAAATATTATGCATACCACGACATAGTGATTTACATGGGGAAAACCCTTTTGGGAGAAAAAACCCACACTCCAAAAGCCACCCACTATATAATTCAAAAATCATAGAGATTGCAATATACTTGTAGAGCAAGCTTTTCATAGGAGTATCACCACCAGAGATAAAGAGACAACACAGTTGTTATTAGACTCTTAGAATACATCACCATTTGCCACAGCCGTAATACAACTCCCTCATAAAATAGGGTTACATTTTAGGGCAAGAAGGCCAACAAAATATCCACCATTGGATTTGAAACCTAATAATTAACAGCCTAGATTTATAAAATATCATTTATTTAATGTATATCAGGCATTTTAGGAGTTTTCTTGAAAAATTTAACACGCTCACATTTCACTCCTCAACGCCACCCCGTGCTCCCATTGTATATTACACCTATCAGTGTAAATAGGAATATATATATATATATATATCCTATCAACAATAACCTTTATATAATTGCAAGGTTGAGAAACATTTTCCCAACATGTATGTATATATACATATATACACACATATTGAGTATATCGATATATGTATGTATATATGTATATATGTATATAAATATATATACATAAGGCTTTATATATTAAAATGATAATATGAATATATGCTATCAAAATATCAAATGATATATATGTTTAATATCATGCGAGTTGATGAATATATATATATATATAATGTTAAAGCATTGATGTTTCAATGAAATAAAGCATGGACTTAATGTCATACATTGCACACTATATATAAATGATATTACAACGTATAATACACACTTATTGCAGCACTATGATCATTAAATATGAATCGACCAACTTACAAAAGCAACACATTACGTTTGAAGACTCAGTCAAAAGTTTAATGAGATATTTGAATGGCATTTAGTCATTGACTTAGTTTGAACACAACAACACCAAAATGCACGATGGGAAGAAATAGGTGATGCCAAAATATGAAATTGCATTATTATTAGAAGTCTAAAATTATTGAGTATTATCCAGTGATGAAAGACCAAGTAAAGGTAGAATAAGTCATGATTTTGCTGGCATATTTGGAGTCAACCTGTTTGTCTTTCACCTTGCATTTCTGAGATAAAATCTTGCTGTCTATGTTTCAGTCGATTTGTTGTTCTATTTAGATGAGTCATTTTTAAATTCTGCCACCAGTTGAAGTTAATTGTTGAGTCAAACCATATGGCTGAGAAGTGTCAATGTGCAAGGCTTGATTACAGGCAGAGAAGTCTCATAATTTTGTATAAATAGAGGTGTAGGATACTTCATTTGGAACACATTAATCACTTGCATGTTGTTGTTTTTAGTCTGACTTATCTTGTGTGAGCTGAGAGTTGATTGTGTGGAGAGTACAGTGAGATATTGTGAGTATTTTTTAGTGTGTTTTGGAGAATTATTGTAGAATATTGGAGTGGATTGAGCTTGGAATTTAGTTTATATCTTTGGATTTAGCGTATAGCAGGCATGTTATTCAGCCCTTTATATTTTGTATGTTTTGAAAAGATTGAGTGTTGTTGATGTTTTGTGTGGAAAGAACAATGAATTGATAGGTTAGGAAAAGATTATATTTTGAAAGAATCATATTAATTATTACATCTTATGAACCTTGCATGAGTGTATGTACGTACTCCAATATCAAGGAGTGTTTGTGTTCTTAGTATTATATACTAGGGTTAGACAAAGCTTAAAATAAGCTTATGTTGTATTTGTTTTATGTTATTGTGAATTTGAACTATAAAGAGTTCATTAATTACCTTTTAATTAGATTATCCAATGAAGGATGTAGCTAAGCATTTTGTTTACTTAGTAGGAATGTTATAGTCATAGGTTGTTCTTGGGGTTAACGATTACCCAACTAAGGGAATTGCCTAAGCATAGTACATGGATGGTCATTAAACAAATTGAGCCAGGATAGTGGGTGAATGGATGACTCTTTCATATGAAACTTTGGCCAAAGTAGTGTAAGTAGCCATTGTTTACACTATCAATTTGTTGTGTCCAATATAGATAATTTCTAGTTCAGGATTTTCATACTCGTAGTTGTAGCTACCATATGATTAGGCTCTAGAATTGTAGGGCACAACACTAAGCTCAAATAGGCTATTTTTTATGAGGTTTTACCAACCAATCTCTTTATCAAAGGGTAGGGCCATCTTGCTATATGTGGCAAATGTGTGGGGGACCGCATTTAAGTTCATGGTTGGCAAAAAAGCACTCGAGTGATGCTTCTCCTCATCAATTGGTGGTCGATATTTGTAGGGGATTTCCTGGACCATTTGTTACTAGTGTTAATGAAGCTCAAGGAGCTATGCATGTTTTCTTATATCCATTTCTATGGAAGTTGTAATGCAAGAGATGTTATCTTGAGATTTTAAATGTATTGGAAAGATTGTAATTTTCAATTATAATGCAAACAAAAAGTTTGAAATATGTGTTATTTTTAAATGTGTAAATAGTCTTTGAAATAGAAGAATTTTTTTATTGCTATGAGTTTTGAACATAGATTATTTTCTTGAGGATAAAATTTAGTGAATTTACTTTCATTGAACAATCGACATGTTACAAAGACTCTGATACCCATGCTTGTATAAGGCTACTAAAATCATTTAAAAATACTCTCTAAAACCTCCTCCACGCATTCTTAATCATCCACGTTTAAATTGTGCCTCCATCATCTCAATGGAGTTAGTTTATATTTTCCACGATGTGGCTAGAAAAACTCATATACAGGTCAATGAAGTTGCCTCAAGAATAGGTACTAAAACTTCTTATTAACTACATTTTGATTTTGTTGGCAAAAACATTCAACAGGTTGACTTAGTCACCCACTTTGAAGGGGTCGACTTATGAATTTTTAAAGTTGTTCAAGACTTCATAACTGCAAAATAATACACCACTTTGTGGTTGTTTACATTCATTATTATGTGTTGTTTAAACTACTTTTTAATTGGCACATGATTTTTCATAACAACATGCACATGATGTTACTATTTTCATTGAAAATTTTAAGGATCACATATATTAGTTGTTTCCATTAAGGCTCACACCTCAAATAATGCCCAACTTGATAGACTTTTCCATGCACTTATTGAGGCTTTTGTTATAGTCACTTCATGGCTTAATTACTTGTACGTTATTTGTATTTATAATAGCTATCATCTAGCTATACCATGCAACCTTCTAGAAAGGTCTTTAATATGGATTTTCAAGCCTCAAGAATATGTCGATTATTATAAGCCTTCAATTGAGGCTTTGCCTCTTGAAGAAATTTAATTCAAATTATCTTTTCTTTGCAATATTAAAAAGATGTGATAAATACTTATTATTTTAACACACGCACAAACATATTCTCGTATGTATTTAACTTTACGTATAAATATATACGTACACACGTATTTATACTTACATATATATATATATATATATTAAAACAATAAAACTATTTAATCTTAATGCATACACAAATGTCATAATATATACACGACCATTTCTATATACAAATATCATAATGACATAACTGATACTAATTTAATTTTGATAATAATAATAATATCTAATGATTAAAACATTAATAAATAAATACTAATAATCCTATAGCTTTCTATAAGGAAACCAAGCTTAACTCAACTAAGGTTAACACACCCAAGAGACAGAACTTAGGATCAAAAATTACTCATTTTTGAAAGTATCCAAAACCCAACCTATGCATAGACAATGAACTAAAATAACTTTACTATTCAGTCCTTATCCTTACCCTTTTGTCGGGTGATACTCCCCCTCTCCCTATGGAGGGCATGAAATCCTTCCTGCATATCCATTTAGAAAATAAACACATAGTTAGCCATAATATTTACATCACATCTATATCATTGTATATTCATCAATATTTCAATGAAATACATAAATCCATTACATCGCATATAATTCATCTTTCAAAGCTTCACGGTCACATAAATCCTTATTGCATGTTATATAAAGTGAAAAGTAAATTGTAATTCAAGAATGAGGTGTAACATATTCCCTCCTTAAGAATCATCATCCTCGATGATTTAAAGTATCATAACATATATCAAATTAATTAAAAGTTTCAATATTTATTTTCAAATTCAAACAAAAGATGAGGAATTTTTTGCTTGATCTCCTGATAGTCTTCTCATGTGGCATCGTCCTCAGCATATTGGTCCCACTAGACCTTGCATTGCAACACCTCTCTACTAGCAGGTGGAGCCTACACGTTTCGAGCATCTTAAGAGGCTCAATCACAACCACTCCTATGTCCTAAACCTGAAGTGCATTCTAATCAATTATGTGATTATTTATTGGGATATATTTCTTAAGATATGAAACATGAAATACATTATGCATTCTACTAAGAGCGGGTGGTAGAGCAACTCTATAGGCAACTAGGTTAATCTCCTCGTGAACTTCAAAGGGACCTACATAATGTGGAGCTAACTTGGGAGACTTCCCAAACTTGATTGCACTCTTTTAAGGTTTGACTCTCAACAAAATGTTTTCTCCTACTAAGAAATATCTGGGTATGTGTTTGGCATCAACACAACTCTTTTATCTATCATGGACTTTTGTTAGCCTTTTCTTGATCAAACTAACTTGTTCTTCCATTTTCAAAAGCATTTTTGGTCGAAGGCTAATCCTATCTTCTAGCTTATCCTAGCTTATAGGAGTTCAACACTATCTTTCATATAATGCTTCAAATGGGGCTATCTTAATTGTAGAATGATATGAATTATTATATGCAAACTCTACATGTGAAAGATAATCCTCCCACTTGTATTGTTGATCCATGCAATACACTCTCAATATATCCTCTAATACTTGGTTCACTCTCTCCGTCTGACCATCTGTCTCTAAATGATATGCTGAAATTATGTTCAACTAAGTTCCTAGGGAGGTAAATAAGGTTTTCCAAAACCTTGAAGTCATATGTGCATCCATGTTTGAGATAATCTTCTCAAGAACACCATGCAATCTAAAAAATTCTTGTACAAATGTTTGGGCTATGACAAGTGCTCCATTAGTCAAATTCCCTAGCATAAAATGGGCTACCTTGGTGAGTCTATCCACCACTACCAAAATTGCATTATGACTATTCCTAGACATAGGGAGAACTTGCACATAATCCATACTAATGATCTGCCATTTCCATTTTGGAATATCATGAGGGTATAATAATCTTGTCGGGTGATGATGTCCTGCTTTCATCCTTTGGAATTCTAGGCACTCTACTACATACCTTGCAACATCCCTTTTCATTCCTTTCCATAAATATAGTGGCTTAACATTAGCCAAAATCTTTGTCACTCCTAGATTTCTCGAATAGGGTGTGAAATGAACCTCTTTCCATACCATGTTCCTTAGCTCTTATGAGTTTGGAACATACATTCTTTCCTTGAATACTAGTAGTCCATCAAATTCAAAAAGAAACCCATCATACCCTGGATCATGGGGATTATCCATTAGAGCTTATTTTACTTGCTCATAATATTCGTCTCCTCTAGAATTTTGTAAGACTTGACTCTTGAAGTCAGTTTGCATGAAAATCATCAAGGAAATATGTCTCCTTCGACTTAGGGTATCTAAAACTCGATTTTCCTTGCCCTTGATGTAACTGATCTCAAATTCATAATATGATATTAACTCCAGCCACCTCCTTTGATGATAATTTAAGTGAGGGTGGGTAAATAAATACTTGATACCTTGATGGTTTGACCTTAGCTCAAAAGGTTCTCCTAACAGATAATGCTGCCACATTTGTAACACATGTACAATGGCTGCAAAAGCTTAAGATCATAGGGTGCATAATTTTGCTCATAAGTTTTCAGCTTCCTAGACTCATAAGCAATAACTCGACCATCTTGCATAAGCACTCCACCTAGCCCCTCTCCCGAGGCATCAATGATGACAACAAGCTGCCCCTCTAGATTAGACACTTTCAAAATTGGTGTCGAAGTAAACTTCTCTTTTAATTAGTCAAATGCCTCCTGAATTTTTTTTGACCATTCAAAATTTTTACCCTTTCTTTGTAGAGAAGTGATGGGATGGACAATTCTTGAGAAATTGGCTAAAAACTTCCTATAGTATCTAGATAGTCCCATAAAACTATGAACTTTGTGCATATTTTTCAGTACTGACCATTCTAAGACAACTTTAATCTTAGCAGGGTATACTACAATTCCTTTGGCCGAGATTATATGGCCTAGATATTGCACTTCTTTTTGAAAGAATGTACACTTAGATAGTTTCCCATACAACTTATGCTCTCTTAGACACTACAAAACAAACTACAAATGCTGATGGTGCTCTTCTTCATTCTTGGAATATGTTAATATGTCATCGAGGAAGACAAGGACAAACTTATCTAGATAGTCTTTTAATACGTTTTTCATCAAGTCAATGAATATTGCAGGAGCATTTGTTAGTCCAAATGGAAAAATTGTGAACTCGTAGTGCCCATATTTGGTTTTGAAGGTTGTTTTGTGGATGTCCTCATCCTCGAGTCTCAATTGGTGATATCGTGATCACAAATCAACCTTTGAAAAGACTGTTTCTCCATGCATTTGTTCAAAAAGATCATCTATATGTGGTAATGGGTGCTTGTTTTTGATTGTTGCTTTGTTAGGCATACGATAATCTATGCATAAACACAATGTACCATATTTCTTGTTGACAAAGATCATCGACGCTCCCCAAGGTGATACACTGGGTCTTATCAAACCCTTTTCTAATAATTCTTACAACTAAGCTTTTAGCTCCATCAACTTCATTGTAGTCATTTGATAAGGGGCCTTGGATATTAACTTCGATCCTGGTATGATATCAATGGAAAAGTCAAAGGCTCTTTTTGTAAGAAAATTTAGAGTGTAGAAAATAGAGAAAAACAATAAGCACAATATTAACACAGTATTTACCTGGAAAACCTGGTAAAATTATACTAGGAAAAAACCATAGGAAAAGATCTTCGTATTTTATTTCTCAAGAAATTTGCAATTACAAAAATCTTCTGAAAATTTACAAAAAACATGACCTCAATTGAGTATAATAAATCCAAGTTATAGAGTCCTAGTTGAAACAACTATCCAAAAATAGTATGACTCATACAACTACATGTCGAACATTTGGCAAGATGGCCAAAAATAGAGAGTAAAAAATGGTCAATTTTTTTGGCTTCATTGGAAACGCCTTCGGCATACTTGCCTAATGGAAAATGCCTTCGACATGCAAGGGGGCTACGACAGCCCCCTAGGACCCCCTGTCACTACATGTTGGGTAAAGATCTTTTGTATTTATTTCTCATGAAATTCGCAATTACAACAATCTTCTGAAAAGTTAGAGAAAACATGACCTCAACTGAGTATAAGAAATCTGAGTTGTAGAGTCCTAGTCGAACACAACTATCCAAAAATAGTAAGTATGACTCATACAACTACATGTCAAACATTTGGAAAAATGACCAAAAATAGAGATACTTCTCCATATCTGATCTCTCCTGATCCATGGACTCTCCACCTTCTTCTCCTATAAGTTTTTGAGACTTGTAAAACATCAAGTCATCTTAAAATATGAAATCATTATTGCCCCTAGGTTCCTCTATTTCATCCATCCTAACTACAAAGAGTTGGCATCCTCGTTGCTTAACTCTTTTCAACTGTATGGTAGATATCTACCTTATTTTGACCTCTTTGGAAGTTCCTTGTAGAAAAACTTTATTCCCCTTGTCATCTAGACATTCTATTGTCTCGGTGAAGCAACCACCTTGGCCCTATGTCTCCATAACCAATTGATCTCTCTTTACCTCATCAGACCTAGAATCAGAGTGGGTTTCACTATGTTCGCTTTGATTGTTGTGATCATGGTGATTTTTGTCCTTGCCCTTTATGGAGGGTTTTTTTTTAGGTCTTCCTCTAACTTCATCCTCAAGGGTGTTGATCCTTTCCCTTATTTCATGTAACAAAGTGAGGATTTGGTCCAACTTGGCCTCTGAATTCTCAAACGGATGACCCACTTCATGGATTTTATCTTGATTATTCCTAGTTCATACCATTTTGAAGTTCTACTAGACCTATAGTTTCCAGTTTAAAGGTTTTCATTTGTTCCCACTCATCACATTAGTTAATACAAATTCAAGTGATTTTCACACATTCCAATGTACACAAAAGAGAGATTTGACACATATATTTTTCAAACATTCTTTCATTATAGAAAAATGGATTACAAATTATCCTTATCTATAGTAGGGTTTAACATTAAGTGACTATTTATTGAGGCCAAGAGGGGTATATCCCTCAAATTCACTTTGAGTTTATTACTATAATTTTGGGTGGGGGACGCACTTGCAGGTGCTCTCCCAACCCTTCAGGTTTGATTAAAGGAGTGTTAATACTACACTCACCTGGAAAATATCTATAGGGATATGGTTTTTCTGACACGACTGGGGGAATGCGAGCTATGACTTTGGTCGCTTCTTTAAACTCCTTTTGTTGATTAATGTATTTTACAATATTGTTGAAGGTTTCCTCATCTCCAAGCCATATCTCCTCATTTTTATCATTTCCCTCTATAGTTTTAATTAGAGCCTCATGCTCCTTCTTGGCTTTAAGATACTTCTCATTGGTAGGTATCGATTTCCTGATAGTCATTTTTAACCTCACCATTCTGGCGCATGGATATCCAAACATTAGTCATTTAATGTTGAAAGTTAAACCTACGTAGTGAGCTCATAGGCCCAAAGTGTGGAACCTGGTAGCTCTAATACCACATGTAATAACCACAACCTTTTAACAAGGGATTTACTTGGAATTTTAACCATAAATTAAAAAGTACTCATTCCATAAAAATAGGACATTTTTTTTTCCTTCAATAATTGAAAATTGCATTTTCATAATTGATATCATAAGCATAGCATAATAAATTCATTTCACTTTTCAAATTGGAAAGAATAATCTGCTTTTCTTTTTCTTTTTCCACGTGAATAATTTCAAATAAATAACATAAACATTAATATTTAAGGAACAAAGTCAGAGATCCATATTTGGACACTTTCTTTCATTCTCACAAGACTCGGCATGCCATCTACAAGAGGGAGATCATCACCCAAGTGCTTTACCTCCAACCACAGACCAACAGTCTACCACATACCTTCCTAACTAGAAGTGGCCCTACCCTTCAATGAAGGGAATAGCTAAGAACCCTCTAGTAATTACCATCTAAGCTCTAGTGTTGTGCCCTACTTAACCAATATTGTCAAACAACTATGGAGACCTTCTAACTATGAATGACAACTTTGATTGCATTAAGTATCCAAAACACAATGAACCAATGAGTGTAAGTAGAGGCTATTGCACTCAATTTGGCCAAAGTATTTGTAATATATACAATTGCCACTTTCTTTGAGCGAAGTCATTTGTTGACCCACCCTACTTGACTTGGAGATTTTTATCTGACCTATGGTTTAAAACATACTATAGACCAACTTTCTCTACTAAAATTAAGTTTATATTCATAAAAATATACCTACTAAGGTGGTCAAAATAATCGGATTGATATAACATCATGGACAATGAATTCCCTTGTTATATTCCTATAACATCTAGGGTCTAGGCTACTTCCTCTAATCCATGCCCTAACATAACCCATAAGGTATTACCATTCACCTATTCTTAGGTTTTCTAGATAGATAATGATGACACTATGCTACCATCTTGATATACAAGTCATAAGGTTGGGTTCTCAATTCATCATAAGAGATGATAGGGTTTATGATATGTAATAATATCGAGATTATGAGCAACTGATTCATGTGCTCAATCCCCAAATTCTCATTATTCAAGCAACATAACTTACTATTATTTCTTATTTGACTCTTTTAGAAAAATACATAGCAAAGTTGTTATTAACCTAGCAAATGAACCATATTTCTGATTATAAACCCATATATAATAGATTACATTTAGAATATGTAAAAAGTATCTTTCTGTTCATATTTTCAGAAAATATCATCACTAAAAGATCATCATTTAATCCCCTATTTTCAGATTATAAATGCTCATTCTCATAGACATTCATACAAATCTCTTTCTTTTATTATACATAACATTCTTATTTCAAACTCACTGACAATACAATAACTGGTTTAGAAAAACAAATAGAACATGCTTGTAGTTCCAACTATTGACTAAAAAAAGCTACCTCTTGAGACCTCTAGCTTTCCAATGCACTATCCTTCACTTTTAGTACAACTATCCACTTGCTTGGTAAAGATTATCAAACCTCTACTATGATGTTATCACTATTTTTAAATTGATATTCAAAATCTAAAGACTTAAGAACACTATACTTAGACATTGCGTTTGTTTACTATGCTTAGCAACCAACCCAAACAAAATGCAAGCTTATCGTTTTTATAGACAAAACTACTCCACTTTAATGTTTCCCACTACTACCTAATATGGCACCTCATTTATGCAAGATAAAAACACTTTTTAGTTTGATAACTACCTCTTCAAGAGGCTTGACTTGTTCTTTGAAATGCCACAATATATTATTAGCTTAGAATCATTAAAATGCATATTAAAGAGTCTTAAAGATTTTGCTCGCCACACCTATATAAAGCTACTAAAAACATTTTAAAATACTCTCTAAAACCTCCTCCATGCATTCTTAATCATCCACATTTAAATTGTGCCTCCATCAACTCACTGGAGTTAATTTATATTTGCCACCATGTGGCTGGAAAAACTCATACACAGGTCGATGAAGTTGCCTCAAGATTAGGTACTAAAACTTCTTATTAACTACCTTATGATTTTGTTAGCAAAAACATTCAACAGGTTAACTTAGTCACCCACTTTGAAGGGGTCGACTTATGAATTTTCAAAGCTATTCAAGACTTCATAACTACAAAATAATACATCAATTTGTGGCTATTTACATTCATTATTATGTGTTGTTTAAACTGCTTATTAATTGGCGCATGATTTTTCATAACATGCACATGCTACTATTTTCATTGTAGATTTTAAGGATTGCATATATATCGATTATTTCCATTAAGGCTCATGCCTTAAACAATGCCCAACTTGATAGACTTTTCCATGCACTTATTGAGGCTTTTGTTATAGCCACCTTAGGCTTAATTACTTGTAACTTATTTGTATTTCTAATAGCTATTATCTAGCTATACCATGCAACCTTCTAGAAAGGTTTTTAATATGGCTTTTCAAGCCTTGAGAATATGTCAATTATCATAAGCCTTCAATTAAGGCTTTTCCTCTTGAAGAACTTTAATTCATATTACCTTTTCTTTGCAATATTTAAAAGACATGATAAATATTATTTTGTAAGACACACACACATATATACAAAGACAATGAACTCAAATAGCTTTACTATTCAGTCCTTATCCATACCCTTCTCCCAAGCGATACCCTCCCTCTCCCTCTGGAGGGCATGAAATCCTTCCTGCGTATCCACTTATAAAACAAACATGTAGTTAGCCATAACATTTACATCACATCTATATCATTGCATATGCACCAATATTTCAATTAAATACATAAATCCATTACATCACATATAATTCATCACAACATTCATCTTTCAAAGCTTCGTAGTCACATAAATCCTCATTGCATTTAATATAAAGTGAAAATTAAATTATAATTCAAGAATGCGGTGTAACATATACCAAGGAATATATTGTCACTAAGTAGATCTTCCATTGCCAATCTTCTCATATTTATAAAACCAAACACCACGGGGAGCCATGTGAAAATAAGTGCCAAAGTGGATCATTCATGCATCCTCACATGCATGCATCACCAAGGATACAATAGAAGCATTACAAAAATCTTAAGAATTGTTTGAATTTTTCATAATTTTCGGATCCATTATTGTTCTTATTCCTCTTTGTGCAATCCTTTCAAATGTGTCCTCTCTTACCACAATTTCAATATTTCTCCTTAGATTTTCCAAGTGATGTAGATTTCTCATGAGACACAAATCTTCCTTTGTCTTGCTTCTTGTCCCTATTATTTTCAATTCCCTTCAATTTACCACAAAAAAAGACATTTTTGATAGTTTCTCAAGTTTTCCACCTTGTCTCCTTTGAAAGGAGAGCACCCACTACCTCTTCAAGTGTTGAATTAGTGGTGGTGCTTCCAATAACCATAAAAAGGTTGTCCAATGAATTTAAAAAATAACATAGAAATGTGATACTTTGACCTTCATCATCTATTTGCAAATTAATGGACTTCAACTAGGTAACATAATGTTGAGCACATTTCTAGTTTTTAAAAATTAGAATCATTATCACCCATCTTAAATGAATACAACTTATATAGAAAAAAAGTATTCACCGTGGATTTGACTGAATAGAGTTTTTCCAACTTTTACCACAAGCCACTCAAGGTGGCTTTTCCTAAAACATTTAAGAGTACTAAATCTACCAAATAGAGTTAAACGAGGTGTTTCATGTTTTTGTCAACACATCCTAATTTTATTGACGCGTGCTTCCAAGTTTTCTTCTAGTGACTAAACCCCTAGATCTTGGTCCACCAACAAATCCTTCATTTTATAATTTATAGCTCAAAGTTCATGTTATTGAACTTTTCCATCTCCGCTAAGATGTGCTCATCATTTTATTTATAAACAAGATCTATTCTACATATAATCACCACTCAAACCAAGATTAATTTGAACAAAAATTCCTTATAACCCTAACACCCAATAATCAAGATCACGTTTTGACACCAACTAAAAGAAAACCAAATAAAACTTTTACAATTAATCTAAGAGGTGAGGTGTTTAAATAGAAAAGATACAATTTTAAGCATAGAAAGAACACATAATCATAGTAAAGCACATACATTGGGAAAACCCTTCAGGAGAAAACCTAGTCTCTAAATCTTACACCAATTATATTACCAACAAAATAAAAATTGTTATAACACAAATCCAAGCTCAATCCTTTCATAGAAGATTATACCAACATATAGATCTAAAGATATTCCAGTAGCATAACAATACCTACATAATTAAACTATCAAATGCCAATCTCAAGCACCCAATAAATAGGAAAATTAGAACATAAAACCATCAAATGGTAGTTAGGAAACCATTAGCTAAAACCATGTGGCACCCAAATACTTACTAAAAATCCATCACCTAAATCCTAAGATGAGTTTACAGGCTAAAATAACATATCCCTTACACTTGTGATAAGTTCACATAACATTGTCCTTATTCACTCACCAACAAGGATGCTCCATTTTGGTTCCATTATCTCCATTCAAAGATGTCTCATGATACGTCATATCATGTGTCATAAGCTAGTCAACAAGTGTAGCTCCCTCTTACAACTCTCTTAGGCATCATAGATGCTCTCACATTTTGATGTGGGAGGCCTAACTTCTGATGCCATAAATTTTGATCTAGGAAGTCAATTTAGCTCCGTTTAAAAATGTAAAGATCTTAGAGTAAATTTTAACATCAAAAGATTCAAAGGTTGATTTGGACATATTTTGGGGCCAAAATTGACCATCCAAAGCCCAAATATATATTTTTTATGCTCTTATTATTATGATGCAAGGTTGAGACACCTTTCCTAACACATAAGAGAAGGAGGTCATTTACATGTTTCAAAACATTACATCCAATTTCAGGTAGAACTTAACAATTTTTTTTTGATATTGATCCCATGATGTTTATCTTGAGTACACACGGGATTGTAACACACTAGTGGATGATATAGGATTATTGCATTAACTTTCACTATATAAAGTGGTATATCCATTAAGTTTAGTAGTAGATAAGTGGGGTAAAATAGCTTAATAGTTTAAAGAAGTGCCAATATACAATATTAGCCAATGAAGTTCACATCTTGAGTCCTACTATTAATTAGTGCATGATTTATGTTGTAATTGAAGGCTAAGGCCCATATATGATTGTAAGCCCTAGTGGCTATAACTATTGATGTATTCTTTAATTATGAAGTAATAGAATATTATTTTAGTTTATTGTTATATTGCTGTATTAAGGTTGCATAGTCAAGGATAGTGTTTCATTGGACCCTCCATTTGTGATTGCATTAAACGAGGAACATACAATGCACTATTGTTAGGGTTAGCGTTTGAGAGAAAGGTAGAGTGTAAGGGAGCTAGTTGATTTTCCATGTTAGATTTAAGGTTGAAATCTAAAATTCAATAATCCTAACACTCTCTTAATATCATACAAGCCTATATCCCCATTTCTAATGGAAGCGTCACATGAGAAGTGGTGAGAACATTGGGAAGGGCATAAGCACAATCATCCATATTTTTTTGTCCATGAGCATAGATTTAGATGGAGTTATTGATATCTACTTGAGGTACATTAGGCTTGAAGTACAACTTCTCTCGTGCTATTTTCTTCGATGTTTAATGAACAAATATAAATGAATAAAGATTATTATGATAATTCAAGATATTACAAATTGATCAAATTAAGAAGTGTTTAAAATTATGACTAACCTTAAAAACTATTTAAAAAATACCAAACATTTCTTAACCTATAAACACATAACAAAATTAATAGTTTCAATTACATTTTAATTTTTTTCCAAAATATATAACTACTAAATACAATTGACAAAAGCCAACTACCTAACACTCTACCTACCACAATTATAAGTAAATAATTTTTCCAAAATATAAAAAAATTTATTGAAAAAATAGGTATGCATATTATCCTAGTATTTCTCTAATTCAATATAAACCAAGTAAAATAGTTATTATTATTTAAAATATTTATTTCCTCCTATGATTAATATAATTGAAAAGATACACCACTTTTTTTTTTTTTGGATATGAAAATACCAACTATCAAATAGGAACGACAAGGCTGCCGAGCTACCACTCCATCTGACTAAGCAGTAAAATTTATAACTAATTTATATTTAAAAAATATAAAGCGTATTATAGTTACTGAAAACTAAGTATATTAACCTAGGATTTCTCCAAAACCCTCGGAGAACAAAACCTTACTTAAACCCTAGGGTTTGAAGATATCATACCATGTAATTTTTCCTTATTGTTGAATCAAAAAATCGAACACTCATTTGGGAAGAAGCTTAGGGAGGGGAAAAGCCCCTGCCAGAATAATTTCTTCTTCCTTTTTCTTCTGACCTATTTTCTTGCTGATCACCAATCTATTTGTTTTGACACATATTTATTAAGTATCGTTTCAACTACCCAGAGGAAATTCTGGATACTTAGTATATTCATTTGTTTCAACTGGGTTTCAACCATTTGCCGATTTCTCGAATATGGGTGCTTCTGCAAGCCATTCTGCTCCTACACCCCCTTCACCACTTCCTCCTCCTCCACCTCCTCCTCCCGCCCTTCCTGTTGCTTCTCACACGGTTAATCCCCCCCTTTCTCCTCATCCGTTAGGCATTGTTGACCCAGCAAAGCCAGCGGAAGCTACTGCCAAGGGCTCAGAAAAGGTGGATTGGCTGAATCTTCCCTGTCCTGTGCCCTATGATGAAGTTCAAAGAGAAGTTCTGAGTAAGTTTTAATATTTTTTCCCTTGTCAAACAGTTGTTATCTTTTTTGCAATTCATTATATGTATGCTAAATTGCATTTTATGTGAATATATGACCACCGAAACAAGAATCCTTTTCTTATTTTACATTCCCATTTTCTTCCTGTGTATAAACAATGCAGAAATATAATATATTAATTTCATTTGTTGTGTATCAGCAGTACAGAAATAAAATCCCATTTTTTAATTTATCTATTTCGTTTTATTCCAGTATTGTCCATTTCCTATTTCTGTTTATAATCACCACAGAAACGAAGATGATGCCTTATTTTACTACACTCATTTCCTTTCTAGTGAATATAAATACCAAAAAAAAGACCCATTTCTTTCTAATGCTCATCCATCTTTTTTTCCGGATGAACAATGCAGAAACAAAAACGAAGCTTCTTCAACTATAGATCTAGTAGGTCTTGAACCCTTGACTTCTTTCAAGACGGAAAACTATCTAATAACTTTGTTTTTGGTCATAGGCTTCCCCAAATTACTTTCCAATAGATCTTAGTATGGCTATAGTGATCTGGTGGGTATTGAATCTATGTTGCGAAACACAACAGAATTTCCTGTTGGCATTGATTTTTGGGTCTGTAATATCTCCACAACAGGGAAAGAAAAATTTGCTGGTCTGTGTAATGGAAAATGGCGCCATTTTTCAACCTTTTCTTCATTTTATTCACCTAGACATTTACTCTGACTGTTACATATATCAAGAAGCTGGATTTCACACCAAGAATCCCTAAAATATGAAAATAAAATGAGAAATAGCTAGAATGGATGCACAACTAGACAAAATTTTCCAATATAGATGTGATAATGAACAAATACAGTTATTTCAGCTCTGAAGGCTGCAAAAACAAAAGGGTTTAATCAATTGTTTAGTTTGGCGTTATCGAGGATAGTGCCAGGAGCACTACACATCCATCTTATCATGAAAGCTAAATTTATTCACAATTTTTACTCACTGTAACTTTAATTTTTGTTAAAAGCTGAATAACAGATGAATGCGAGGTTGAAATTTACCTCCCTAAATTACGATGTTAGTAACCATGTCATAAGTTTGACCTTTGGTTAAGTGATGGGAGTCTTGCTACCGCTAATTTACATATCTCATATATCAAATAAGTAATAACTATGTAGTAATTGTAGATATGTTGTTTATTTTATACATTTTCATTGGAAGAAGCTCAATATTCATATCAACAATAGAAATCTAAACTTCAATAATCCTAATACACTCTTAATATCATACAAGCAATGCTGTAGGCTTTAACGTACATTGGTGAATGTTCAACATATTGTGGGGCTTAAAAATTTGGGAGTATTGTTGTTCCACATAGACTATGCTGCAGGCGTGCTTTCTAGTAAAAGAACTCTTGTTCTTGTTGTTGCACTTGTCATGAACAAGCTAGGTGACAATTAAATGGATGAAGAATATTATAAACAACATATTAATTCAATCAAGACATAGCAAATACTTATCTGTTATTGTAGGGAAATAAACTATGTTCCACAGAGTTTTGAAATGGAGGGATGGGGGACTATGGACCAAATTTGGGGACAATGGAGGGGATGATGATTGGCAGCACAAATATGATTATATATATATATACATATATATGTGTATGTATGTGTGTGTGTGTGTGTGTGTGTGTGTGTGTGTATGTGTATGAATTATACACATATACATACATATATACTGTTAATAATATTAGTATATTTATAATTAAATTAATGAATATTTATATTTATTAAACTAATTAATAATAAATATATCATAAATACTTAGCATTATTATAGATGTAAGTCTTTTGTGCAATTCCATTGTTTTCTACGACACTAAAGCCTCATTATTTCTGATTGTATTGTCATTCATAGAGCAGAGATGAATACTTGCCAAAAAAATAGGCTTGAAAAGTAACTTGCTAAAAAGGGGCTCAAAGACTTGCCAATAACTTGTGAGTTAGTGAGAAAAACTTGATTGGCAGAAGAAAATTAGTCCTTGATTGTTCGCAGGCACATTTGTACGATTTGGAGTGAGGATTGATCAATTTTAGAGAGTTTTCTATGGCACTTAAAAAATGGCACGTGTCATAAAGTGAAGGCCTTAATTTGTGTTTGGTGGTAAGGGTCTTGCTCTGTATTATGATAGGATACATGCACTACCCCTAGAGGCTTTGTGAGAGTGCTGCCCTTGGGAGGGGTGCTGCCCTATGACCTTGCTAGGGGTTGCTAAGCCCAAACCCTTGCATTGGTTTTGAAAAATAAAAAATAATTTTTCTTTGGGCCCATGTTTTCTATGGATGAAATTTGTAATATATTAATATGGATATGTAATTTGTAATCATATCATACTATAATGTGAATTTAACTTGTTTTCTGAATGCAAATGAAGGAAAAACTACTTATTACCTTTAGAAATTCAGTTTCATGCATGTTTTAAAGATTTTTTTACAAATTATATGTTTTTAATGTATTGAAATTTTGCTGAGTTTTTTCCCAAGTCTTGAGTCCCAAGTTCAAGTCAAATTTTAGGTTTGTTAGAGTCCAAGTTTTTGAAATGCTTCAAAGAAACAATGTTGAAGTTGGGCAATCTAACCGATCTAAATGACGAGGGTTACACAATTGAAGACATGAGTATTGCTAATCTTGAATCTTTTTATTTATTCCTTCTTTGATTTTAAGAACTCCTTATATTAGTTAACAAAACTCACAAACATTTTAAAACTCGATAACATTTACCACCACCCCACCCTCATCACTTTCTCCTCTCTTTATTAAATCAATGGTGCCCATGACTTACAAATTAATAAAGATTTGATCACTCGCTTCCTAAAGTTAAGATAACAGAGCATGCATCTGATTAAACAAAAACAATAACAACTACTTTAATATTTTATTTTGCCTCCAATACCATTCACAATTCCTTCTTTCTTCCAAGGTCAACCATTTGTACAAGGCATCATGTTTGTTCAAAACTTTGACATATGTCAAAATCATTATCATGACATAAGGAAACTTTACTTAGTGTGGGGACATCCTTGGTGTCTTTGGGATGGTTGAGGGATGCCCATGTGACTCTTGGTTGTCCCATAGGTGTTGTGGAGTCAACCCAATGTTCCTTGTAGTGGGATGCATGAAATGTCCCCTAATTAGGAATTCCCTAAATTTGCCCTAATTCCTCAATTTCCAAATAAACAGATGGGTTTCGAGAATACCTTCCACCTGATTGAAGCCTTGCAAACAGATTAGAAACCATTTACCACAATAATACTAATTAGCAGATTATCATAAGTAAATTCAGGACAGAATTATTAGTTCAATCATAAAGCACTTTAATATCTTTGGAAGGCTCAACCATAGGAGAGCATGGGAGAAAGTGACTTTGATGGGCTGTCTTGGATCCTCTATCCTAGGCCCCAGAGCGGATATACCATCCCTTTTGGCCTCATGTGGCCCATGCCATCCATATGAGGTGGTCTACCCAGTAAGGTGTCCCCTTTCCATTATCCCCTCATCTTGCCAACCATTTCCCTCTCTCTATGTTTGGACTTCTTGTGCTGATTCACCATTGTGTAGGGGTGAGGTTACAAGGGGTGCCCCGGAAGCCCATCTCTCCTAAGCCCAAATGCAGTACCCTCTGTACCCCCCTTGGCCTCTTTGGGACTACCTGGTCCCCACCTCGAGGTGGCGTACCCAGGAGAGTGCCCAATTACCGTACCCCTCTTGTAATTCCTGTCTTCTCTACCATGGCTGGAAACACTCAGAACATATGAAGTAAATTAACTGCAGAGTATCACTAAACAGATTTATATGTATTATGACATTTATGAACATTCATGTCAGCATTATATTCCTATATATATATATTGTTACAGCACTTGTTATGTTGCTCAGAAAATTCATACCACACTACAATAACCAGACGGACTGCTGAGTAGTAATATCTTATAAAATGTCAGATCTGAATCCTTCGATTCTGCCTTCAATATTCAGAAGATTGCTTAAAGAGAAACAAATAGATTAGTTCAAATGACTAATTACTAATAAGAATTAATAATTGCTGCAAGCATCATTATTGCATGATCGTATATAATATATATGTATGCATGCATGTATATTTTATATAAATATATATATTTCTACTTACTTTCAATCTTTCAATGATCACTTCATATGGACAGATGAATATATGTTTTATTCTGATGGTGATTACATTGACATGGTTTTTTAGCTTAGTTTCAATTTTTAACTCCATCCAACTCCATTTTTTGCAATGTTTCTGTAAGTTTATGGGATGGGGGGTGCAAGGATGTGGGGAAGTAGTTTCGGGAACAACAATTTTTTTCCCAAAATTTTGGGAGGATATGGGGATAGCTAAATAACTTAACAAATTAAAAGCACTGCTGAAATTTTTTAAGTAAATATAGCATGCTGAATTTGCAATGACAACCCTCATCCTTTAAGCTTTTTACAGGTTTTCAGCATTTTTTTTTGTAAATCTCACCTATTAAAACCTTTATACACCAAATGGAGGAATTTGTCAAGTTCTTGAAAAAGGGGATGCCCCCTCCAAGCCCCCAAGTCCTTGGGATGTCTAGGATGTTGGGGATGTCACTTAGACTGCCGAGAACACATCCTTATGGAAAGCTAGTTTTTTGTCAGGTTCCCCATTTCTTTTTTTTTTGTAAACTAAATTTTGAATCTTCGGTATAATTGAAGATTGGAAGCTATATCGTTGCATTTTTGTTAGGTTCCCCATTTCTTGTTTTTATGAACTAAATTTTGAACCTTTGGTATAATTGAAGATTGGAAGCTATATAATTCATTGCTCTAGATTGTGAAGGTCATATGAGTAGCCTTAGCATTACCCCAAAAATATGGTAGGTTTTGGACTCTTGACATCAAATAAAAATTGAAGTTGTATCATTGTATCGACTTTAATTATGGGCCTTGAGCATATTTTAAGTACATGATGGCATTTCTTTAATGTTTTATAATGTTATGAGATAGAGCTTCACATGATATTTTTTGTTTTGTTATTTGTATTTTAAATAGCAAAGCCTGCCAACCAAAAAATTTGTTATTTCATATCCACCTCAACTAATGTATATATAAATACACGCACACATATTGGTTATCTCTGTTTGCTTGTCTTCTTGCTTCTAGGGGGAATAAGACATGTATTGGTGCTCTCCTCAGATTGATTTAGGGGGAATAAGGACATGCATTTCTGTTATTTTTTTTAAAGCTAGAGCCAAGGTTTGGAAGAGGAAGCCTCAGGAGGGTTGAGGGTTGCAATGAAGGTTATTGAAATAATTGATACTTGCTGTCGATTATTGAAATCTCATATATATATATATATATATGTTGATCAACGAGGAGGGATTATTTAGACTGGCCTCCTCCCCATCAACACAATAAACTTAGAAGCCACTTATTCAACTCTAATCAACTTAGAACCCACAATGGAAGTCCAAGAGCCACCACTTGGAATTCCAACTATAGATGTCACTTTGGGGATTCAAACATCGATTTCCATCTTGAGAACAATATGGCCTTGCCATTTAAGAACAACCCCTTTGACACATACATGTACTTATATAATATATACACGCATAAATAATTAGCTGTGCCCCTGCCTTGAACAAAATCTAGGAATTATTTGCCTTCGCTGAATCCCATCGTTCTGAAAACTCAGACAAGCACTGGTATTAACCTCCTGATTTTTTTTGGTTGACCCTTATTGTTCTCTCATTATCTGTTATGTTTTGAACTATTCACATCATTGAAGACTTAATTTATGTTATTGGATTATTCCAAGCTAGTGTTTTCTTTGGAGTAACAATCATTATTTGATTGCATAGGGGTGAAGTGAAGAGTCTTAAGCTCTTGAAGTAAAAGAGTTGAGTGATTTTTGTTTGAGTTCTAGAAATGAAAGTTATATTAGGCTTTAGCAGATCATTGAACTTTTGTTGGTCACTCAAAAGGCTGATTGGTTTAAACTTGATTCACATGAAAGAATGTCTGTATCCTCTTAAGTTAATTGGTGGTTTCCATAGATATCACACATAAGACAATTGTCAAGTAGAGAAGATGTAGAAGAAAAAAACTGGGATGTGTGTATACAATAATCTAAAGTAGGGAAAATGAAATAAAAAGGTGCTTATTTTCTTTGAAAATTTTTGCTTAGGTTGAGTTAGGTTGAACAACAAGACGGAGGTTTGTTGCAAGCAGAAATTATAGTTGCAATACATGTCAAGGGGAAAACAGAGGAAACAAATCAATGTGTGCAATGTAAGAAATATGCTATATCAATTTTATGAAAGAGAAGGAAGAAATTCATCAAGAAGTTAACTGAGATCTCTTAGGGAATTAAAATAGACATCTCGAGTATGGTAACCATCTAACTTGGTAATATAATATTTTGCAGGCTTTGTTCCATATTCTATGTTGTTCTTCGGCACTTTGCAATGATGCAAGTTTGCATTTAACCTGTAGATCATCTGAGAATCTGAATTTTATTTCCCTCATCATGGTCAGATTGTAATCTACTGTGTGGAACCACTTAGGCATCTTACACTCAATTGAATGAAGTAAACATTATAACTAAAGCTTTGAGATTTCCACAGGTAAACAGTTTGCCATAAATATTTGGAATCAACTACATTTTATCGTCTTATACTTCTGACGTTTGAGGACATGTTGGAATTAAAAAAGGATAAATCATTGAACATAGCTGATTTTAAATAAACATTTCAGAATGATAGAATCAATGCTGCATTTGTTTTTGCTTAGTTTATAAATGCTGGAAGTTGTAATATAACCTTCAAATTGGTTTTACATCCTAGAAAATGTTTCGTGAGTTCTGAAACTAATGAATATTACTTTTCTAGCTGATTGACACGAAATTAGCACTGTGCAGTGTCACTCAAGCCTGAACTATTTGAAGGCATGCGATTTGATTTTACTAAACCTCTTAATCAGAAGTTTTCACTCAGCCACAGGTATTTTCTTACTTTGAAAATCCTGTAGTTTTTTCTGAAGCCCCAAATCATGGAAGTATGTCCTATAAGTGCACTTTAATTTTTTTGGTACTAAATTTTACTTTAAATGTGTATATTTCATCAGTGTGTTTATGGGATCTACGGAAGTTCCCTCACAATCAACAGATGTAATCAAGGTTCCTAGTGGACATTATGAGTTTGGTGCAAACTTCTTGGATCCAAAGGTAGATCAGCAGGGTTATACTTTGTTCCTTGATCCTTCTAAAGCTGAAGTTACTGAAGGAATATAAGATTTTCACTATGGTCAGAAATTTAAATTTAGAAATGTGAGTGTGGTTCTCTATTATCTTTTTGGTACAAGAATGAGAAGGAATGATCACTTTTTTTTTTTTGCAGTTGATGCTTGTTGGACGGATACTTACGGATGGGAGGTTGAGTGCGCGGGTTAAAGCTGATTTGACTGATAATCTTACACTCAAAATAAATGCACAGGTAATCTTCATGCCCATATCTCATTTGATTGATGGTGTTAGCATTTTGGGTCAATTTCTTTTTTTCTCCTTTATTTTAGTTCTTGCATGTCTATAGGAAAGACATTTGTTTTGGAGTGAAAAATTTGATTAGCTTATTATAGACATAATAATGACAAAGTGGTTTTGATTATTTATTGTTTAAGAATGGTTCCAATTGATCCCTGTTTTGTCATGTACAGCTGACTAATGAGCCACATTTCTCTCAAGGGATGTTCAACTTTGACTATAAGGTGATATTTGGTCTTCTTAGCCATGTATTTTTGATTTAGAGCAGACGAAAATGTAAATGGCAGTCATTTATGCTTCAGCTGCTTATGTTAGATTGAGTGCTACAATTTTCTATATGATCTGTATTTTGCTGTGATACAATATGGTTAGCAATAAATATATTTTACAGACTGGGTCACATTTGTTATCTAGCAATGGATCTAGCAAAATTTGACCATGTTTCAAGGATGACATGTGCAGAGTTGAGTATGATTTTTTAGGATAACTTGAGTGATCCACCAAATTTTCGACATGGGATCTTTGCCCAAAAGTTAGGAAATAGTTAGCAACAATAAGTTATGATTGATGTTGTATCACATTTTTCTAAAAACAACGTAAAATTTAATAGCATAATTTGAAAATAAAAGAGGTGAATTATTGCAATTGTCTTCACTAAATTAAAATAAAATACAGTAATCATTATACATCCTTATGTAATCATGTGACAATATGAGTAATAGTAGCTTTACATCTAATGCCAATGCACAGGGTAAGTCACCAGCTTACCTTTACGCTTCAGGGTTGTTTGCACTATCATTGACAAAATCCCCTGTTTATCTCAGCACCCTCATGCATTTGCATGCTCTGCCCTGGATTGGAACTCCTGTGCTTGGTCAGAGGAGCCAAATTCGTAAGGTTAAGTGAAAAAGTATCCTTGTTTGCAGAAGGACGTCTTTTTTACCAAATTGGCTGGGTAGGCTGTGACTTAGAAAATGACCTTTACTGACTTAAAATATTTCAGTATCATCTGATTCCTAAGATACAAAGGACTCTGCACTACAACTAGCTTCTGGACTCTCCTAAATATGAGGTTATTACTCTGGAGTAGTCTAAAATGGACCCAGTAACTGCAGATTAATTAACTATAAGAGGTAGCATATGCATAAACTGGCAGAGCTTTGGAGCTCTGTACCCATGCATTCTTCATATTTCCTTACCCATACATTCTTTATCATCCAATTGGGCTGTTGTTGCCTATAATATATCGATTCTTGCTTCCACTGGGTTGATTGGGTCAAATACATTTGTGAGTTGAAAAAAGTAATGCAAAATTTAAGGTATATTATCACAATGTATGACAAGATAATTTTGTAACTTGGAAAGGAATGCAAAGGTATTCTATCACCACCTTTAATAAACATTGTTGCAATAGCAGCTTTAAACTCTTTTTTTCCCTGGATTTAATTACATTTTGAGCTGGTATCCCAGGATTTTATAATACCTGTTTTGATTACATGCATGGGCTGCCATGTACATTTATTTTCATATGATACATATGCTGAATGAAAAAATGAAATCTTCTATATGTAGAAGTCTAATGCAAGACCCTTCTCATGAATGGTAGCCCGCACAGAGTTTTGTGAAAGCTTTCTTAAATCGTTCCTAGACAAGAAAAATCTATTGAGACTCTATATGTTGGATAACCTTAACTATTAACATAAGACGTTGATTAGAGATAGAAACTGGGGTATATATTAGCTGGTAGTTTCAATCTTGTAATGCTTCATTTTATGTTCATTTTTTGCTGTTGGTCATTAGTGGATTTCTTTGGTAGGGAGTTTTAAGTATTACAAGAAGCCCTTGCACTAGTTATACATGACACAGGCTTGAATGAACAATATTACCATCTGCCTTATCTTCTTTGCTTATTGGTAGCATTGAAATATTGGGATCTGGTATGAGCTGTGTTTGCATTCAATACCTCTTATTGAATTATAGTGAATTAGTTTTGAGTATAGTTGCCGTTATCTCCTTCTTTTGTGCAACTATTAAATGTAGATACACTTGTGAGATTTGTGTATTCATATTTTGCATGGTATGAAGCTCAAAAGAGAGCACAACCAGAATATAAACAGATGATGATTGATAGATGCCAAGTGTGTATAACTTCAATTAAACTAGTGACTAGGCAGCTGCATTATAAATGCTGATTTAGAAACCATAATAAAAGCATGAAAATGATGTGGTAAATAAATGATGATTGCCTGCAGCAGGCATTTGTTTATTCTTTAATTTTAAAGTGCATGCTTTAGATAAGTTGCCCTAAAAGATTTAGGGATCCTATACCCACAAAAATTTGAGTTTAACAGTTAGTCACTTGTAGAGTATACGTGTTGGGACCTCAAGATAGCAAAAGGGACATATTAGCGTGCCCAAGGATTCCACCTCAATCCATCTGCTAATAAGCAGTGCACTGGTTTGCCCCTATAGATGGTAGAAACACAGTACTTCAGGGGTTGATAATATTGATAGAAAACAGCAACCCACCTTTATCCCAAGAGCTTCAGTTGAAATTGGGACCAATATTTGGAGCAGAATGAAGAAAGTTCACTTATGACTACTTATGACTATTCTCTCTTACTTGAAGAAGCAACATTTAATTCTAATCAAGAAAATACAAATCAGGGAATAAATTTTTCAGAAAATGGTGCTTACCACACACTTTTTTCAAAGAGTCTTTGCCTGAACCTGTTTTTGAAATCTGAAGGCACTCATAATTTCCATATTGATATAGAAATCCCACACAATGAAGATAAAAAGTCATAGATTTCAAGACAGGAGTCATGTCTATGGACAAAAGAGATATGTCCAGTCTCAGTAGAAAAAGACATGGAAGAGGACATATATGGTAAGAGAACAAAAATTCTTTACTACTTGAAGAATACGGATAGAGATAGAGATACAGATAGAGATACAGATAGAGATATGGAATTGCATTCTTCTGAAAGAAATAGAGTGCAATAATCTTAACAAGATGAGTTATGCTAAATTGGTTACAAAATAGAGGAAATCAATAGCAAATACAAATGAACACAAAATATACCTTGGGAAATATTTTCAAGAAAAAACCAACAACAAAAACAACACTGCGCAATATATTATTAACAAGAAGATGATTACAATATAGAGATAATTTCAGTTGTGCTGAATTCTACCCTCAATCCTATGTCTAGTCTGACATCAAGCATCTTTAGAGAACCTATTCTCAATGCACTCTATGTGCTGTTCTAAACCCTGCGACCAATCCGACTTGTACCTACTTTGGAAGTTCATCACAACAATTTGTCCGAGTACAACTCCAAGCACTTGATTTATAGGCAATGGGCGAACCAGGAAACAAGTCACAATCTTACTATTGTGAAGGTCTGCAGGTTTGAACTTCATCAGAAACACTTGTTTGCAAACAATGAATTTTCTTCTAGCAGGAAACTTATGATCAATCTCGGGAACAATGGAACTGTCACATCCACTATTCACAATGCTAGCATCTAGGTAATACAGAGTCCTAGTTTGAACTCATGCACCACCAACACTGCTCCTTTGACCATCTTTCAACAATGCTTGCCAAAGACTAATTGCACACCTGCATCTGTAATGTCCCCTACTTGGAGTATGCTTGATTTTGCCTTAAGAGACACTTACACAACATAAGAGTGTTTTACAAATAATATTCCATAGTAAATTGTAATAAATATTGAACTTAAGAATAAATGAACTATTAACATTTATGAAATAATGAATAACAACTTAAACTTGAATCCACTCCATAGACTCTTTTCAATAACCAATCATGGTAGGGATTAGAGAGAAACGTATGATAGGGCGCTAGAAAAAACTGTTCACCACAAGTAAGCCCAAGGGCGTGCTCATTCTCCCCTTGGCCCCAAGTGGAAGGAACATCCAACCAAGACATTCAATTGCATACCAATTACTTATTATAGCAATGTCTGCTGCTTTTCTGAATGCAGATTATTATTTCTGATTCCTTTGACGATCTGTTACCATACTCAGGAAATGTTCCTTGCTTGCTGTTTTATCCAAACTCATTTCATTGACTTTATATCCTCATGAAATGATCATATGAAGAGATGCATCTATTCAACAGGATGTAGCTTTTTATTATTATCATCTCCTTTTGTTAATAAATACTTAGCTTCATTGCTGCCTCTTCAATCTTTATCACGTCCCTTAACAATATTAATCACTGCTCTCTGTTATCATCGCTGTCTTTCAAAACATTAATCATTGCTGTTCACCAAATGAATCGCTGCCTTGTCCATGCTGCTTTTAATCACACTATTTTTATAATTGTATTTCCTTCAATATATATATTATTTTATGTTTACATATTTTATATTAATTCATTAATATATTATACGTTTCTCATTTTACTATTATATTTATAAATTGAATTTATTGTTAGTATATTTATTTTTATATTAGTTTTATATATTTAATATTTATAGTATTATATTATAATGATTATAATTATAATAATATTTAAATTGTTAATATTTATATTTATATTTTTAATATTTATATTGTTATTTATTGCATTTCAACGCTTGGTTTTTTTATACTTTAGTGTTGCAATTTGATCATGGAGGGGGCATGACAGCATCATTCATCTTACAAACTTGCTCATAGAGGTTAGATTTTTTGCTAAACTTGGAAGATGTAGAATTCCACGGAGTGGCTTCATCTTCCCATATTTAAACATTGATTTGACCTTACCATGACCAATGATCTTATGTGTTATCACCTAGGAAGACATCACCTCCATTATAACTTTCATGTTTAGAAAACCACTTCTTATGGGAAGTCCTATGAAAAGAAACTCTTGAATGAATTGGCCATGTTGCATGCATGTGTACTTGAAGATGCCAAGAACACATCGTCTACTTCTTTAGTGGAGTTTTTTGATTCCAAGGAAGAGGCATCATCAGAAGCCTTATTTTTGTTATTATTTTTGAACTTGTATTGCATTTTGATATGTTCAGATTTATCCGCAACTCCAACATTTCACCTTAGATCTTCGAAGAGATTTACCTCTTGACTTATTTTTGTTGTTAGTGTGAAAACGACCTCTCGCAAATGGGACATCCTTTGCACCACCATCCATGGACCTTTGCTTCATTTGTTTTGACAACATGGCTGCTTCAATCTCTTCAAGCTTCAACTTAGCAGAGGTACCTTGATTGACACAACTATCTAGAATTAGGCAAAGAACATAACAAGGTAATGCACTTACCTTCCTCATTATCATCTTCGTTGTAACTTTCATATTTAGAAAACAACTCCTTGACAAGAAGCTTTTGAATCAATCAGGCATGCATCATTGTATAAAACATCTTCTACTTCTTTAGTGGAGATTTTAGATTCTGAGGAAGAGGCATTATCAAATGGCTTATCATTGTTAGTATTTTTGAACTTGCATTCCTATTCATATGCCTAGGTTTATCACATTTCACCATAGATCTTCTAGGAGATTTATCTCCTGAATTATTCTTGCCTTTATTGTGAGAATGGGCTCTTACAAATAGGGTGTCCTTTGCACCACTCTCTTAGACTTCTATTTCATTTCTTTTGACAAGAAGATTGCATAAACTCTTCAAGTTTCAAATTGGTAGAGGTACTATTGATTGCGATAACTAAATTATCCCATGAATTGGGCAAATAACATATTAAGGCGATGCGCTTATCTTCCTTCTTATCACCTCCATCATAACTTTCAAATACAAAAAATCACTCCATATGAGGAGTCTAATGACGAGAAGCTCTTGAAGCAATTAACCATGCATCATTGCATGCATGTGTACTTGAAGATGCCTTGTCTTTGTCAGTCTTGTTACCTTGCACTGCTTTTTAATATGTCTAGACTCATCACAATTCTGAGATTTCATCTTAGAACTTCTAGGATATTTACCTTCTGACTTGTTCTTGCCTTTATCATGAGAATGACCTCTAGAGGTATTAGTGATTGCCATAAACAAGCTATCTCATGAATTGTACAGAGAACATAACATGGCAATGCAGTTATCTTCCTCAACCATATCAATGTCAAAAGAGGCTAATTGGCTTACCGCAATGTTGAAAGCATTTAAATGTTTCATCACAAAGTGACTATTACTCATCCAAAGGGAGAACAAATTTTGAAGAAAGATTTTGTTAACTAGGGTCTTTGTCTAATACAAAGGCCCTATCTTGTTCCATAAGTTTTGGTGCTGTCTTCTGGTTACACATTCAACACACTGAATCTAAAAGGCAAAGCTGTATTAAACTTGTTGCTTTCCCATAAACTTTTGCCCAATCATATGCTTCAATGGCAAATGGTTTCTTTTTTGAAACAACAATTCACAAATCTATTAGAAAGGAGATCCTCTAACGTGAGCTATAGCTCAAAGTTTTGTCTGTTGAACTTTTCAATCTCCATCTTCACAGTGCTTGCCATTTCTTGTGCTAAAAAAATTGTATTCACCTAGGCAAAGCTCTCACTCAAACAAAATATAATCACAGGGCCAAAATGTATTTCTCTCAAATCTTAACAACCAAAGCTTTTATACCAACTGAAAGAAATAGGGTGCTGATAATCTTATTGAGAGGAGTCATGCGGGTGTGTGGATGGCCAAGTGGGGGGCAAGGGGGGCCACATCCTGTTCCACTCTCCCTATCCCTGAATAGCCTGGACTTTTGGGACAGGTGTCTAGGCCCCAGGGAACACTGCTTATTTCCAATTCATTAATGATGCAATGAGCTTCCTTGACATTTCATTCAAGTGCCATTTTTTTATCTCTCTTCTATGGGCACTGTTTAGTATTTGTGAGTTAAAACACTTAAAAGTACACAATCTATAACTACTTGAAGAATGCCATGGCCTTAGTTTGATTTTCTTCTTAATATTAAAAGAGAGGATGAGCATGGCCTGATCTTTTGAGTTTCTCAATACCCCTCACCACCAGCAGGTCTTGGGTTGTCCTTGGAGGCACAATCAAAGCTTAATTTTATGCCCTGGTGGATGGTTCCAAAAACTCTTTGCTTTTGCTTTTGTTTTTCTCTCTTCTTTGAGTAAGGCCCTCATGGTGCATGATTGGGGCTTAATGTCTAAGCAGCTTTGTTGCTGCATCAGTGTCAGCACTGCTTCATACTGGAGGGAGTGAAGGGTCATGGAGGTCCATGATCTTGCTGTGAGCTGAGGGAAGGGGGTGCCATGAGTACTTCTTGTGAAGCAAAATAATAAGGGTGGAGGGAGAGGTCATGGTGGGAACACCACAAGATGATAACTATATACCTTCCACCCTGCTGCAAATATTTTTGTTTGAAACATGGCAATACCACCGAGCCCTGCTCTGGCCCTTACTATGTCTTTATTAATTATTTCTAAGTAGCCGAATCGCTGGCCTTCCTCTGATGACTCCAGAAATGAAACGTACCGGTACGGAATCAGAATCGATTCGCTTGTGGGTACGGACAGGAATCGGCTTTTCTGTTGCTGAAACGTTTCAGAGATCAGGCGAACGATTCCGGTCGTTTCAAGGCCTGATGTGGCAGTTCCAAGATGATTTTGAAGAGATTCCAGTGAGGTTTGACTTGGAAAAAAGCAAAAGAAAACCTAAAAATAAAATACCGCCCGTGTCATTTCATCCATATTCTATCTGGAGCGAGTGTGAAGGGCACGAAAGCAAGCCGAAGGCAGAAGGCATGGAAGGAAGGCAAAGAAGATGCGACCACGTAGGAAGACCTCTGTACAGGCACGTGAATAAGGCCCGTAAGGGCATGTATTTTATTATTTAAATATTTTGTTTTATTGATTAAAAATAAAAAATTTAAATATTACATTTAGCATTTATCATTTATAATAGAAATTATATATTAATGTATATATTATAAATAAATTAATAATAATTAATAACTGATAATCCTAATGATAATCAATTAGATTGTTTAATATTTTTTTAATTTCTAAAAACAAAAATATATTAATATATTTATTATTTCATTATTTAATGTTTTAATTTTTTAATATATATTATATATATATATATATTTTTTATAATTTTATTGTTATAAATATATATATTATATTGAGTAGATTAAGACTATCGATGCTATTGTAAGGAAGCACTGAAAATATAAATTATTTTAAATTTGTATATAATAATATACCAAAGTCTAGCCCTAACCCTAATTTAGAGAAGTATTTCCAATTCAACATAAAGTTGGGAAAATTTCACATACAAAAAGTACAAATGGAATAAAATTACTTGAGATTAATCTGGTGCAGCCTAAAACAATTTTTCTTTTTTACTTTTAAAAATCTTGAAACAATTCTTATACTTGATTTTTGAAACTAGAGTGGGAGTTATGGGGCAACAATCCCCAACAAGGTCAAGGGGAAGCCACCCCTGTGGAGTTTTGGGGCTAAATGGAATCCTTCAAGGCCACAAGGGGTCATCATGGTGCACACCTTTTTTGTTTTTTCAATTTTTTTTATGTTGAATGACTTTTTTTTATAGTTACCAGGGGTATTACTGCTTCCCCTTCTCAGCTTCTTCTATTCTTCTTTTGACGATTGTAGTAAAGCACATACAAGTTTTTTTTTTAGTTTTTTCAGGTTGGGAAGCCTTAGATGGTCCGCTTTGTTTAATTCTTTTTTCATCTTACTATTGTTAGATTTTTCAATGCATGAATAGTTCAGATTGCTTTTCTTTATAGGCTGTTTCTATTCTTTCTTATAGGATGTTGGTTAGAATTAAGACTTATTGCTATTGTTGGTATGGGATTCTTGTAATGCATGCTTGTGTTTTATCTTTTCCTGTAGCTCAAAACTGAGCAGCCATTCTTTTTCTTCGCTTAAAGATATCTATGAAGTTTGAAGAGAAATATTATATATTGAAGTGTCAATAATTTTCAATGTGACATATATGCATTGAGGGAAATTAACTGTCAATTATAAAATTTTTTGTTCTTATCCAGGGGAAAGATTTTAGAAGCCAAGTACAACTGGGGAATAATGCATTTTATGGTGCAAATTACATCCAGGTATATTTTTATTTGATTTAATTGTTTGTAACTGCATTCTTGTTAGCCCTGTCGTTATTTACACAATGGTGGTTTGCACTTGGTAGTCAAACCATATATACACAAGCAAGAGTAGTTCTTTCAGCAACTTATCTGAAATATTGAACAAAGTGCATTGTTTGGATTTGCATCTGTGGTGCCACAGTTAAGTTGCAACGAATTGGAAGTATCCCATTACAAGATTCCTTATTTTTCTTGGAAGATTTGTGCCTTATTAAGGAGAATTGGTGTTCTGTATTTTCTTTCTGTTTTATTATTTATTCTTGAAAAGTGTTATTCGTTTCTTCTCTAGTGTATTGTGTATCATTTATAAACCTTACTGTTGTCATATCTACGATGCCTCTCTTTTTCTGTTCCTAAATTAGACATCAGTATATTTATTAAGGATGTTTACAGTTTTTTGAATAAAATATGTGACATTCAACTCATTTCGCACTTCTCAAAATTTCATGTTTACTTTTGTTTCTGGGGAGAAGGATGACTAATATTCTTGTGGGTGACTAGCAGGGAATGTTGTTTTAAATAGATGATCTCTCCTCAGATAACAAATATAGTTTTGTAAATTTTTTAATGGTATGGCATGGTAGAAACAACAATTTTATAGTATTGTACTGTTGAGTAATTCAATGCTGCAAATGCTTGATCAGGTAGCATATATTAAAATTCTTACCTTCACATTTGATGCCTAATTTGGTAGAAAGGGAAAAACAAATTGATATGTGAAGTTGCTTGTTTATTGTGCTTAAATATATTATTCATATGATGCAGGATGTTCACTTTGATCTAGTGGTACAGGAATGATGTCATCAACCGTAACTTTGCACTGAAAACTTGATATTATACTGTTGGTGTGGATTCACTGAGATCACCATAGGATTGTAAATATGAAATATCAAATACTTATGTGGAAAGAAGATTATATTAGTTTACAGCTTTGAGTGTGTTATTGAAGAACTTTATGAGATTGTAAAAACAAGAATTAAGACAAAAAGGTCATCTTTCTGAATTATTGGGAAGCAAAATATTAAATATTAAATAGTAAATAGTAAATAATGTCTTGCAGCTTAATGAGCCTGTACAAAACTAAAAAATGCCAAAAAATGTAAAGAAACGGCAAGGAACCAAATACTATGTTCCAGCTCCCTCTCCTTTTAGAAGGGATGAGAGATTGCATAAACTTGGAAATGTCTAGACGTTCACCCAAAATCCATGACAAAAAGGAAATGGCTATAAACTTAAAAAAAAATATAAAGCCATGAAAATTACAAATTTAATTAGATGAAAATGGCTATATAGTAGAAAAATTGAATTAGTTGATGATTTTCTCATTCATAATATCAAAGTATCAAAATAAATGTAAAGTGATACAACTACATACAACCAACCATATTGGAACATCTAAACACTTCTAAGATAGTCTTGACTTCGATGGAGTTACTAGTAGTCTAGTACTACAGCAACAAGTAATGTTTGAACTCTCTGCTATCGATCTTTTAGAGTAGCTGAAATTGACGAAAAAGAGTTGAATTGAGGGAGTAGGAGGACGAGCTTACAAACTTAAGTGCAGTGGTCTATTCTACAAACTTGATTTCAAAAGGGCTTGTTGACTTGGGCTCACAGATTTCAATGTTTCATGGACTTAAAGAAGGTCATGAAGAAACCGATTTAAAATTGAGAATAAACAGCCAGATGATGGCTTTGAAGTTTTGAACTTATAGTTGAGAAGTTTTTGCCATCAATTTGCACTAGAGTTGGTTTGATATACAACGACACATGGGTGTTTAAAATTCACACAACACTCATCAATGGAATAATGTAAGGAAGAATAGATTCAATGAATAAAATGTTAATGTATCCCACAAAAAAATATATTACGTGGACAATATATTTTCTAGTTTAGAATTGACATTCACATATTGTATGCTTAACTTCATGAATTATCCTATCTAACCTGGATATGACCTACATCCATGATAACCACAAAGGTTAATATCTTTTTGAAAAAATGCATTAAATGTAAAACTATAAGAAAATTAAGTTACTTTCCAGGCCTATCACAATTTCATTTCACTCAAGCTTTATAATCTTACTTATATTCATAAAATCCTATCCATCTTCTTTCTTCTTAAGCTGATTATGGCTCATCTTGCTTTACTGTTCTTTGCAACTCCACTCCAGATGATAATATTCTGACTGCTATGAACTTTGTCACATAGTCTCTGCCTACCTTTAAGTCTGCTGTAACATTCGCAATTTATACAGTTGCTCTTTATTTTTACTATTCCTCTAAACTTTGCATGCAGATTGTTTTAATATTAATCCGTTGATCTAGATATGCCTCCATCTATAGGTTTTGCATTTTGATTTTATTATTTTATTACTTCAGATGTGTCTGTATTGTTGTTAATTTGATCTGTGTGTTCATATGCATTTGTAACCTTTCTGTGTGTTTTTCAAAGTCTGAACTTGCTGAAGTCTGTGGTGTAACACTCACAATTCTTACAGCTGCTCTTTATTTTTACTATTTCTCTAGATTTTGCATGCAGAAGGTTTTAATATAAATCTGTTGACTTAGAAATGCCTTCATCGTGAGCTTTTGTATTCTGATTCTATTTGTTTGTTATGTCATTTGTGTGTTCATATGTGTTAGTAAACTTTGTCTGTGTTATAAAGTTTGAAACTTGCTGAAATTTTACTGATGATATGTCATGCAAAACATGGCCTGAAACAAATATTTTTAGAATATTTTGGTGTTCTGTTAGGAAATTCTTTAATCACTGTACATCCATAATTCTTGTGATCTATGCTCTCTTCAGGAGTTAAATTTGACAATCCATGCATGCTGCACTTGTAGGCTTATGCTCTTGAATTATGTTTTTTTGAGAATACTGTACTTTCAATGTTTTGCAGAGTGTCTCTCCACACTTGGCTCTTGGTGGAGAAATATTTTGGCTTGGTCATCAAAGAAAATCTGGGATTGGTTTTGCTGCACGATATAACACTGATAAGATGGTTAGTTTGACAGACCTGTTACTTGTGGCAATTTTGTTTCTTCTGCATTATGTTCTTGTTGTTTACTCACTCTTTGATATTGACTCAGAAATTTGGTCTTTGCATTGAATACTTTATCAACTAGTAGTACAACTATAGAATTGGTACGAGGTGATATTCATTGTCATAGCTAATATTGTCTGCAGCACTGAACTGTGCCTTGCATGTCTGGCAAGGATCAAATGATTACAGGGCAGACACTTTGCATGTTCTCCTAGTAGGAAATGGCATCCAAGCTTTCCTACTTTTCGGAGTGGTGTGCTATTTATTAGTCTTTCTCTCCATGTAGAAGGCAACCCACATTTGAATCACTGTTTTCAGTTTTGTGATTCAAGCTCTTGGATATAATAACTAATTGAGTTGATAGCTTAATTTTTTTAATATTTCTGAGAAGCCTGGTTCTCTATGCAAAATTCAAAAAGTTAGTACTCGCTAGTAGTGCCTATTTGTTGTCTATATGGTTCACTCAATCAGACATGAGTGAAGCATCCTTGATCCTGTAAGTATATTTTTTTTAATTTCCTTGTTTAGTTTCGGAGTGGTGTGCTATTTATTAGTCTTTCTCTCCATGTAGAAGGCAACCCACATTTGAACCACTGTTTTCAGTTTTGTGATTCAAGCTCTTGGATATAATAACTAATTGAGTTGATAGCTTAATTTTTTTAATATTTCTGAGAAGCCTGGTTCTCTATGCAAAATTCAAAAAGTTAGTACTCGCTAGTAGTGCCTATTTGTTGTCTATATGGTTCACTCAATCAGACATGAGTGAAGCATCCTTGATCCTGTAAGTATATTTTTTTTAATTTCCTTGTTTAGTTTTCCTACATGTCTGTTTCTTTGAGTGTTCCCTGGGGACACGTCTCTGTGGGTTTTCAGCCATCCTGGGATGGAGGGACATTTAGGGGATGGGGGCAGGGACAGAACGCCCCTACCCTGTCCTTTTTTTCATTCTTTCAAAAAATGTGTATGTCCTTGGAATGCCTCCTCTCAATGAGGATGAGACGATTCTTGGGAACATCCTGTAAAGGGGGATCCTAGGGCAATACCAGGGTGTTCCTGATGTCACTGCAACATCCCTTCACATTTATAAAATTTCCTCTTATCACATTTTGTCTTCATGTGGCTGTGACTTATCTCTTGACATCTGCTGAATATTCAAAATGACATTCGCATTCATTTGTGCCTATGATTATTTTTCTTGCATTCACTTTCTTTTCCAACTTGGCCCTCGAGCTCCTTTGTTCTTTATGACGTGGCACTCGCCTGTGACCTTTGGCATCTTTGATGCTTTTGAAATGTGTTGTTTTTTTTGATTTTCAGAGGGTTAGAGATAACTGTTATAAAACCTTGTGAGAATGTGGAAAGGTCTGTGAAGCCAAGCAGGAGACGTAAAGGTTTTGTCTTTTGTGAGTTTGTGAATGTAGGGGGATGTGGTGAGCCTTGCTTATCATGTCCTCATTGTGTGGTGCATATGGGTTTCAAGCTGCCGTGGGATTCAACTATTTTCTGCCTTTAAAAGGCTTTCAAATAAGACCTGAACCATAAAATAAAACATGGCTGCCCTCATAAATAAAGGCCTATTCTGAAAACTGGCTCCCTTTTTACAAGGCGCATATATTGTCTTTTAAAAAAAATACCCTTAATTGTTTAACTTTGTATTTAATACGAATTGTTATCTTTGCATAATTATTATAGTGTGTTTTCTGTATTTGTAATTTGATTTTGTACATTTTTTGTTAATTATGGTCTATATGTATAGGCCAATATAGGTGCAAATGGCATCAAATGCTTGGAAATATATATATTTCCCCACCCGCTTGAGAACCTGGTCTTGAAACTATGAGAAATACAGTATATTGTTTTCTCTAGTGTTTATCACCTGATTAATTTTCAAGCATTTGAAACGATTTGCACTAATATTGGCTTTAATGTTTTGCTGAGCTTAGTACTACATGTGGCATTATTGGGGATTATAGAGATGCTCAATTTATAGTTGAAAAACTTGGATTTGGCAGACCCCAAATTTTTTAAAAACTCGGGACTTGGCAATAACCTGGCTAATCCAAAATATTTAAAAATTTGAGACTTGGCATGAATTTGGGGAAAAACTCACCAAATCTATTGAACATTAAAAAATACATAAGTATCAAAAAATATTCTTCAAAAACATGCTTATTACTGTTTTTATGGAACATATCACTGATTTCCTTCATATATAGATAAAAATTAGAGTTTAATACATATAAACTTCAAGTTTCAATGTCAATAAAAATTTAAAAACCCAGTTACTACCAAAAATTTAATGAAAATTTGAAAATATCAGTCCATGAGTTTTACTTTTATTTAAACTGCTTAATCAAAATGTGAACCATTTGTATTGCTATAGTATCTGCCTTGCGATAAAAGTAATAAGCACAGCTATGCAACAAAAATATTTTAATTTGTTCAAATGTTTTCTTCTGAATGAAAAGCAATACATGGTTAAGATTTTAATTTGTTCAAATGTTTTCTTTTGAATGAAAAGCAAATATGTGGTTAAGATATTAATTTGTTTAAATATGTTACATTCCGGCCTTGGAGAAAAGATGTTGATAGAAACAAAACTTTATATTTGTTCAAATATGTTTCATACCAGTGCTGGAGAAAGGATGGTGTTAGAAGCCAAACTTTATGTTATGATATATATTGAGTTTATGTACCGGTGATGTAGTTTGATCTGTGATCTTGTCTATTTTGTTGCAGCCTGCTAAACTTCAAAGCACTGAAACTTTGCCAGTCTCATTCAACACACACCCTAGAAATTTTGCACATGTCGTTGAGTAAAAACAAACGTGTGAAGTGTTGAAAATCTGTTATGAAATTGCATTTTTAATTGGCTGAGTTTTTGCCCTAGTTGCAATTTGGGATGATTTTTCTGCATGATTTGGTGAGTCATGTTGAGAAATCCATGGCGAGTTTTATCTATTACTTGGGGCTGAGTTTTATTGCCAGTTACTTGCCTGCTAGCTCACAATTACTTGCGAATCCCACAAGTACTCACAGCGTTTTGCAACTATGGTTCAATTAATAAAATGTGCTACCCTTTTAGTTTGAAATGGATACTTCTGTGATAGATTTTGGGTGTTCAGTCATTTTTTAAGGTTGTCTTGTTTGCAAGTTCTATTGACTGCTTTTGGTTACTTTGTCAATTCAGCAAATTCCATTTCTGTTTCTTTATTGAAAATTTCATATTTGTAATTATTAAAATTATGCTTATTTAGATTATTGTGATACCTGTCTCTGGTTTATGCATCATGCAGTGCATGAATTACAAAGTCAAAATAAATGGGACATATGGAGGTGGATAATGCAGTTTTACAATATTCTTGGTTGCAAAACAAGATGCCTGTATTTTTTCATTTTACAAACATTTATCAGTATGCTGTTATGTTTCTTGATGCGGTAATGGCTTTGATGGCAGGTTGCAACAGGGCAAGTAGCTAGCACTGGGGTAGTTGCTTTGAGTTATGTGCAGAAGGTCTCTGAAAAGGTAAAATATTTGGCAATCAAAAATTGCTTCAGTTATTGTCTTTTCAATCTTACCCTCAATGTTTATAACCGTTGTATGTAATATTGTAATTTTTTGTGTCTACAGGTGTCCCTTGCATCAGAATTCATGTACAACAATTCAACAAAAGATACAACTACAAGTTTTGGTTATGATTACTTAATGCGACAGGTATAATTTGATTATGTTAAATGTTATTCAAATGGCTATATTAGCCTTCACTATTTTCATTTAGGATAAATTTTTCATACATGAAGATTCTGATGTCAGATTTTTTATTTAGTGCATAGGAAAAATGTCCTTTTTGAGGTATATATGAGGATTGTAATGAAATTCAAATTTACTTTGTCCAAAGAGGAGAATAGCAGCAATATATTGTAAATCCAGGAGATAGCATGAACAAAATAACATAATTAATGTACAATAGAGAGCAAACTATAGTAAACCCACACAAAATATCAAGATAAAAAAAATATTGAATATTAGACTGAGCCACTTTTAGGAGGCAAGCTTCACAAGCCTTACGATATGATGATCAAAATCAAACCATTTCCCTCTATGTAGAACATAGTTAGGCTATGGCGTTCTCATAATCCCAATTAGGCCTATACAACATTAATTATCAAATCAAGAACCCCTCAAATGGTGTTCCTAAAAGCCAATTAAGTTAACTATAATTACAATTAGCAAATCTAGGAACCATTAAATGATCATGTCAAAATTAATGTGTGTCACAAGTCGGCTGCTCCTTAGCCCTAAACATTCAACAGGTTAAGGGCATAACATCCCCCTCTTCAAAGAAGCATTGTCCTCAACGCTGAGGAGCTGCTGGTTTTCTGCATGAACGCCTTGTGTTCTTTAGTAGTGGCACTATTCCTAATTGCATTTAGAATAGACAACATCTCCTTCTCATAAATGTGCTTGATTCGATTATTCCCCTTGATTTGACAACATTCAAATGCTAGAGGTTTTCTTTCTTGCATCAAAATGCACCAACTCCATGCTCCAAAGCATTGCACTCCACAGTAAAGGTTTTGGTGAAATTTGAAGTAGCTAAAACTGTAGTTATGAACATAGCTTTTTCATGCTGCTTGAAGGCTGCTGTTGCTTCTTAATTCTACTGAAATGCATTCTCTTTTAGTAGAGCTATTAGTGGAGCTGCTATGCAGCCATAGTTTTTGACAAATCTGCAGTGGTAGTTTGAAAGTCTCGAGAATCCTTGGAGGTTCTTGAGAGGCTTGGGGATATTCCATTTTATCATTGCCATGTTAGGATCCAGGTTCACATCTTCATGCAAGATAATATGACTAAGGTACTCAGCTTCTTGGACTATAAAGGAATATTTGGAAGGCTTTGCATGAAGTTGGTGATCCTTTAGTTGTTGTAAACAATGTTGCAGGTAGACATGTCTCCAACCATTTGGGATGAGTCTCGGGGATTGGGATGCATCTCCCATACTAGAAACGAGTACGAGATGTCCTGCTTGTAGGAAATGTCCCGCTCATGTTTCCTTCAATCTCTGGTTGAAAAAAGCCCTATGCCACATGTATATGCCCTCCTCCGCCGGCTACACACACACATACGTAAATACTAAATACTAAATAATTCTGGTTGAACTTGGCAACTATATTTACAGGTCATTATTTATAGCCTGGGCCCTGGGCCATTAGTCGAATTTATAAAAGTGTCAATATATATATATATATATATATATATATATATATAAAATTGGCATCTCGAAGTATCTGTCAACTTTTTTCGAAAAATAACATCAGTATTGTTACTTGTCTCTCGTACTAGTACCAATACCAATCTTCTAGCAACTATGGTTGTAACTCTTGATCCACATGGTGGAGATGTTTATCCCATGTTTCATTGTAAATGATTATATTATCAAAGAGCACCAATGCAAACTTATACACAAATGGTTTGAATGTGGAATTCATCTAACTTTGAAATTTAGAAATAGTTTCTATGAGGACATATGACATATACAGAAATTCATAATGATGCTATGTGTTCAGAAGGTAGTTTTGGGAATATCCTCATTTCTATTTCTGACTTGACAATATCTGGATTGAGAATAATAAGAATAAGGATAATTACATTAATGTCCATAAGTTGACCAAAAGTAGGTCTATGGGACTCTAGAATACATCAATTTACAATAGAAAGTCCCAAGCAGAGATCAACCTAGGGAAGCAAAATAAAGGAACAAAAGCAATAAAATAAAGCAGTACGACACCAACACAAGTGGTTAAGAAACCAATACAAAAAGCTATGCAAGGGAAACAAAATCCCCAAAGAGCAAGGCTGAAGAAGATTGGAAGGATAGGATACAAATTTCATTAAATATCCTTGTCAGGGCTTGAAAGGGAGGAATCTTCAGTGCCATCGTTAATCATTGTGAAAGGATTGATACATGATCTGATAATGCTCATCAAGGAATGTCGAAGGTTGGGGGAATAGGCATGGTAGTGCAATTAGGAAGCAAAGAACTCTTTCTAGAATCTCTCTTGACATTCAAGGATGGTGCAACTCCTGATGTAATGAAGAAATTCATAATGTGTGTCTATCCTTGTGGCCTAGGGGGCGAAGAGAATACTATTATTATATTACCCAATTTAAGTCATCTAGCAAATCATCAATGACCAAAATAGGAGACTTGTGCATCTCATAAGTTCATAACACCTCATTTGGCTTCTGGCAAAGTGAGGACCCCCTTTCGCTTTTGGCTTCTGCTTTTTTAAGGGTTCACTTATAGAATCAATTGTTTTGCTCCCCACTACACATAGGTGCTTGCTAGCCTGAGGTCAATTATCAAAAGTTTAAGTTGAATGATCCTTGTTCCAAAATTTAACTTATTCTCATCTTGTCATCTACAAGAATTTGTGATTTTATTTTCAGATTGAAATTTAAAAGTCCTCATCCTTTTCTCCTCCACTAAAGAGTTAAATAGCATTTCCTAAAGGGTTGAAAGTTTGTGGAACTTTGTTTTGCATCAGGATGGTTTTACGTGCACTTATGATAATTTGTTAAATTCATGTTTTATTTTGCTTATTTTGTTGATCCCTACTTTTCTGCAAGAAGGCCTTTTATCCTTTGTAAAATTTTGCAGAAACTTATTAGGATGTGTTATGTTTTGTTCCGCATCTAGATGGCCTTTCATTTTCCACATCCAGATGGAGTTGTGGGTTCCCATGGTCTGACTACATGTCCTATTGGAACATTCTGTTGGATGTCCTGATGAAGTTGCGGGTTCCCATGGTCCAACTGCACATCTTGTTAGAACATTCTTTTGGACATCCTGATGGAGTCGTGGGTTCCTATGGTCGAGCTGCACATCTTGTTGGAACATTTTGTTGAATATCTCAATGGAGTTGTGGGTTTCCACGATCCAATTGCACATCGTGTTTGAACATTCTGTTGGACATCTTGATGGAGCTACAGGTTCCCATGGTCCAACTACACATTCTGTTGGACATCTTAATGGAATTGTGGGTTCCAATGGTCCAACTGCACATCCTGTTGGACATCTTGATCGAGCTATGGGTTCCCGTGGTCCAACGGCATGTTGTGTTGGAACATTTTGCTGGACTTCTTGATGGAGTTGTAGGTACCCATGGTGCATCTGTACATCCCATTGGAACATTCAGTTGGACATCCTGATGGAGCTGTGGGTTCCTGTGTCACTATGGAAGCTGGACAATCTGTCATTAGTCATATAAGGAATATGCTAGGAATATAGTTGATGCTGGAATATTTTGTATAATTTAATCTTGACCGTTAATTGAAGATAAATCTCAGCCATTGTTTTGTAAGTAACTTTTGGGAACCTTCATCTATAAAAGCCAAAAGGCCATTCATTTTGTATTTTTGAGGAGGGAAAGGTGTTGATTTTTGTGGGATTTTGCAATAAAGAATTGTTATTTTAGAATTTCCTTTATGGTTTTCTGCTCGAGTAGTGGAATTTCATTATGAATTGTAGTGAAAGTGTAATAGATATGAAGTTCTGGTTATCAGAGACTTGTTGATTGTAAGTTTGATTTGAACCCCATTTGTTTTGTTTATGAAAGATATCATTAAATTGCATTATTCTTGGGTATTTGATTGTTTTTCAATTTTCTACAACCTGAAACTTCCATTGAGACTTGCACTTCCTTTATGTAGCTGTGGTAATATCTGGTCAAATAAATGGTTATTAGGCATCTGTTTACTTACTCACGTTATGATTCTGATAATTTTCTAGATTGTGATTTTGTATCCCTTTTTCTTCTCTTTTTTTTTTTTTCCTCAACCTCTCTCTTTTTATATGTCATTTATAAGTAAATTTGAAATCAGCATCAATCACATTGAACATCGGATGATACAAATTGTTCCCATTTAAACATATGTAATCTGATTTTTAGGTAATTGAACACTTATTTAGAGTTTGGGCACATGAATTCTGTTATTATTTTCCAAAGCTGACCCTATTTTGTAGACTCCAAGCATGTAAGTTCCTTTGTAAATACAATATCCACAATGAACTACTAAGTAATCCGCACATTGAGAACCAACAACTCGAAGAGTTGGAGTAACTAAATCTTGTTCTAAGATGGAGTTTCTTTTGAAGATAATTAAATTCGTTGAGGAATTTTGTCTTAGTTGATAGTGTTACTAACACACAGCAACAAAACTTATCTTTGATGTTGAGCTTATTGATCTTCTCATAGTTTGGACACATGCTCATGTTGTCATCCTTCTTGTGAACTAACTCCTCTTGAGAAGAAATGAATTTTGATTGGGATGAATGACATGTGCCTCTTACCATTTCTTGGACTGTTCATTCAAATTTGCTTTTCTAGACATAATAGAACCAATAAGGCTTGACGTTGGGTGGATGGTTAACTAGAATGAGTTGGATGGCATGATTTTTATCTTAGGTATATATGCAAACACCAATTAGTGTCTATCAATAATAGTTTAGAGATCTGCTGGTGGTGATACTAGCAATTGGTAAGCCTTTGCTGAAAAACATTATGCCATGATTCTTGAAGATCTTATTGAGCATTTCTGATCTATGGTGGGAACTAACTATTTGTGGAGCCTTCACAACCAGCAAAGTCTAAATGTTTAGCCTTCTGAACTGAGCCTCATTAATAGCTTCTAGAAGTTATCTATTGTCTATTAATGAGTGAGCCATTGGACTCTCAATACTACATTTGTTCCTCCTATGGTAATGGCAAACACACAACTATCCAACATATAATCACACAGCTATTATGATATTTGCTCGAACAATTGACAATACATCCATCTGCTATCATGATTTAAAATCTTGGGGTTAGGTATGCAAAGAAATTCAGACATGTTGCTAGTTTGTTGTCGATGAAGTTGTGATACTACCAAAATCAGTTAACATTGTCAGTCTTTCCTTTGTCATAAATCCTATGGCCTTGAGGGCTTGTTGTTTGGCAATTCTGTATAATGTGTGTCAAGAATGGTTGGTTGTGACTTTTATTGCTACTTCAATATACCAACAGCTTCAAAATCTCTCCTTATTTGATCCTCTCTTAAAGCTTGCTTATTCTTCTATTGTATTTGATATTGCAATTAAAGCACAGTGGTACAGTCATTAGAACCAATGCAGAGATATGCCTTTACTCGTCTTGCCCTTTTCAAAGCTTTAGTTGATTATTTCCTAGCAGCCAAATGACTTTCTGTACTTTTTTTGTCCTATTGAAAGCACTAGTTGATTGTTTCCTAGCAGCCAAAATGCCTTTATTTTTCTTGTGCTATTGAAAACACTAGTCAATTGTTTCCTAACAGCCAAATTCCTTTACCCTTCTTGTGCTATTAGAAACACTAGTCAATTGTTTCTAATAGCCAAATGGCTTTACTCTCTTACCCTAGTAAAAGCACTAGTTTAAGGAGGATCAAAAAGCATTACCTCATGTCAAATGTGGTTCCTAAACCCACTTGAAAACAAATCAAATATTTTCTCTTGAGACATGCTCTTCACTCTCAAACTTAGGGTTTGAAATTGCTGAATGTAATCCTTGACCACACCTGCTTGTCAGTGCTTGACTAATCTGTTGAAAAAGTCATTCACGAGGTTAATGCCATAGTGAGTTGACTGATCCTCCACAAAAATAGACCTCGTGGTGATAGAGTTCCTACACTCCCACAACCAATGATACCATATGAATAGAGAGATGCTATGGCTCCCTTTTATTAGGATAGAACTTGATGTAACTCAAACAATCACTTCTTTTAACAGATCCCTGTTAGTGGATTGTGGCCATTGAATTTCTGCATGGCAAGTTTGGGGTTGAAACTTATGGACCAAAATTTATATCTTGTAAGTGCTACTTCTGGTGAGAGGACTGATCTTGCAAGGGAGAAATTATTGTCTTTGAAGCTGTGTTTCTCCATGCTATAGGAGTGCTGATTGTCTACTAGCTGGTACAATTCTGATCACATATTTAAGGTGAAGTTGCTCCAGATCTGAATGTTTGGACACCAATTTTAGATTGATGTTATCCATCCTTGTGTGAAGATTGTTCATAGATTTCTCTGAAGTACTTATATGATATTCTCAATCCTAGATCATCTCTACTTCTGAAACAAGATCCTCATTGGAAGGTGTCTTCCCTGGTGCTGTAGTAGACTTGCCCTTGCCTTTGGTAGCGAGACCTGAGTGATTGTCATGTTGGGACAAATCAAATGACTTCCATATTGCATAAAGGTTCAGAAAACCCGACCCGGAGAATTTACCTGAAAATGGGGTTGTCGAATACCTTCACCATTGGATTGCTTTGTTGAGATGGATCTAATGAATGCTATGTTGCACAAAGGTGTAGACAAAAACCCTGTTTCTTCCTAAATAACACATTTGCAGCTTAGAACCCTGAACAAGGAACAAAAGTCTGTATCCAATTCCTAGCTGAACATTTATAAACCGAAAGCATTAATTTTTTGGTAGATAAATAACAGATTCACCTAGAGTAGTATTGTGAATTACTGCCCAAACTAATGATCTGATACCACTTGTAATGAAATCACTTTATTGTAAGAGCAAAATGGCAGCAATAAATTGTAGATTCATAAGGTAGATTGAATAAAATAACAGAATTAATGCACAATAGAGAGCTAAATAGAAAATCCACACAAAATGAGAAAAATGAATTCAATGGCAACCCTAAATATTAGATTGAGCCATTTCAGTAGGGCGCCCTCCACAAGCCATAAGAGCACAATTTGCAATATGATGATCAAAACTAAAACACTATCTTCTACAATTAGCACAATTAGGCTATGGTGTTGCTATAACCCCAAGTATGTTGACTTCAACTAGAGAGATGAAATCTGGTAATAAATAAACAATCAAGTCAAAAGTTGTGCATGCCACAAATCTGCCACTTTATAACCCTATGCAACCAGTAGGCTTAGGTTTCTTAGGGTCCCCTAATATAGATTATAGCATGACTACCTTTTAATATGATCAAAGTTGGGACTCCTATAATCCTTCATTGGTAGATTAAATGTCCCTAGGATTTTCCACTAGAATAAAGGGAAAACTAATCACTGAAAATGAGAATTCATTAGTGTGATTCAAAAGAGGTGGTTGTCATTCAGTGATTTATGCAGCATCATTGTTACAAAGATAAGTAGTCAATCCAATGTGTCAATAAAATAGGACAACTTCTCTTTATTTACTAAGGGGAGGACTAAAAGTTTGTTTTCAAAAGAGTGGAATTGCTTTGATATGTTAATAAATAATGATGTTTTGTTAGGATTGAATTGTGTAGTTTTTGAGTCAAACTCACTGATCCATATTTAATGAGTAATGGTTCACAAGAATCCAGCTCTCATAAGCATGATGGTCCACTTAGTCCTCATTGCATGATGCATCTAGGTGATGCTCATTGGGACTTCCTAGGAGGTAACTGCATTATAGCACTATGACTCCTACGACGCAAGTGTGCTTAACCATGGAGTTTCCCCTAAGATCAAGCTCACTTATTTTGCTATCCCAAATGGATGGGCAACCTTTGGGGAAGTCCTGATGCTTCACCCCAATGAGCATCACCAAGATGCAATGAGTGCTAAGTGGACCATTCATGATCATGAGAGTTGGACCATTCATGCTCATGAGAGTTGGGTTCATGTGAACCACTACTCATGAAATATGGGTCATTGAGTTTGACTCAAAAACTGCGTAGTTGAATACTCATAAAACATCATAGTTTAGTATACTGTGGAAATATCAAATACCTTATACTGGTCATTGATGTTAGTGAATACCTTGATTTCCAACTTTGGGCATTGCATGCAAGTTGACGCTTAATTTTTTTTTATAAAAATACGAAATTTTTAGTTGCAACATAATAACTTTTTTCTCCGTTGCCAGGTTTGTCCCCTGAACCTGCAGGTTTGGGTCTGATCCAGCCTGGATTCGGATCTGGGTTTGGTTCACAGGGGGGTCCGCTTGATAGAGGTGGACTCACTAGATTTAATTGCATTTAAAATCTATAAATTACTAGTTTTAGTTTGTCCATATGAAAAACATATAAAAATCATAAATATGTACATATTTGCAGCCCAAAAACAGGAATTAAGTATAATAAAAATCATATTTTTACTAACATATAAAAATCATATGTTTACTAACATATAAAAATCATAAATATGTACATATTTGCAGCCTAAAAACATATCACCATATAATAAATAAAATCACCGTAAAAATTAAGGACATTAATAATTGTCAATTTGTTAAACTCTAAAACAACACATTCTTTACTCTTTATCATCTTCAAGTGTCCATCACATTTGCATTGTTGGTACTTATAAATTGAAGAATTGTAAATAATAAATATATTACCAATCTAAATTCAATTGTTAATATATATTAACCTAAATGCAATTGCTAAATGCCAATTTGTCAAACTCAAACTTCATTGCTAAATGCATGACTGTCATTCTCATCTTTCAGCTTGGTAACCAAGTAGAGGTAATCACTAACCACTAACCACATGCCATATATTCGTTCCTTCATTGCCTATTGTTTATGTATATCATCTGCTCAACCGTCTGTTTTCATAATTACACTATTGTAGATTCTGAGCAATGGCAAGTACAAAAGCAGGCTGTGCAAAGGGCTGTTCAACAAAGAAAATGTGAGGATATCATGAGCGGTACTCTGTTGCCCTCCCAAAGATGTAGTCATTGGCCCTATTAGGGAGATGGTGGAAGAGAAGATCCCTTTGCTGTTTCCTGCGAGGACCTTCCAGGAGCACATTGACTTCAAGTTCTTGCAGAAGAACCTTGACAATGAGGAACGGAAAACAATAAAATATAAAAAACAACTCTCCTTTTCAGACGGGTTCACCCCAGTTTCTGTTCAGGCAAAACAGACCTTGATTCACCTGGCAGCAGACCTGGCCAAATCCAGGTCTGTTTGGCAGTGGCCTGGATGGCCCCACAGGGGATCTGAACTAGGACCTGGAGCAGGTTCGAACTGGAACCAGATCTGGGGGTGTGCTGGACAAACCAGTAGCAGAGCTATAAATAAATATTTGAACTTTATTTTTTTTTTGAATTAGTTTTGTTTACCCTATGAAATTCAATGTTGTTCAAAAGCAGAGAAGCATGGTCCATTCAAATTGATGAGCACAAGCATCTTTAAAGGAATACAATGCTTTTAATTTGGGAACTGACAATTAATTCGGGTTTTCTTGGTGACTCTCCATGTAATTTGAAAGCTACAAGTATATGTAGTGTCCCTTTTCAAAATGAATCCAAGTTGAAATCCAAATGCCCATCAATCATTTCCTGTGGGTCTTGGAAATTTTGCACTAGGAAAATGAGATTATAATAATAACTTAAGAGGTTCATAATGGCATAAAAGGGGCCTCTTAAGTGTTAGTATAAAATGAAATTATAATAAAGAGTGCTTCAAGTAAAGTTAAAATATAGAATAAGAAGGTCTCTTATAATTAAAGTTTCAAATATCAATCAAGGGTCTTAAAGGAAATTTGAAAAGTTATGTGTTCTGGAGGGAAACTCTAAGAGAGGCCAAGCAAGCAGGAGGAATTATTGATAAACTATTCTATTTTCTGATTTCTTTCCCACAAATATGAATGGTTTATCAATAATGCCTCCTTCTAGGGCAGGAATTTGTGCCATATTCATATCTGTGTGTGTAAGATATTGCAGGGAATAGAATGCTGATTAAAATAGACTGCTTGTACAGGGACGAGTATTGATACTTTACCAGCTACATTGGCTGCTCACATAGGGCCCAGCACTGAAGTTGCAGACTGCCTGTACATAGTCAATTATATTGCTGGTTGGGAGCTCCTTCCAGCACCATTACTGTGAATACATTGCTGGTGGCGTCTGATACTTAGCACCATCTATTGGATTGGGTTTATACTGAGAATAGTGTCTTCTACAATGCTATGTTTGGGCAGCTTGTATAGTGCTTATGATCTGATAATAATGATTGTCATTTAGGCAATCAGCTTCAGCTTGGAAACATCTGATAGTGGTAGTGTTCATCCAATGAATAAAGGAAAGTAGCAGATTGTGTGCGGCTGCTGTGTCTATGTGTTATTCATGGAGGTGTGATTGCTGCAATTTATCTAATTTTATATTCATTGCCACATTCCAAAATCACATACTGAAATTGTGTGGCATGCTGCCAATACTGGGAATTAAATACAAATCTGATCCCAATCTAGTCAACAATCTGATTTGTGAGGTTAAGGGAAAATTATTGATCTAAATTGAATCGAGCTGGAATTTGCATAAATATTCTATTTTGTGATATTACAGTATAAATACATTGAGTTATAAATGCCCTGTGAAACTCACTTTTGTTGGAGAAAACAGAGACGTGTGATTAGTTCACTCAAACTTCATGAGCACCAATATCTTTATTGGGATACAAGATATTTACTTTGGGAGCTATTAAACATGCCGGTTCTCTTGGTGACACCACTACCACATAAAATAAGTAATAACCAAACATGTTTAACATGTTGATTTTTTGTCACTTCTCCTGGTGACATCCCTATCACACAAAATAACCAAACACATCTCATATGTTGGTTTTTGTAACCATTTCAGGGTACTTTCTTAGACTGATGTTTATTAGGTGATTTATTATATTTTGGCTTAGTTTTGATGTTTTGAGCTTCCATTATTTGGAAAACAAGCAAGGGTAGAGTCTAACAATAGCCTATAGGTATGCAATTGCTTCCTTCTCAATCTAAAATGTGAGCCTTTTTAAGGACATGTTTGATTGGGAAGGCAAAGATTTGTATCACATTATGATATTCATTCTTGCCACCAAGCCCATAAACACTCTCTTGCCTCATCATGAAGGCTTGGAACCTTTTGTAGAAACTCCAATTGTCTATGAGAAAAACTCTTTTTCTAGATCCAAAGAATCCAATGCCTTGACCTTTTGATTAAAATTGTGTCTCCATCTATAAAGTTGGTTGAGAAAGCAGTGTAACAAGGAATGAAAGATATTCTGTCAAGTTATCTAGGAGGGGCTGCAAAACTTTGGGAACTTGTAGGAATATTATTTCCTGTACAGGCCCCACTGCTAATAGCTGCGGATCAAGTGAATGTAGAGCATAAGGTGAGCCATGTGAATCAGAACCCCCTAACTCACATGCTTTTAGCTTTTGTCCTTGGTTTTCTAAATATAATGGTAAATGTCGATAGTATGATACATCTTTTCTAAAAGTTTGGGTAAAGTGTAGCTTATTCCTTCATCAAAAGTATTTTCCCTTCACATTTATAGCTATTTTGTGCTGCAAAACTTTGGGAACTTGTAGGAATATTATTTCCTGTACAGGCCCCACTGCTAATAGCTGCGGATCAAGTGAATGTAGAGCATAAGGTGAGCCGTGTGAATCGGGACCCCCTAACTCACATGCTTTTAGCTTTTGTCCTTGGTTTTCTAAATATAATGTTAAATGTCGATAGTATGATACATCTTTTCTAAAAGTTTGGGTGAAGTGTAGCTTATTCCTTCATCAAAAGTATTTTCCCTTCACATTTATAGCTATTTTGTTCTTTGGAAAATCGAGTGGTTTGCTATCACTAACACCCCTCATCATCCTCTCCTTTCGTCAGACATCTTTGCTCCCAGCTATAGTAGCTGCTGTTCTCTTGTGGGACAAAATGAAGGATAAGGACTCAGCTAGGCGTATCACTCATTTCCTCTTTCTTGTGCATTAGTTGAAGATCTGTATCTGGCTCTTGTCTTCTTGAAATCAGGCCCAATATGCAATCCACCAACTACCTCCTCCAGAGTGGGCAATCCTCGCTCATGGTGGGCAGTAGTAAGCAGATGGTACAGAATAGCTAGACACAACCATTATTGAGTGACCACCTAATCATGTTTGGTAAGCGAGTGGTAACAGCTTTACATATAATCATTTTGAAGAAAGGGGCAGGACCAGGAAAATCTTTGGGTTATATCTATTATGTCAAGTAATTGTAACCAGCCATTGGAATATTGGATGCTGCTTAAAGAGGAAGGTTGGTCTGCTCTGTCTTTTTGGGTTTACATTACAGAAATAGGATTATTGGAGGTGAAGCCATTTCTCTTCATTTCAATGGGATGGACTTACTATGGTCTTCAATTTCAAAAAGATAAGAGATACACCTACTTGGCACTTCATTCTTTACAGCTTATTAGCTGATTACCTCAGGTTATAAGAGATACACCTGCTTGGCATTTTGTTCTGTTGTTTTGGGTTTACATTGCAGAAATAGGATTATTTGAAGCAAAGCCATTTCTCTTCATTTCAATAGGATGGTTTTACTGAGGGTCTTTGATTCCAAAAGGTAACCTGATTACCTTTCAGGTTATAAGAGATATACCTACTTGGCCCTTTGTTCTTTAAAGTTTGTCTCCTCAGGCACCTTGTAAATAGTAAACTTTACTGTTGGTATTTGGAGACTGGTTTGGTTTTTCAATCTACTGATATCTCCATTGATGTTTTCTACCATTCATTTTCTGTTTCTAACTTTCGTCCACTGATGTAAGTTGCCAATAGTGTTTTACTGACAATACATTCAGGTCATTTGGAAATCTCCTTAACTGCTTAAATTCAATGCAGTTTTCTATGTTGAGCATTTCTTACAGATTGTAGATAGCATTAACATTCAGTTTAATTATCTTCTGCATGATGGTTACATGGCTTGAGGAGCATCCTTGACCATTTGACGATGTGCTCCCATGTTGCAAAGATGGTTGCCGTTGCACCAAAAGATCGACCTGTTAATGCCCAATACAACTGCTAGAGTTAATGAATCCCCGGGAGGCGGTTAAGTCATGTCACGAACTGAAGCGCTGCACATCACAGCACAAGGAGACCAAGGGCGCACACCTTGCTACAATCCCCCCCCCCCCCTAGCGATACTAGTTGTTGCAAAGACGGTTGCTGTTGCCCCAAAAGGTTGACCTGTTAATGCCCGATCCAACCGGTAGAGTTAATGAATCCACGGGAGGCGGTTAAGCCATGTCATGAACCCAAGCACAGCGCGAGGAGACCAAGGGTGCACACCTTGCAACATCCCATACGCCATATCTCACTTGGTACATGATCTGCCATCTTTGCTATCTGTGGGAGGTTGAGACTGAAGTAATTTTTTTTATTAGTTACATACCACAGGATCCGCAGGAGGTACTACTCACTGTATAGAGACAGAGCAGTTATTTATCCACATTCTTTCAGTACACAGGTAAGAAGTGTTAACACTTTTTCTTCAAGAGGTTGATATTCATAAACATCAATTCTTACAGTGGGGAACCCTAGAGCTGTCAAGCTGCTTATCTATTCCAGTATTAGAGACAGTAAGTGCCCCTTAGAAAGTTGGACATATCCAGTTCATGTTCAAATGGAAACAAATTATTTAGACAATGTTCCTCTTCATATCACTCCTAGAGCGCCACGATTCCCCTATTGTCATTTTAAGTGGACTGGATTGTGTTGTTTCAATGTGATGTTTATTCCCCTTAACCAAAGCCCAAGTCATGGAGACACAAGCATGTGACTAGATTTTTCTCTGCTGCCAGAGGTTCATTGACTGTGGACGAGAGGCTCTACTGGGAAGTGGCTGGCTTCCTCTTAATTTTGTCTTACTTGGCCCCTGCTTGAAAGTTTCCCCATGAGCATTCTCAAATCCTAGATATATGGTAATGACGTTGGTTATTCTGGTATGGGCCTCACTGTGCACATTACATGGTTGCCTAGTTTATCTTTACCAGCTCCTTGTTCTTTCTAGGGATCCTTCCCTGAACGGGCTATTTTTACTTGTTTAATGTCTTACACTTGGAGTTTTTCCACTTTAGATTTACTACCTTTTTGCATGGTTTGGCCGTCTTTCTACCATGTTTGGTTAGCTTTCATAACCTAGCATCTTTAGTGCTTCTCTATTAAAGTTTTATCACTCTTCAAGCCACATTGCTGTATTTAGGCTATTTGTGGATATTAGTGTAAATACTTTCTTTCCTTCCTTTTTTTTAATAAGGTACAGAAGGTTAAACTGTCAGTTTTCTGAAAAACCCAAATTTTCTTTGTTTACTTTCTCTTCAACTTGAAAAATTGTGTAGGGAAATCTTTGGAAAAGTGCTTATATTATTCTAGTTTTAAGTAAAACCTGTTATAAAGCAGTCCTCATGGCAAGTGAAGTTAGAAAATCCTTGAAAATCCAGAAATTAAATTTATGGCTTCAAATCTGTTTATATATTAAGAATTACTATATGATCATTAGTTATCTTTTTCATTTTACTCATCATAGTTGTGATATGACTTTTGTTTATGTAGTGTCGACTTCGAGGCAGGCTTGATTCAAATGGTTGTGTAGCTGCTTATTTAGAAGAAAGATTGAACATGGGAGTAAATTTTGTTCTTTCTGCAGAGGTGAGTTTGAAAGGTTATTATTTGTCCCGAGTTTGCCACTACAGCCTTGAGAGTTTTATTAACCAAGTATGATTATCTTAATACAGATTGACCATTGGAAGAAGGATTATAAATTTGGATTTGGGATGACCGTTGGAGAGTTATAATTTGATCTCCGAATGCCAGCAGTGATGTGTTGACATACATCTGTTGGCATGCTTGGAATTCTTTCTGGTTGGTTTGTTTGCATCATTGCTTGGTCATTAAATAACTTGCACATTACGAGTTTATGATTATCAGCTCTGCCTCATGGCATTTGTGAGCTGGATCTGATTCTCTTGTGTCTGCATGGTGCTTGCTGGTGTACTATTGCAGACATATTATAGATAATCCGTCTTGCGGCCATTTTTTATGGGGGAACGTGAGTCTTCAAGTTTTGTATCAAATTTAACATAGTTTTTTTATGCCTTCCAGATGAATAAAAAAAATATTTCTTTCCAAAAAGTTTGGTTTTTCTAATTTGGAAAGATATGGGCTTGTGTGTGTTTTCACAAGTATAAAATTTCTCATTACTTATGTTACTTCTTATAACCTAGGGTTTTAAAACCCATGTACTTTCAATTTTAACTAAATGTACTTTTCCAGTTCCATTAGCCTACTTTTGGACATTAATATAGTATCTTTGTTTCTTGTCTGTTATCTATTTAATATAATATACATAGTTATATTTTGCAGTTCCATGTGAAGCAGATAAGAAATTGTGATTCGATGCAATTTGTGGATGCACAACAAGAAATAAAAACCCGAGAGCAGTTAACAAATGTATTTCATTCACAAAATTGCAGCTCCAGCACAGGAGAGGTAGTATATCTGCAAACTTTCTATGAACGAAGGGTGATTGTGAAAAATAAAAGGATGAGTTGCAAGTGTATTATTGGTACCATCTTTTGTGTTTTGGGGTTGGTAAAGAAAATAGCTGCGATTTAAACATAAATCACTGAATAGAAGTCTAGGAATTGTTGTAGATACTGGTGGACACTAAATGGGTTTCTCTCTAGTACTAGTTCTCAATTACCAAGGGCTATATATTTTTCATGTTGCTTTGGGGATTTGAACTTGACTCTTCTAAAAAAAAACTCAATATCTACACTCCTTTTGACACACACATATAAGGGTTATATATATGGATAACATATTTGGTAAGTTATCTCTACAAACGCTATTACTGTAGGTATGCACACTACAGCTGGTGGCTCAAGAAATGGCATACAACAAGATAATCGTAATTTGCAACATTGAAACAATTAAGTTTAACCATTTTAAGAAAACCTGAGGCATAAAAAAGCAGCTTAGGAACTAATATTGCTAGCCACTAAATTGTTTGGGGGTGAAAAGAGAGATGTATTAAAACCGCCAATACAAGGTTTTCTAGAGTTTGCACATATTTGAAGGGCATTAAACAACCTTGCTATTCTGAGAGATTCTCCAATAAATTAGAATTATGAAAACTAATTAGAAAATTGAAAGTGTCTGCTGGAATTATCTATTTTGGTACTTCCATTTGATGGGTCATAGCTCCAATGTGAAATTTGCTAATGAGATGACCAGAGATATTTTTTAGATTGTTTGCCCCTTTGAAAAGCAACAAGCTTTGTTGATTATTGGTGATGAAACTTATGCTAGATTTGGACCTTGGTGAACGACTATTTCTGATGTGTAAACTTCCCCACCTTCATTAACTAATAGAGTTGGTTTTGCTTATTCATCTCATTAGTTAGTGTGTCCATAATTTGATTACTTGTAAGGGGAGTGGTGGTATTAGGCCTCATTTTTGTTCTGTGTAATTATCTCCCATCATAAAATGATGCAGGCCACAATGTTGATAGTGTTCTTGCTTGTACATCATTGGTTTGCTTAGGATCTCTTGAACCTATTGTTGGATCTGTCTTATTTCACAAATTTGGCTGATTTATGTGGGTTTAAGTCTCTTCCGAGATTATAGGTAAGTGGGCTGTCTTGTGGAGCCATGAAAAACTTGATTGTAGCTACCTTGGACATATGGAAAGCTCTCATTCTCTGTGGGAAGATGCCTCAAGTGATGCACTCAAAGAATGCACACAATTATTTGGTTTAGGACTTATATTTGCCCATTAGTTTGCACATGAAATGTAATTGACTTAGATAGTTTTGTGTTTGTCATGGACCATATGGCAGGCCAAAAAATACTATGAAATGTGTCCTTGCCCAACACAGTGGTTCGTGGTAAGGCCAAAATTGACCCACACATTTGTTGGGAAGAGTTTGGAATTTTCTTCTACAAAGATCCCTTTAATTAGGTTATTAGGACCACCATCTTTGAGATAGCAACAAAAACATGTACACAATTGTGACCATTCCTGGTCTTGAGAAGCCTTGACATAAAATTCATAGAAATAGATTGTTAAGGTTCATTAGGAATTAAAAGAGCACACATGCCTTGATTTTGATTGGATGGGTTTGCAATAAGAGATATTGTGGAAGACTTGATGTATATATGACAACGACATGCATATATAGAATGTGTAGTCTTTTTCACCCCAATAGACCTCACCACATGACAATAGTGAACTTCTCAAATAATCTTCTATCACTCCTTAGTGGGATCATAGGTATTTCGCATATAACATTGAATGACATTTTTAGTTGGGTGTTAAGAGCCTACTCCCAACTATTAGCTTTTGGTATGTCATTAGAGTTAAAATCTTTGGTGTACAATTGAGGTTATTATGATGTTTACTTCTACAAGTTGAGGATTGTTGTTAGGGATGTGTTTGGAAGTTTACTCAAGCAATCAACAATCTTGTTGGTAATTGCTTTCTTATGTTTAGATGTTTGAGATAAATTGTTCTAGGTATGTGGTCCACCTTTGATGATGGTCATTTTGCAATTTGACTTGAGTTTGCAAGAATTCTAGATGCTTGTGATTAGTTTGGATGATTCTTTCCTCACCTAGTATATGGTGCTTCTACTACTTGCATTCTTGAACAATAACATAAGCTATGTTATATGTTAGGTACTTGCCACTATGTCAAAAAATGCCTCATTGTGATTGACGATTGGATGGACATTTTGAGTGAGGACTACTCCAAATGTGTATGCTTTAAGGCATATTTTTTCCATTTTAAAGGATAGCTAAAGATTTATAACATGGATTTATTTTTTCCATTTTGAAGGATAGCTAAAGATTTATAACATGGATTTGTATTGACAAAATTTTTTGTTTCAATTGTGCAAATGGTAGTTGTTTTACCTTCATCCATATCAAATTTGTTTGGCCTCCTTTTTTGTAGTCTAAATTAGAGTGTATGCATTGTGAGAATTTTAGCACAAACCCCATCTTGAAGTTGGTGGCGAGACCTAATAAATTCTAGCGCTCTGTGAGACATAGTGGAAGGCCAATTTTTGATTACATGGATATACTCTATTGAAACATACATCATCCCTATCAACAATATAGTTGAGTTATTAGTTCCTCTCCATGTGAAAATAAAACTTTTTTTATATTGGCAAAGAACTTTTGTGACATGGGGTGGAAGAACCATTGAGCATGTTGTAGGTGTTATTACCAGGTGTTTTTATACACAAGGTTGTGAAAATACATGTAGACAACACAAAACATAATATGAAGGGCATGAGTACAACATTCATCATTTTCATGAATGTGGTTCTTGTGTTGGTCAAACCTCTCAAATTAATGCTCTTGAACTTGAAGGAAATCTCGAAGACACTAGCAAGCCTATGGACTTGATGGGAACCTAATTTTAGATTGATTTTCGTGGAATTTTTGGCTACTTTGGATTACTCCAAGAGGTCATCTATATGATTGATCAAGTGGCTAAACTTGACAATGATCTTTAGGGTAGAAATGGGCTTCTACAGGGTAAAATACTTAGCTAAATTTGGCCCTTTGAAATCAACTTATGGATCTATCACTTAATCTTGTTACATAATTGATTATTTGTACATTAAGGACAAGATTAATTATATGCTTACTTGCATGCATAGGCACACTTGGTAAAGTGAACACATCTTTTTATGTTAATAATGTTTGCAACTTATGATTTTATTGGTGTTTGAGCACTTGCAATCATTTTCAAGTTTGAATGAATGGGACAAATGACGAAACTTTGAGGTTTATTCTCATAGACACCATCCACTTGTGCATATAGGGGTCCTCCAACAAAACATAACAAATGCCAACGGTCACATCATATACCACTTGATATTTAAAGGGTTTCACATAATAAGGTAGATGACATTGTGAAACTAAATGGTTGTTTTTTTTTCCTCGACTCATCTATTTGATGGCTTATGGATATAGGGAGGTGTGTTTTGTAGGTTTAATCTTTTAATTATTTTAGTAGAGATTAGGCTCTCTTAACATCTATTGTTAATGATAAAATTGTAGGGCCTTTCCATTCACATATATTTGAATGGAATTAGCATTCCTCATCTTTTGGTGGAAAGACCTTTGTTGTGGTAATGGTGGCATGTCTCTTCATAATCATCCTCCTCTTCTCAAAATAACTCAAGAAGATGGCAAGAACTCAAAAGGAAAATGGAACAACTCCATCCACACGAGAGAGGATTTATAAAGAAGAGGAGATAACTTCCTCCAACTAGCCCAACCAAATAACTACTTTCAAAATTCGCTACTTTTGAGAGTGGGACATAAACCCCCTTTTAAAGTGTTTAATGATAAAAATACTCCTTACCTTATACCCCACTCCTAGGCAACTTTCCAAATCATAAAAGAAAAATTAAACCTCATAAAAGTGCATAAAATCACAAAAGATTAGAACTCACTCAAGAAACAATAAAAAGAATTAAACAATTTTTTACATCAACCCAAAATTCACATAACACCAACAACACATATTTCACAACATGGGCCAAAAAGACCTTAGTACTCCATACGGGTCTAGGTTGTATGTTATGCTAGAAAGACATAGAAGTAGCTATGTGATCCCAACATCATTGGCCAAATTCACTTGTTTACTCAACCAAAAAGTGTTAGTACAACACATGAACAATAATAGCTGAAACAACTGTCATATGCAAGATAACATTTCAAGAATAATAAACTAGGAAATCCAATCCAATAATTAACACAAGTAACAACATATAATTAGCATATCCACAACATCTACTTACATAACACCTAATAAAATTAAGTAATAATTAATCATACAACACATCATCACAATATCACTACATTTAGCAGTAACCAATTGAAATCCATCTTATAATCAATAGCCATCACAAGTAAATATTAACATATCAAACCTCATCTACATAATAGCACCTACTCACACATCCATATTATCTAATCACCCAATAGTAATAAAATCCATCATCTCAACAACCTCTACCAACATAACATTGTAATCCCCCTGATAAACATAATAACCCTACAACTAACAACAAACCAAAAAATAAACAATAACCCATCATAAATGAACATCTTGATCAACACATACTTACATAATCAAATGAAAGGAACTTATCTGGTTATCATAGAGAAATCAGAACAACCATTAGTTAAACAAAATTAGTCAATTAACCATATCCAATAACAACCAAGCATATGAACATCATTAATGTATAGGACAACCATCACCCATAAAATTCATGTATAATTTCCAAACATAGAAGCACATGAAACATTGGAAAAGAACATCAAAGACACAGTATCAATAGGATCGTGAAAGACAAGTCTCACACTCCCCCCCTTAGGATTGGATTTCCTCTTGTATGTCCTCGAAGGTGAGTGTATGCATGATCACTTGACAATAATTCTTTAATTTATCCCATCCATTTAACAAGAAGAATTTCATTAGAAGCATACTTCAAATCATATGAAATTTGTACCTTACATTCCCCTCTCCTTGGATTCAACTTCTAGAAGTCACTAAGAATTTAGGGAAAATTTTCACTCATACCATACATATTTCTAGACACACTATTTCATTTATGAAAACTTTCCAAGTATGTTAACAAATTTTCTCTTACAAAGTATCCCAAATACTAGAATAAGCTCTATAATTAACTATCATCACAACCCAAGAGATTATTTATCCATATTAGAATCATATTAATACAATTACAACAATGCTACACATGTAGATGTGAGATCCACACTTCACATTTTAATTATGTGATTATTAAGGACTACACTACACATATATATGCCAGATTCACATCAATCATCCTTAATTACACAATTTCCATACCACATTCCATAAAAGCATGCTTTTCAAGTCTCAAATCAAGTCATGTCTCAAGAAAACACTCACTTCCTTTTATTACAAAAATTTCATGATTCATACGTAATTCACATCACATAACTTGGTTCACAACACACATGCCAACATCACAGCACAAACATACACAAGGTTCACATTAATTATTTGCTTTGCTTCTCCATGCTTGAATGGATCTATATGTAATGATGCATAATTTGTCTCTTGAATGCATCTATAGGTAATGATGCATATTTTTTCTCTAGATCTTATGACTATGCCCCTTGAGCCTTGCTGGTGTGAAAATCCTTCTAGTCATGCCACATGCTCTTGTGATTTTCACAAATGTTTGTGTTCTTCAAGGCCATCTTGCCAATCTTCTTAAGTGACAACTTCTACTAAGTTAAAAGATTAAACATATAAAAAATACCTCACTTGCATACATTGAAAATGATGAAATTGTACAACCTTTCCATTCATTCACATTTGAGTGGAATCAACGGTCTTCATCCTTTGGTGGCATGACCTTTGCTATGACAATGGTGGCACATGGGTATGTAAAAATGATTTACTTTGCTTCTCCTTTTTTGCTTGAATGGATTTATAGGTTTTGCCATAGAATTTGTGTCCAAATCTTGACCATGGTAGTTGAACCTTGTTGGCATGACAATCAATTTGGTTATGCCACAAGATTTCTGAGTCTCACACATGTTTGTGCTACTCTTCTAGGTTATCTTGCCAAGTCTTAAGTGATTGATTCCATGAAGAAACATACTTTCTCTATTGCTTGACCACAAACCTATTGTTAAAGTTGACATATGCAAAAGACTGTTTCTTACCTTTGGGCTTATCTCATTGGCAAGACAAGCATTTTGGTCATGCCACAAGCTTTTATGAGTCCTCACACATGTTTGTGTTCTAGGTTATCTTGCCAAGCTTCTTAAATGATCACTTACATAAAGAAACATAATTTCTCTATTGTTTGATCACAAATCTATTGTTGTCCTCCCTTTGGCTTAATAGACACAAAAGAGTTAAATTTTCTTCAATTTTTACTACATACCAATGCATAGTCAAGGTTTATGTGCTCAAAAATTCCATCTCTATATTTAGTTGTGAAGATCACTACAATACATGAGGAATCAATGCTTTTAAAAGTCCTTGATGTCGAGTTTTTTAGAAAATCATGAAAAGTATTAGAGGTCTTATACATACTAGTTCTTCTATTTTACTTTTATTCATATACATCCTTGATAAAAAATTCTTGCTTGATGGGCTCTGTTGGTGACCTGGGTTGTAGGCCCCAAATCCCTAAGGTCTGATAATCTTCCAAGTGACAGGGGTGTCAAACTTGGAAAAATTTCCATAAACCTATCTTTAGGTTGGGCAACTAAGGTGGGTTTTCCCTAAGATGCTGACTTGATGTTTGAAGCACTAAACAATACCTTACAACAAACTATACCCACTGCACAGTGTATCCCAATACTGCAGTCATAATATACCTATGTGCTAGCTTGGACAAGTAAGGTTGAGGATCTTACTAACATATAATCTACCATATGTGTCTAAGAATGAGTTTATGATACACCCTTTTATTGCTATATTCACTTATACATGACAGTTAAACACACATAAAGTAAAACTTTAAAAGTTTTTGAGTTGATGTGTTTGGAGTGTGTTGAGGATGATAAGAGAGAAAGCTAATCACAAATTGGTGCCTTTATCTAGTGGGAAACAAAGTCTAGATTTAACCAAAGATGCAATAACTGAAAACAAGACAATGACTTAATCAATTCACCACAAAAGATTATGCCTTTCAAAATGCACAGGAAAGCTAGGCTCTACACATACATTTAGAAAGACAATAGATAGTTATAGAATATTAAGAGAGTCTACTTAGTAATCCTTAAGAATACCCACACATTTCCTTTATTATATTGAAAAGATACTATGCAAAAGCTTTGCACAAATTTTACATACATATGGCTGAAAAACTAATCAATTATACATTTGGAAATGCATACCATACATAAGGAAACATTTTGCTAAGGTTGATTATGCCTTTAATCACTCAATCTTCAAGTTTACAAATGCTATTACAAATTTGGGATCAAACCCATATCATTACAATACAAAAATATCTAAACCTAGAACTAGATATTGAAACCTAGGGTTTCTTGTAAATATCTTTCTTTTGTTGGCTCTACAATTGCTTCTCTTCTGTCAAAAAATGATATCCTCCCTTTTTCTCTTCTTTTGACCAAAAATTATATCTTTTTGCATCATTAAGAAACCCTCGGAGAAAGAGCCATGAGTGTGAGAGACTGTACCTTGGCTCCCATGTCTGCTCGTGTCATCTCCACATGGTCACACATGTTGAAGCCATGCCATAGCATTGATGAGCACACAAATGAGGAAGAAAACCTCTGCTAAATTAGCAACAAATCTCTGCCAAAGATCGATTTTTGACAAAAAGGATGTCCTCGACCCACAAAGAAGCATGGGTGTTATTTTTCCTTGCATCGTTGAAAAATGCATTAAATATCACTCCTGTAGCCCTAAAGATCAGATCTAGTAGTTGAGAGGGTAGTTGCAACATTAATGGCATTTACGATTGAAAACACATCATTCGAGAGCATTATCGAAGTTTCAGGTTCGAGTCGATACTTAGTTCAATGATTAAAATGTTCACACACCCACGAAACCATATTCACCGGACATCGGGCCAGCAAAACATTACTTGTCGAGAGGTCGGAGAAAAGAATGCCATGATCCCTAAGATCTGAAGAGAAACCCCATCAAGTGTCGGGCTTTAGGTCTATTGCTTGTTGGAAGAATGAGGGGATGAAGGGAAAAAAGGAAAGATTCAAAGGAGCACAAAAGGGAAGAAAGTGTCAGGAGTTGGGAGGACTTATGTCTTACCATGTAATGTGATAAAGGGTGAGATAAAAGCCCAACCTTTGAAAGGTTGAAGAATCACAATGTTCGGACCAAGGATTTGGAGTCGAGCCAAAGATATTCATTTTATCACTAAGTTAAGATAGAATATTGACAATATACTTGATCTCCAAAAGGCAAAGGAAAAGCATCGAAGATCGAGGGTCAGACATAAGGTTTACACCTTACTATGAAATGAAGGTAAGAGGTAAGGAGGAAGGATGATCCCTGAAGTCCAAAACATCGACACTGTAATTTTTCAAAGGATATATTAGAACTTTGGTGATCGAGGGAAAGAACTAAGGCTTAGGAAAGGAAGGCAACAAAGGATAAGGGTAAAGGCCAATGGTTGAAACTTGAAAAATTTAGGAAAGTAATGGAAAGAAGGGGAAAGGAGGAAGAAGATTGGGAGCAATAGAGAAGGTATGCGAGTATGCAAACACTTGAAATTCTGAAAGATAGAAAAGCTCAACACTTGGGAAATTTTGGAATTTTACAAATGGGCCTTTGACTATAACTTGACAAAGGTTAGATGCCATTACCAAAGGGACTTTCATGATACACTATTGAGATTTCTCAGATCAGTTATAATTGATGGGTATCACAAGGGGATAACATAAAGCACTACAAATTCGTTAAATTTATAGGTGCCAACATTGGCTCTAGTTGAGGATGTTTGTCTCTTGCAAGCACAACAATAATCCAAATCTTTAGGAAGCATAGCAAAAAGAAGGGAATATCAAAGACTAGGACTGACAAACTCAACATCATGACAAACAAGGGTCATGACTACACATAAGAACACAACAAAAAGACCTATGATACAAAGGTTCAGAGAACCTCACATTGAGGAGAAATAGTGCTTGAGATGTTGACCATGAACTGGTAGTTCCATGGAATTTCCATCAATTTTCTTGAGGTAGAATGTTCCTTGACGACATTCTTCAACAATTTGATAGGGCACAACCCATAAGGCATCAAATTTTTCATGTTTTTCTTTGTCTTCTAGCCTGAAATTCCACATGAGTACAAGATCTCCAATCTAAAACTCCCTTTTGACAACTCTCTTATCAAAGAGATACTTTACCCTTCGTTGTCTCAACAAATTTCTTTCATGGGCATTCCTTTTGGTTTCTTCCAAATCGGTTAGCTCATGTATTCTTTGGGAGATAACACTTTCTTATTCTGTTTCAATTTGTTGCAACAACTTATAGATTGGTAATTCAAGGCTAATTGGAAATTTGGCTTTGACACCATATACTAGTTCAAATGGATTCTTCCCAATGGACTTGTTGTAGGTTACCCTATTTTCCCATACAACAAACTTTAATATATCATCCCACCTTTTCTTGTTGGCATCCAAAGTTTTTCTGATGATAGTCATGCATTTGTTGCTTGATTCAACCTATCTATTTCCCTATGTATGATAAGGTGATGAAAGTGTTAAAGATATTCCATACTGTGAACACAAGTCCACAAAATATTTGGATCTGAAACACATTGCATTGTTAACAACTCTTGATGACACCTCAAACCTGGTGATTATGTTATTTAGCAAAAATTCAATCAGTATCTTTGAGGTAGCATTTCTTGTAGGAATTGCTTCCACCCATTTTGTAAAGTAGTTAGTGGCCACCAATATCCACCTGTATCCATTGCTAGACTTTTCTATAGTTTCCCCTATGAAATCAATACCCCACTGTTGGAATAGAGCTTCTACTGAAATGGTTGTAAGGGGAAGTGCACTTGCAAACTTCAATTTTCCAAAATATCTTTGGCAAGCATCACATGTTTTTATAAACTTGGCCACATCCTTGAATAGTGTTGGCCACCAATAACCCATCCTCATAATCTTATGAGCGGTGGTCTTTGACATATAATGTCCACCACATAATCCTTGGTGGCATTCCTTTATAACACATTGATTTCTCCTCATTTAAACATCTTAGGAGCACACCATCAAGGATTCTCCACATCAATTGTCCTTGGAGCAACACATATCTTTGAGCCTCAAGCTTCAAAGTTCTCTTTTGCTTATCACTCAATTGAGGAGGAAAATTCATGTTTTCTAAATAATAAACAATGTCCTTATACTAAGGACAATCATTCAATTGACATGAAATGAAATAGGGGTCAAAGTTAATCTAGTGGACCTCAAAAACATCCAAATTTCCTTTAGCCTTCAATTTTGCTAGCCCTTTACCTATAACCAATTTGGTTGTCTGTATCTCCATGTCATACTCTTGGATCTTGTTGATCCTTCTGCACCTTTTTCTTGATGGTTCCCGCTAAAAAATAAATAGCTGATAGCTGTATGTGGCACAAAAGCAATAATATTAGACCTTATAAGGTAATGCATGAGATTCTTAACAACTTGGACAAGAGCATAGGCATGCTTCTTCATCACAAAATAATTCAACTTAGCTCATCTCTCAGTGATTTGTTGAAGAAAGCTATTGGCTACTCATAACTATCTTTATTTTTCTATAGTAGAATTACAACAATAATATAAAAGGATGCAAAAGAAAATAACTAGAAATGTATAGAATAGTTTGGACTTGCCAGAACTGGTGCCTTCTTAATTACATCTTTTATTGCTAAAAAGGAATCTGTTGATTCCTCATCCCAATTGAAAGATTGCCCCTTCTTTTACACTTTAGAGATGGATTTTGTTTTCTCAACAAAGTTGGGAACAAATCTTCGAAAAAAGTTTATTTGACGAAGAAAAATTGAATTGGCATGATTGTTTTGGGCTGTGGGATAAGGCCAATGACTTTGACACATTCTGGATCAATGCTTAGCCCTTCCTTAGACACAATGTGCTTGAGGAGCTTACCTTCTTCCATACCGAAGATGCACTTCTTGGGATTCAAAGATATCCCATATTCCAAGCATTTTTAGAAGACAAACTCCAAGTGTTTGCAATGATCATTTCGATCCTTGGAGTAAACAGTCAAGCCATCTTGGTATACAACCATTATTTATTTTTTAAGGCATGCAAAATCTACATCCATATCTCTCTAAAATGTGGCCTTGCATTCTTAAGTCCAAATGGCATATGAACATATACAACAGTTCCCCATGGTGTAGTGAAAGTTGTCTTGTGTTGCTTAGACTCATCAACCATGACCTGATTGTAACCTGAGAAACCATCCATCATAAACCTCAACTCTAACCCTGCCACCCATTGCAAAAAATGATCCATGCTTGACAACGAATAATTTTCCTTGAGGGACTTGATATTTATGTTTATGAATTCCACAAATATTCTAATGTCCCCATTCTTTTTCTTGACTAGAACAAGGTTAGACACCCATTTTGAATGCCTGATTGGTTTAATAATACCACCTTGTTTCAGTTTCATCAATTCCTTTTGCATTTAAGGGGCAAGAGTAGGATTAATAGGGCGTTGCTCATGTTTGAATGGATTGACACCAATTTCCAATAGAATGGCATGTTGAAACAGGTCTTCCCTATAAGCTTTTAATTCATCATAAGATTAGGCAAAGCATTTTTATACTTTCTTAATAATGCAATCAATATTTGCTTCTTTTTCAGTCATAACTTCTTGCCAATGTAAACCATCTTAGGAGATGACTCAGTTCCTAAGTTTATACCTTCTATGTCTTCTTCTTTGATAGGCTTATTTCTTGTTATAACAATCAATATTGTAAAACATTCTCTGTAAAGAAACAAGACCTTTAGGAATGGTATTAGTCTTCAGCTGGATGATTTTTATTCCCAAAAAGAGTCTCTTTACCTTCATTATCCTTTTCCACAACTCCATCTTCATTGACCTTGTTTCTGAAGAAATTTTTTGTGCCTATCACATTTTTGCTTAGGGTTCTTGGAACTAATTCCCAAGTTTGGTTCTTTTCAATTTGGATCAGTTCTTCCATTGCTTTTATCTAGTTGTCATCCTTGTTGGCTTCAACATAGCTCTTAGGCTGAATTTGAGACATGAGAACAAAATTTACTTGCTCTTTGTTCTTTGCAACTCTTCTCCTTGTCTAAAATCCTTCATCTTTGTTACCAATGATCTAATCTGTAGGATGATCCTTTTGAAAATATTTTGTAGGTACCTTTTCATTCTCTTTGTCAGATTCTTCAATAGCAACATCATCGTTAGATTCTAATTCAACATCACAGCTATCTTTGTCAGGGGCAACATGCTTCAAATCTTCATCAACCTTGACATTGATACTTTCTATAATTTTGTGTAGCCTTTTTTTGTAGCATTTGTAGTCTTTGCTTTGGGTGGGATATCCAAGAAGTATTCCTTCATTGCATCTTGAATCAGAGCTTTCCAAATTATCTTCTTCTCTCATGATATAATATTTTCTACCAAACACTTTGAAGTACTTGAATAAAGCAGGTTTTCCATACCACAACTCATAGGGGGTCTTCTCACTGTTTACCCTTAACTGAACTCTATTCAAAGTATAAACAATTGTATATATTGCTTCTATCCAATATACATTAGGTAACTTGGCCTCATTTAGCATTGTCCTAGCCATCTCCTTGAATGTCCTATTCTTTCATTCAACAACTCCATTCTGTTGTGGAGTCCTTGTTGTAGAATATTGGATTTTAATTCCATGCTTCTCACAATATTCAATGAACTCATTTTAAGTGAATTCTCCATCTCTATCAAATCTTAAGCATTTGGTCCTTCTACCAATCTCCTTCTCAACCACAGCTCTAAAGATTTTTAATCTTTCAAATGCTTGAGACTTATCCTTTAAAAGGTTACTCATGTCATTCTTGAGTAATCATCTATTAGTACCATGAAATACCTTTCTCCTTTCAATCCTTTTGTTCTTGTGGGGCCACCAATAGCAGTATGAACCAACTCCAAAGGATTTTTAGTTTCAAACTCTTGTTTGAAATCTGACCTTTGTTTTCTTGCCAATACGACATTCCTTGCAAGTGGTGTTTGCTAGTTTGGTTATCTTAGGCATATGTCTGAAAAGTCCTTTTGAACTCACTTTTACCAAATTATCACATTTTACATGGCCCATTCTCCTATGCCACAACTAACTCTCATCAACTTGTCCTATCATGTAGCTTTGACCATTCACTCCACTAAGATTATAGAGGTTGCTTTCAATCCTTTTACCTTTAGCAACTATTTCTCCAAACTTCCTTATCTTGCATCCTTCTACGTTAAATATTACTTTGTATCCATTGTCACACATTTGACTGATACTTAGCAGATTATGCTTCAATCCTTCAACATAATGGACATCACATGTAGGAAATCTTCCATCTATGCTCAGAGTTCCTTTACAACAAATTTTTATTACAGTGTTATCTCCAAAACTCATAGATCCTTCCTTGCATTTTATGAGTTCGATAAATTTTCTCTTATCACCAGTCATATGTTTAGAGCAACCACTATCTATCACCCATAAATTCTACTTTTTGGCATGGAGTGTTGCTTGTGCTATCATAGATTGTGCGGACTTCTCGTCTTTTTCTTTCCAAACCTTCTTAGGTTTCTTTTCTGCCTTGAATTCCTTCTTTTTAGGGACTTGTGTACCTTTTTTCACACTAGGAGACATGCTTTTCTTTTTACTTTGTACTTTTGGTCTTACAAAGTTTTCTCTACATTGCTTAGCTATGTGACCAAAACTATTGTAATTGTAGCATATTCCACTCATATCTACCAAAGTAGCAAATGGATTTTTACTCACAAAATTTGTTCTCCTTGTAGGCATAACTCTATATTCACTAGCCCTATGACCAAACTGATTACAACTATAGAAATACCCATAGAAGTATGAGGAATACTTGATCATAGAATTTCTTTGCACAAGATGAGGAGGTCGTCTTTGCTTTGGCTTCTTCAAATCTCTCACCCTTGAGAAACCATCTGCATCAGTTCCCTTTGTGTTGTTCTTCTTCCTCAAGTCTTCAGGGACTGATTTATTAATCTTCTTATCTGATGCAAGCTTCTTATTTCCATCAGATTTCTTCATCTCATATTTTTCATTCTCAGAGGCATTCTTCATGCAAGCTTTCAAATCCTTTGTACCGATATTTTATCCTGCTTTAAACTTGTCATATAACTTTGCAAATGCACTAGTAGTAGGACTCTTTCCTTTCTCAAAATCCAAGCTAGATTTCTCTTTTGAAGGATTTTGTGAATTAATCAGCACATCAAGAATGCCAAAGCCACCTTTTAGCTTCAAATCTCTACCAATCTATTCTTCAAACAACAAAAAATATAGGTTGAGGGTTTATGAGATGTGTATCAAATATGATGTGATGAGAGACCTATTTTCCTTTATTTCATTAGGAAATGAGATCCCCACAAAGAATTGAATAACAACCTTTAGGTGAATCAAATCACAGTGAGAAACTTTAGATTTCCTTATGACTGAAGGATGAGGGTCAATGTCAAACAACGCATTGGGGAGAAAAACTAAAAATAGAAAATCAACTCAAAAATGCAATTTAACACTTGAAACAATAATATTAAACTCAAATTTTATAGAATTAGAAAACCAAATGCAAATTTGAGAAGGGCAGAAACATGTGTAGCAGTCACCAAAAGTGCTTTTTGGAAGTTGATCTGAGACTCATTCGCCCATGGGCGAATGGGTCCAAGTACAAGGGTTTCAACAATCTTTCGGAAGCCTATGGTGCACATCTGTAGCTTCTGATTTGTCTAGGTTTTAGTGTCAAAAAGTCAAAAATTACATCTGCATGTTAGATTTTGTGATTTGAAAACTTTGATAACTTTTGCAACTTTGACAACTTTGTAAATCTTGCGCTTCAAAAGGTCTTCAAGTCTTCTTCAACCTAAATTTGCAATAACAAACACAAGAGAGAAAAATATTTGTTTTGAGTGAATGGGGGTTTGCCTTGGTCAAACCTCACTTTGGTAATCAAACCTTGAAAATAAATAATGAATGAAAGGGGGAATGAAGAATGAAAAAAGCTATATTACCACTCAACAAACCCTTGAATGAAACCTTGATAATGGAGATTTTAGGAGATCTAAAAAATGCATGAAATGGCTAAATTGGATGTGGATCTTGACACTTGAAATTGATGCTTTGAATGCTTGAATAGATCTTGAAACCTACATCACAATGTTAGGTCCAAAAACATGCATGATGTAAGAATACTTTGACATGATGGATAGATCTTGATTGCTGCAATAAATCTTTGATATATCTGCTCTTGAATGCTCTTGAAGTTCTCCAAAAATGCTCTTGAAACTCTCATAAAATTGCTAGGTGAAACTTAGTGAAATAACCTTGTATTTATAGGTATGTATGTATACTTGATTTCCTGAGATACAAATATCACAAGCCGATATTGAATTATGAATTTAGAAATGTTAAAATATTGCCAAAAACATAATTTAAATTTAGGTGCAAAGGTCTAGGGAGGACCCATTCACCCATAGGAAATGGGTCCCAAGTCCCTATTCTTGGAACACACATTGGTGAAGGTAAAGTGTTATGTTTAGGCATTAATTATTGTTAGGTTTCCCCTTCAGAAAAATTAATTTATTAGGCTTGTAAATGAATTAAAGGGCTAATTAAGCCACTCTTAAGTGCAATTTAATTAAGAGGGCCCAAAAAGTGAGTAAATGTAAAGGGGTACATTTAAAAACACTAAATTAAGGCATTATTAAGTTCAATTTAATTAGGAGGGACCAAACAAGTGAAAAAATGTAAAGGGTTACATTTTTCTACACTATATTTATCCCCCACTTTAGTGAGAGGATGACCTTGCGTCAAACTCACACTAAAGTAGACAATCAAGAGAGCTCTAATTGTACAATCGTTGGAAGGATAAGGCAAAAAAGATAGAGGATGATCAAGCCCCCAAGATCTAAGATCTCATGGAAAAACCAACAAAGGAAGGAGACACATGCCTATGTTAAATATATATATATATATGCAACAATGACAAGATACTCAATCATACAATGCCAAAGACTAAAAGAAAGAGAAAAAGGAAAAGAAAAAGGGGTGGATCAAGCCTCGACTATCCAACGCAATGTGGATCATACCTTAGCTGTTTGTCCAAAAAAATTTACAAGTGGAACTCGCTGTCCATTATGTAAAAAACAATGCACGCTCACACGAGCTAGTGAAATCCGCTGTCCACTAGGTGAGCCCCCAAGGGTGGTAAATGATAGAATCTTATTAGGCTCCCATACCATATCAAAGTTATATCTCTAATAAATTTAATAAGGTACCATGCAATACGAACTTCGAGCTTCATAAGGCTTAGCAAGCTACGTTATGCTAAGCACTTATGAACAAACAAGGCACCACAGGAAAGCAAAGTGTTTTATGTTTGGTGGTCATGCAAAAGGGTTGTAACTTTGAGATTCATAAGGTTAGCAAGCTATGTTATGCTAAACACTTATGAACAAAATGAAAATACGAAAAGACATGTTCAAAGGGGTTTTTCTTTGTTCATGTAAGGTCTCCTCTTAGGGAACATTGTGCCTAATGTCTCCAAGAGAGGACAAGTTTAGGATAAAAGATTCACAACTTAGGGAATGCAACACATAGCATTACCACTAAGAGGAAAGTCATATGCCAAGAAAGGTCACACTCTTGGAGGACATCAAACCCAATGACACCACCAAGAAGAAGACACATCACAAGAAGTAAGAAGATTGCACAATCAAACATAAGGATATAATCCAAGATCTCCAAAAATGATAATGTCAATGTATGCCCCCACTTTAAAGAAATTGCTAACACCATGCTACGAGCAATTACTTTAAAGTAGCAAATGATAAATGCTAACAATAAAGAAGACATGAGAGCTTATTTGGAAATCCCTATGTCAAACATATGTTTCCAAAAGAAGCTACGTCATGAAAAGGGGTTGACCTCAAAATGAAATCCAAAAATCACACATAAGGGATCCACGAATTCGAGGTTAGCGTATGTCTTTGCTACAATAATATTATAGAGCTTAGAAATTTCATCATTCCCCATATAAATCATGGAAATTGAAGAATGACACATAGAGAGTGAAAACAAATAATTTTTTTTTGAGTCAACATGGAAGAGACCTAAATGTCTCGATGCCTTGCATCATCCCCAAAAGGAAAATAAAAGATAAAAGAAAAGATAAAGGTTTACGACATATAGAAGAATGAAGGTACAAATAGAGGAATGAACATGAATAAAAACCAAACAGAATGATAAAGGGGATCACATTATACACGTGCAATCACACAAAGAGCACAAAAATGAAAATAAAAACAAGACTAGTAAGGCACATGTGAGTGAACCTATAACAGGTCATCTGCATCCCAATATTGTTCATATGCGGAAGGCGGGAAACTAGCCAAAGGGACAACATCAAGTATTAAACTAGGACAATCACCAAGTTCAACATGTGGTGAATCATTCTTTGTAGGAGAATCATCATGATTGTTATAATTTAAGCTCATGGAAGAGGAAAACAATAAATTTAACTCTTTATGCACTTCCTCACCAATCTTTGCAATTTCATATCATCTAAATTAATCACAACAAAAGGTCTAATGATAATATCCATAAAAGGTGCTTGTTCTTGTTGTGTTCGAGTTTTAGGATTTGCTTGTTTTGGAAAAGGTAGAGAAGTATCATGCATTGCTTGAGGTAAGTTTGGATTTTAATTTTCTATGTTATTTTGTTCTTCGTTTACTTGTAATAAATGAGCAATAGCACAACGTATATGCCTATGCTCTCTAGCATTTTGGTTTCTTTTTGTTCGAATCTCAAGTTGTGATTGTGTAGGAGTGGGTTTATCAACCATAGGTTTCTTTTCTTCCCTTAAGGGAGGAACATAAGGAACCATGGGAGGTTGTTCAACCAATTTCTCTTTAGCTTTAGAAACTTGTTTGATTTTAGGATGCACAATGAGACTTATTTGGTTATCTTGTGGTCTCTTATAGGAAATAGGTGAAGGATTTTCTATGTTTTGGTATTTGTTACTTGGAAGGTCTTTTGGTTCAATCATGGTTTCATCAATGATAAGAGGCTCGATTGTGGGTTGAGGCATATTGGTAAGGGATAATTTTTCTATGTGTTTTGCCTTAAAATTTTGATAGGATTTGAAAAAGAAGTCCTCACAAGGCCTAATAGGTTCCATAGGTTTGGGCCAAAAGAAATCCAATGAGAAATTCCCATGGGAAGACATTGGATTAAAGCCACTATGATGGACATTAAAGATTTCATTGCCAAATGGAAATTTTAAGCATTTATGCACAATTGACGGGATAAAATTCATGGAGCAAAGCCATGGATAGCCTAACTTCACATGAAATCGGTTCGATGACGGGATGATGGAAAATGAGACACTTAATTGTTTCAGTCCAACTTTTAGAGGAAGAGTTACTGAACCTATCGTAGGGCAAGAAAAATCATTATGCGTTTTGATCCATGCTTTTGGTTTTTCAAAAGTATCTTGATAAAGCTCATGCACAAATAAGAATTTTTCAGTGATCACATTCTTTACACAAACATGATCAATTAATATCCCATTAGTAGGCTTGTCATTGATTCTTATAGCTATGTAAAGAGGACCATCGGGTGCATGTTTAATTATGTCATTTTGTGAGAAAGTAATGTCAAGCAACATTTTGGTTAGGCCCTTACGAGGTTGAACTTCATTGAGGTTGACCGAAGGGTTTCTAGTATGTTTCTCTTTATTTCCTATGTGATGTTGCATGATGTGATCAAGGCTACACACCATTTGTATTCCTTGTTCAGTTTTAATTAACTTTCTTATGTTTTGTATCAATGGAACTACATTGTCGATGATGGATATAGAACTCAAAATTTTGCAACCTTTCTAACTCTTCATTTATTATTCTAAGGTTCTCGTGAGGAACATTAGCAATCATTCCATCAACATCAGTCACATTAGGTGTGGATAGGGAAGTCATGAGAAATGAAGTGTTAAGGGTATGGTCCATAGTGGGTTGACTAGTGTCAACAGTATGAGTGAAAGAGTTAGAAAACCTAAGATCCACAATGAATGATGTATCATGGGATGACATGAGTTTCGAACTACGTCTCATGAAAATATTGGCAATAGGACACCAAGTTGTGAAGCTCATACAAGTTTCACAATTCCAAGGTGTACCCAAAATGGATAAGAGGTAAAATGCAATGAAATACCCTAGAATGTAAAGTGCAATACAAGCAATTTTCAGATTTAAACAAGATAATTTTCTGATTATGCTATGCAAAAACCTGAGAATGATGTCTTTTAGATGCAATTTGGAATTCAAACAATGCACTGAATTTGACAAATTAAGCTTAATATGAATAATTTCAGATCATTTTTTTTGGAAATTGAAACAACAGACTGAATACATAAACACAAAAGGAAGAAACAATAGTTTTAATGTGGGAAAATATGCCTCAATCTCATAGGCTGTAACCCCTGAGAAAGCATAGTCGCTGTGAAATTTCTATTGTTTGGCCGACTGGAAGTTGTAACCTTGTGTTTTGCTCATGTTACCAAGACAATGCTTTTGTCTTGCCGACTGGTGATATTGCTGTGACTTGTGGCCTTCGCTGTAACTTTCTGTTGAGTGGAGACCTCTGGCCGACAGTTGGTGGCTATTGGATATCGGTGTGACTCTGGGTGACAAGCGGTGTTAGGGAGAGTCTTGGACAGTCGGTATGTCTCATACCGACAAGGGAAGTCTTGCTGATAGATATACACCTGTGGTTGTCGGTGTAACTCAAGGGTCTCGGTGAGAAGTCTCGGTGATGATACGAAGTCTTGCCGATATTGACATGACCTTCGGTTTGTCTGGCCGATGAAGAAATCAATATGACTTGTTCCTATCGGCATGATCTCTTGGCGACCGGGAGATGTCTCGACGACAGTGTTAGGGGTCATCGGTGTAACATAAGGCGATCGGTATGAAGTCTTGGCGAAAGATGAATGTCTTGCCGATTATTAGATGTCTTCGGTGTGACTCTTGACGAACAGTGAGTTCGGGATAACATGAAAGTCTCGGTAAGATGTCTTGCTGAAGGTTGATTCTCTCGCTGACAGTGGAACACATCGAGGTGACTTAGAACTTGCGGGGTGATGTCTTGGTGAAAGGTGTTTGTCTTGCCGATGGGAATCCTGTTGTCGGTATGACTCTTTGACTTCGGTATGACCTCTTGCTGATTAGCGATGGTCTGGCCGATGCTTCTTGGATGTCGGCATGACTCTTGGCGATTGTTCGGAGATCGGTATAACATGAAGCTCGTTGTGACGTCTTGGCGAAAGACGATTGTCTTGTCGATAGATGGATGCCGATAGGAATACAATGGGTTTCAGCATGACTTGAAGACTCGATGTGATCTCTTGGTGATGGCGATTGTCTTGTTGATGAGAATGCTAATTTCGGTATGACTTGTGGATATCGGTAGAACCTCTTGCCGATGGAGACAACTCTTGGCGATGTGTAATCGAGACTTGTGGCATCGGGGAGACACTTTTAGTGTCTCACCGACATGTGACACAAGTTAATCGTTGTTGACTGAGTGAAGATTGTCCGAAGTGGTGAGATATGGAAAAATTAGAGAAAGCAGAATGTGAATTATTTCTGAGCTAGATGATTCGACAGTTGTGATCCGATAGTTGTAAACAAACCATTTCATAGAGCCGAAGCCAAAGAGAAGGAAACAGAGCGAATAGATGTGAAGGCCAAGTGGTTGGCTGGAAGGCCGAAGCCATGAGGCCATAGTAGGTGACTTGAAGAGCTGACGAGATGTTAAGGCCAAGTGTGGCTGGCTGGAAGGCCGAGGCCATGAGGCCAAAACAGAGGAAGTGAGAGGCAGGGTTATGTTGTCGATTTCTCTCCTGATCAAGGATTGAATGCCATGGTTGATCTCTTGTGTTGATCAACACTGTATACTGTGTGAGGGTATTGCAATAGTATGAAGATTGTTTGGTTTGAGAGGTTGATCAGGAAATGTACAGAGGGAGAGCTGATTACCAGATAGTATCCAGAATGAACAAGATGTAAACTTTGAAAAGGCTAAGAGCCTGGATTTGTATTGTAACCATTATATTGCTGAATAATACAATGGCTCGATCTTTGGAGTGTGGGGTTTTTTATCCGAAAGGATTTTCCCCACGTAAATCTTTGTGTTCTGGTTTTCTGTTTCATCTTTCATGTATGTTGGTTCGTGTAGTAGAATCTGTTAATGCTTGCTGTTGAATTTACATGTGTTTCTCTCAGATGGATCAATGTAGGAAATGAACTGTGTCTGTTCCACATTTGGACATAGTTGTTCGTGTCTTTGAGGCAACCTAATCAAAATGAAAGTTACCGAAGGCACTACTGCATGGAGTTTTCATAAGATGCGCTCCTAGATTTCCTTACAAGTGGTATTAGAACCTTCTTTTGGTTGCCGGTTTTGGGTATTTCTCCTGTGAAGATTTCTCAGTTTGATTGGCTGGAGGAAATTTGGAGGAATGGATTGATTTATTGATCCTTTGATGAGTGGAAGCCTTGTGGTATTTTGAGACAACATGCAGCTTGAAGGATGGTCAAGATGGAAAAGGGAGTTGATCATGTTCTGATCTGTGTCTCCTGGCTGGTAGAGGTATAACCTTGGAGTATGAGGTGGATTGACTTACTCTGTGGCTATGTAGCAGTAAAGCTTTCATATTGGTATCTGTGTGATAGGCTCCTGGGTGATATGGAGAAGCCTAGATTGTTTCTCAGTCATGGAAGAGAGTGCTTATGCTAGGTGGTGGTTCCTGGTGTTGGAAAGCACTATTTCTTGTTAACCTCGAATGCTTGAAGGCTATGGAGTTAATCATTAGATGATATGCAAGCTTTTGAAATAGCCTTTCTCTCTTTCTTGGATGCATGTACATGGTGGTGGTTTAAAGTTGTCATGAAAGGGGCCTAGATTCTCTTGAACTGTTGTTTTCTTTCTAAGGATGAATGTACTTGCATGGCTCTGTGGTTTTGCAGGTTTTACATGGTTAAGCAAAACTTGTGATCATGTGGAGTTGTTGTTAAGCTATTGTCTAGACACTGGCCCTTTGGGGTGTTGTTGGATGAGATAGTTGCAAGTCTGCATGCATGCTTGGTGCATGGTTTTGAGGAGGTATGACTCTTTCTCTGCATGGGAGTGTTGGTAAGTGTTTTGTTACTCAACATTCTTGTGGTAATGCTTGTTGGGTCCTTGATTATGGTGCTCATTGTGGACATGATTGGAAAATCATATCTGGCATGATTTGATGTTTGAGTCATGTTGTCTATGTGGTTATTCTCTTTGATATCTCAGTGTTGCAGTTTTCAATGTGATAACGGGTTTGCATGTTTGATGTTTGTGATCTACGAGTTATGCGGTTGGTGGATTAGCTACCCATTGGCTGCAGTGAGATAACTTAGATGTGGACTATCTTTATCCATGAGGTTGATTCATTGGTGGTGTAGATTTGTTAGCTGGCCTTGTCTGTGGTCACTTGTGCATTGGTGTGATTGTTGTGAGATGAGAGGATGGATATTCTTGAGTACCTGAATAGTCAGTTATGGGAACCTGTAGCAGGTGGTCATGATGCTTGGAAAGCTCGGGTGTCACTTTTCAGTGGGAGCTCTAGTAGTGATTGTGGATTCATCACATGGTGGTGAATGGTCTTCTTTAGTGTTGCAGAAGGGTTCTTACGCTTTTGCTTTTGCATGGACATTATTTGAAGATGTGCAACATCTTGGAACCATGGAGGACGCTTGGAGTCTTTGGCTAAGGTGTTGGTGGTGCTTGACAGGTGATGTTGTTTTTTGAGTCTTTTTGCTTTATGTCATGGTATATTCTTGCTTGTGCAATGGAGTTTTGACATTGTGCATTGTACTTGAGACAATGGTGAGGTCACTTGAAGCATGGTATTTCCTATGGGGATGTGTAGATCATGGTGTCATGATAAGTTCCTGATTCAAATGTTTGGAGCTTTGACAATGGTCTGGTACTTCTTTGTGTATTGGGTGCTTTGATTATTTGCTTGATACTTCATGATAGTGCAGTAATGCAGTTGAAGTTTAGCATGAGATGATCAGTTGCTAGTACTCATGGATACATGAAGAATAAGGTGAGGCTGTTCTTCTCTTATGAGAGATGTGTTGCTGCTTGTTACTCTTGTTAAATTTTTTAGCAGAAAGTATGAGAAGCCTACACCTTGGTTGAACATGAGTTCAATAAGAGACTTATGAGGAGATTGCTCTTGGATTAGTCATGATGACTTGCATATCTTGAAAGAAGTATTCTTGTTCCCACTCTTGGTCTACTCGGTAGTTTATTTGAGAGGTATTTGGCTCATTATATCTTTTAGATGTAATTTTTATTCACTTTCATGATATGGATCCTGGATTGCTGTTTAATGGTTCTGGAGGATTCATAGTAGAAGTTGTATAGTTTTGTTTTATCTCCTTGTTACTAATGAGAATGGGTAGGAGATGTTGTATGAGCTGATTTCCTAAAATGGGGAATGAACTAGTTTGATCTTCTTTGAGATGCTTACATCCATGTTGGTTTTAAAGATGGTTTGATCTTGGTGATTGAACGGATGGATGTTGTTAAGGCTTTCTTTTGGGATGTGAAGAAGATCATTCTTGACATAGCTAGCTGTTAGAAGTGTATGTAGGAGGAGGTTCTATAGAAGATGATATGCAGAGTTTCTCTCTGTGGCCGTGAAGGTTTGTGGTGAGAGAAATGTTTCTTGTGGCAGGTTGTTGCAGGTTGAGCATATCATTGTGGATTTTTCTTTGGTACTATACGGTTACATTTTCTATGTGTTGGTATTGGTAGGCTTGTGATTCCTTCTGATCTTTCAAATCAGGATTTCTTAGGCAGTGGGAGTTCCTGTATGTGTCTTGTCTTCTTTGACTGGTTGACACTGGAACTTGTATTTGACGTTAATGGATTGGCAGAAGTTTATTAATGGTGATACCTATGAGGAATGTGAGATTGGATGATATAGCACGAGCTGTGGGTGCTATTTTCAGTTGCGTGGGTTTATCAGTTGGATGGAAGCAGTCAGTCTGATTGTTGTTCTAACTAGTGTTGTTTATCTTGTTTCTAGAGAATGACTTCACTATTGTGTTTTGTTTGAAGCTTTGAAGTTGATATTGGTTCTGTATAGCATTTGAGCATAGTGAAGTGGTAGCAGTATCTTGTTGAAGATATCACTGGGATCTTTTTCTTGTGTTCGTTGGAATAATGCTTATTCACCTTGGCGATGTATCTTTCTTCCACATGTGGAAGATGACAGGATTGTTGCCTGAATGGTGAACATCTTGGATGTTGAAGTAGAATTCTTGATGGATCATGAGAGCATGTTGAGATATATGTGGTTTCTTGGAGGATTGTGATCAGTTGTTTTATTGGACAGTGAGTTACAGTTGGTTGCTTGGTCTTTGTTGCAGATTGTCTAATGGACTATTAGCTGTTGAATCATGTTGATTGGGTGTCTTGAGTATTGCAGGGTTTGAACTAATGGAGCTAGTGTGATCCTAGTTTCTGGTTGCTTTGGAGGTGCCTATGTGATCTTCGTCAAGTGGGATATTGTTGGAAAATATGCCTCAATCTCATAGGCTGTAACCCCTAAGAAAGCATAGTCGCTGTGACATTTCTATTGTCTGGCCGACTGGAAGTTGTAACCTTGCGTTTTGCTCATGTCGCCAAGACAATGCTTCTGTCTTGCTGATTGGTGATATCGCTATGACTTGTGGCCTTCGCTGTAACTTTCTGTCGAGTGGAGACCTCTGGCCGACAATTGGTGGCTATCGGATATCGGTGTGACTCTAGGCGACAAGCGGTGTCGGGGAGAGTCTTGGATAGTCGGTATGTCTCATACCGACAAGGGAAGTCTTGCTGATAGATATACACCTGTGGTCTTCGGTGTAACTCAAGGGTCTCGGTGAGAAGTCTCGGGGACGATAGGAAGTCTTGCCGATATCGACATGACCTTCGGTCTGTCTGGCCGATGAAGAAATTAGTATGACTTGTTCCTATCGGCATGATCTCTTGGCGACCGGGAGATGTCTCAGCGACAATGTTAGGGGTCATTGGTGTAACATAAGGCAATCGGTATGAAGTCTCGGCGAAAGACAAATGTCTTTCCGATTATCAGATGTCTTCGGTGTGACTCTTGGCGAACAGTGAGTTCGGGATAACATGAAAGCCTCGGTAAGATGTCTTGCCGAAGGTTGATTCTCTCACCGACAGTGGAACACATTGAGGTGACTTAGAACTTGTGGGGTGATGTCTTGGCGAAAGGTGTTTGTCTTGCAGATGGGAATCCTATTGTCGGTATGACTCTTTGACTTCGGTATGACCTCTCGACGATTAGTGATGGTCTAGCCGATGCTTCTTGGATGTCGGCATGACTCTTGGTGATTGTTCAGAGATCGGTATAACATGAAGCTCGTTGTGACGTCTTGGGGAAAGACGATAGTCTTGCTGATAAATGGATGCCGATAGGAATACAATGGGTTTCGACATGACTTGAAGACTCGATGTGATCTCCTGGCGATGGCGATTGTCTCGCCGATGAGAATGCTAATTTTGGTATGACTTGTGGATATCGGTAGAACCTCTTGCCGATGGAGACGACTCTTGGAAAAAATGTGTAATTGGGACTTGTGGCATTGGGGAGACACTTATAGTGTCTCACCGACATGTGACACAAGTTAATCACTGTTGACTGAGTGAAGATTATCCGACGTGGTGAGATATGGAAAAATAAGAGAAAGTAGAATGTGAATCATTTCTGAGCTGGATGATTCGACAGTTGTGATCCGATAGTTGGGAAACAAACCATTTCATAGAGCCAAAGCCAAAGAGAAGGAAACAAAGTGAATAGATGTGAAGGCCAAGTGGTTGGCTGGAAGGCTGAAGCCATGAGGCCATAGTAGGTGACTTGAAGAGCTGACGAGATGTTAAGGCCAAGTGTGGCTGGCTGGAAGGCCGAGGCCATGAGGCCGAAACAGAGGAAGTGAGAGGCAGGGTTATGTTTTCGATTTCTCTCCTGATCAAGGATTGAATGCCATGGTTGATCTCTTGTGTTGATCAACACTGTATACTGTGTGAGGGTATTGCAATAGTATGAAGATTGTTTGGTTTGAGAGGTTGATCAGGAAATGTACAGAGGGAGAGCTGATTACCAGATAGTATCCAGAATGAACAAGATGTAAACTTTGAAAAGGCTAAGAGCCTGGATTTGTATTGTAACCATTATATTGCTGAATAATACAATGGCTCGATCTTTGGAGTGTGGGGTTTTTTATCCGAAAGGATTTTCCCCACGTAAATCTTTGTGTTCTGGTTTTCTGTTTCATCTTTCATGTATGTTGGTTCGTGTAGTAGAATCTGTTAATGCTTGCTGTTGAATTTACATGTGTTTCTCTCAGATGGATCAATGTAGGAAATGAACTGTGTTTGTTCCACATTTGGACATAGTTGTTCGTGTCTTTGAGGCAACCTAATCAAAATGAAAGTTACCGAAGGCACTACTGCATGGAGTTTTCATAAGATGCGCTCCTAGATTTCCTTACATTTAACACTCAGAAATTCAGAAAAATCCTTGATTAGGGATTCATTCGCCCATGGGTGAATGGGTATCACTTTAGGGTTTTTAAAAGTTAATTTGCATATTTCTCAAGTGATTTCTATGGTTTCTAGATTCTGGTTTCAGATAGTAAGTTGCAGTTTCAAATTTCTATAAAATGAGGCCTAAATGCAAGTGCAAAATAGTGCAAAATGACAAGCAAAAATGTAAATGTAAACAAATCTTCAATCAAATTGGGAGACTAAGGGACTTATGAAAATTCTAAGTGTAAGAATACTACTCAAACTTCTATGTTCAAATTTTCAATTTCCAAATTTGAATTTCTTATTTTGAATGTGCTGATTGCAGAACATTATTCGATTTCTATGTTTACATATCAATGAAGGATTTGCCATAAATAAGAGAGGAGACCCGCCCCTAAGAGGCACATCTCATGAGAGGACGTGTCTCCACAAGTGGAGACACGTCCACTCATGGGACCTGTCCCTTAGGGCGTGACTTATGATAAAGTCATTTATCATTGTTTAGTATAACTCATATATACCCTTCTACAAGGTGGTAGATGAGTAAGTAAATTCCAATTAACGAAATGCAAAATATAACATCATATATATAATTCAAATTTTATATGTATGCTCATAAATTCGATTAAATGTTTTTCTAGAAATATTTCAATATAAATGATAAACTTTGATCAAGTATGAATGACGATGATGCTTACGAAAATTGTCATTCATATCTGACCGAAGCTATCATTCATTAACACTCCCTCTTAGCTAGGGAAGATATTTCAAATCAAATAAGTAGAGATATCACCTTAACACGTGATATCTAAGACATGGTGTGATTTCTCAATATTGTCAAGTCACATGACATTCTTCATAACATATCTTTATTATGGTATGTGCACTGACATCAAGTCACATGATGTCTACCATAATTCATGGCATATCCACGGATATAAATATCCACCATGATTATCTCTTAAGGATCACAATGATCTACAAATGATATCAAGTCCTATGATATCAATCAAAGTGTCCAAGAGATACTATCATGACATGTCCATAGATATCAAGTCACATGATATCTATCATGATAGTTTATCATTGTAGAGTCATCACTTTACAATGTCAAATACAAGTGCTCATTATTAGAAACATTGTCACCTTTCAATAATGTACACAGGGGGAGTAGGCCCATAAAGTATTGGAGTCACACACATGACAAAAGAGTTTACACATTAAACATCTTTATATAACAATACAATTTATAAACAATTTGTATTTCAAACATAAATAACAAATTACATTTCAACCATAACAAGTTTCTTCCTTAAGTGCTCTACCTTGATTCGAGAGAGAGGTTTGGTGAGAATGTCTACAGTTTGATCATTTGTACTAATATACTCCAACTAAATCACTTTCTTTTCCACCATATCTGTCACATAATGATAGGGGATCTCAATATGCTTAGATCTATCATGAAAGACAGGATTTACAGAGAGTTTGATACAACTCTGATTATCACAATGAATAATTGTAGGATTCAAGGGCTCACCAAAGAGTCCCACAAGCAATTTATGAAGCCAAAATGATTCTCTTGCTCCCATTGAGGCTGCAATGTATTCGGCTTCTGTTGAGCTCTGTGCAACTAAAGATTATTTTTTGCAAATCTAGGAGATCATAGCCAATCCTAAACTGAAGCAACATCTTGATGTGCTTTTTCGATCGGTTACACTTCCAACCCAATCTGAATCAGAGTACCCATGTAGATCTAGTTGATCATTCTTGTAAAGAAGACGATATCCAATAGTGCCTTGAAGATATCTCAAAATATGTTTCACAACCATTAAGTGAATTTCCTTTGGCTCACACATGAACTGGTTGAGAACATTCACTGCATAGCAAATATCAGGTCTGGTGTTAACGAGATACATCAAGGATCCAATCATTTGTCTATAAAGGGTTAGATCCGCACACTTGGATTTTGTTGCTGCTTCTTTCAATTTGTGAAGGTTGGTTTCCATAGGTGTAGACATCGGTCTACAGTCCAACATTCCAAATCTTTTTAGAATATCAATAGTATACTTCCCTTGGTTTAGTATAACGCCCTCTGATTTCTGCCATACTTCTAAACCTAGGAAGTAGTGTAGAATGCCCAAGTCTTTCATGTCAAATTTAGAAATTAGATCCTGCTTCCCTTGAGCAATGAGGTGATCTTCTCCTGTTATCAGCAGGTCATCAACATATAAAATAGTTATTAGCATATGACCTTTGATTACCTTGAAGTAGAGATTGGAGTCAGCCTCATTCTTGGAAAATCCTAATCCCAAGAGATAGCTGTCAATTCTTTCATACCAGACCCTGGGAGCCTGTTTAAGTCCATAGAGAGCTTTCTTCAGCCTACATACATGTGAGTTAGGTTTATGTATCACAAAACCTTTAGGATATTCCAAATAGACTTCCTCTTCAATGGTTCCATTTAGGAAGGTAGTTTTCACATCCATTTGATGGATCTTCCAACCTTTAGCTGCTGCAATGACTAACACTACTCTCACTGATGTGTAATAGGCAACAGGTGCAAATGTTTCTTCGTAATCAATGCCTTCCTTTTGAGAAAAACCTCTTGCCACAAAACGTGCTTTATGTTTTTCTATACTGCCATCAACATCATGCTTGATTTTGAAGAGCCATTTGGAAGAGACAATAGATTTCTCTTTTGGCCTAGGCACTATATCCCATACATCATTCTTTAGAATAGACTAATATTCCTTTGTCATTGCATCCTTCCATGCTTGATGTCGGAAAGCTTCTGTAACACTGATAGGTTATGAGTTTATGATGTTGTTCATTAGAGCAACATAGCTAGAGAAACGTTTGGGTATTTTACTCTCCCTGAACGTTCCTTTGGGTGTTGCATGATCCTCTGCTTCTTTGATCATTTTCCTGGCCCAAAGTGGTCTTTTTATGTCGTTGTCATTTGTATTCTCATTTGAAGTAGAAGGAAGTTCATGTGGCATTTCATCAGGATGCTCCCTTTGAATCTCAGGAGCAGGTTCCATTTCAGGTACTCTAGGGGAATAGGTCTCTGTCTCACTAGAACTTCTTGCCCTCTTGAATGCAATGTCTTCTTCAAAGATGACATCTCTACTCAATTCAATTTGTTTATGCCCGGGTATGAATATCCTGTAGGCTTTGGAGGTTTCACTATAACCCACAAATACTCCCTTCTTTCCAGAAGGTTCTAGTTTGAATCTCTTCTCTTTGGGCACATGTATATAGATAGGATAGCCAAAAATCCTAAAATGACTAATGTCAGGTTTTATGCCGGTAAAGGCTTCTTCAGGAGTTTTGTTATCGAGATGAGAATGAGGGCATCTATTTTGGATATAGACAACAGTCCTAGAGGCTTCTGCCCAGAAAGAAGTTTCAATGTTTTGGTCAAGCAACATTGCCTTAGCAGCTTCTACAATGGTTCTTTTTTTCTTTCAAAAACCCCATTTTGTTGAGGGTTGTAGGCAACTGTGAACTCCCTCTTAATTCCAACACTCATGCATAATTCCTTAAAAATCTCAGAGGTGTATTCTTTCCCATTGTCTGTCCTTAAGGTTTTTATTTTCTTTTCAGAGAAGTTTTTAGTAAGGGCTTTGAACTCTTTGAAACTTTTAAGGATTTCTATTGACTCTTTACACTTAAGGAAATAGATCCAGGTTTTCCTAGAGAAGTCATCTACACATATGATATAGTATAGAAATCCTGCTTTAGAAGGTACAGACATGGGTCCACATAAATCAGAGTGAACCAGTTCTAACACATTAAGGGTTTTACTTAGGCTATTCTGAAAGGATCCCTTTGTATTCTTTCCTAGGGCACAACCTTTACAAGTTCCCTCATGAGATGGTTTTAGCTTGGGTAAGCCTGTAACAAGTTTTTCCATAGAAGGTAGGGCACATAAATGAAGGTGTCCTAATCTTCTATGCCAAATTTCATTTGTATCAACAATGTCAAGGGTAAGGGCTTGTTTAACCTCAGTGTATAGTTTGTAAAGGTACCCTTGTCTTATGCCTATGGTTAGAGCTTTCTTGATAGATGAGTTCTTAGGCCATACTAGAACTTTCCCATCCATAAATGTAACTCTGTAACCATTGTCTTCAAGGGCAGAGATGGATATAAGATTTCTCTTTATTCCAAGTACAAATAAGACTCCAGTGAGTTGCAGAGAAACCCCAGATTTCAACTTGATGGAACACGTTCCAACCCCTTTTATAGGGTATGCATAATCATCCCCGATGGTTACTTCTTCATCAGACTTTTCAGTCATAGAGTCCAAGTGTTCTTTGAACCCCGTGATGTGTCTGAAGGAACCACTATCAATTACCCAATTTTGAGTGTTGTTAGATACTTGACTAGAAAGGGCTGTATAGAACACAAAGTTCTCAGATTCATGATTTGGGTTTGAATTTCCTACTTTGGCAAAGGATGCTTGTTGTTTAGTTCTATCAGGGCATTTCATTGCATAGTGGCCATACAAATCACATCTAAAGCATTGTACTTGAGAGATATCTTTCTTCTTATAAGATTCCTTTCCATTGGAACTTCTCTTTCTTTTAAAAGATCCTCTCTTGTAAGAGTTTTTCTTACTCCTCTTATTAGATGTTGTGTGGAGAACATGAATGTCTTCATCTATGTGTTTATGTTTATTCTCTTTTGTGGAAAGTCTTGTTTCTTCTTGAAGGAAGTCAGTTCTTAGCCTGTCAAACTTAGGGAGTTTAGATCTCGCACTTATTCCTTGAACAAATGACTCCCATGAGTTTGGTAGGCTTCCTAGTGCAATTAGAGTTAACTCTTTGCTATCAATCTGATATCCAATTGTGGATAATTGATCCCTTAGTTCAATAATCCTCATGAAGTATGCATTAATGGGCTCTCCTTTGTTTATTTGTGCATTGTTGATTTGCCTTTTTAATGTAAGAGTCCTACAGGTGTTGTTAATCTCATAGGTACTCTCAAGAGATTTGTACATATGGTATGCAGTTTCATGTTTTGCTAAGATAGGCACTATATGATCCCTAACTGCATCTACTAGAATTTTCATGGCCTTTTCATTGTTTTCAACCCATTGAGTTTTCTCAAGTTCAGCGTTTGGTTCCCTTTTATTTTCTTTCACAAGTGAGTCTAGTTTATTCTCTCTAAGGATCATCATGATTCTAAATTTCCATGATGTGAAGTTGTCTGCTCCTGCAAGGCGATCTTCAAATCTGATCACACTTGACATTATGAAGAATGTGATGTGAATTCGATTTTAGAAAATACGAATTTTCTAGAGAAAACTGATTTTTGATTTTTTTTGGATTCACACAACTTGGCTCTAATACCATGTAAATGTAAACAAATCTTCAATCAAATTGGGAGACTAAGGGACTTATGAAAATTCTAAGTGTAAGAATACTACTCAAACTTATATGTTTAGATTTTCAATTTCCAGATTTGAATTTCTTATTTTAAATGTACTGATTGCAGAACATTATTCGATTTCTATGTTTACATATCAAAGAAGGATCCACCATAAATAAGAGAGGAGACCCACCCCTAAGAGGCACGTCTCATGAGTGGACGTGTCCCTTAGGGCACGACTTATGATAAAGTCATTTATCATTGTTTAGTATAACTCATATAAACCCTTCTACAAGGTGGCAGATGAGTAAGTAAATTCCGATTAATGAAATGCAGAATATAACATCATATATATAATTCAAATTTTATATGTATGCTCATAAATTCGATTAAATGTTTTTCCAAAAATATTTCAATATAAATGATAAACTTTGATCAAGTATGAATGACGATGATGCTTACAACAATCGTCATTCATATATGACCGAAGCTATCATTCATTAACAAAAAAGACCTAATTTGACATGCAATTTTGATCCAATTTTCTGTTGTAAATGACTGATTATGAAATATTATGTAAACACTATGCAAAATAATTGATATTTTTGAATTTTATAGATTTTAGAGAATGCAAAAATGCAAACCTAAAACGCTAAATGAGATGGAAACTAATGCAATTAAACAACCCTAAATGAAATGAAAATCAATGCAATGCAATGCAAAGTTATGCAAAACCTAGATCTAGGGTTGAAAATGGACTCCAAAATTGGCAAGTTATGATGTTCAAATGTTAGGTTCACCAAAATAAACCAATGAAAAATATAGGTTGGGGTTTATGAGATGTGAATCAAATATGATGTGATGAGAGACCTATTTTCCTTTATTTCATTAGGAAATGAGATCCCCACAAAGAATTGACTAACAACCCTTAGGTGAATCAAATCAAAGTGTGAATGTTCAAATTTCCTTATGACTAAAGGATGGGGGTCAAGGTCAAACAACATTTTGGGAGAAAAACTAAAAAATAGCAAATCAACTCCAAAATTCAATCTAACACTTGAAACAACAATATTAAACTCTTTCTTGCAACTTTGTTTTTGGTTGTGGTTCTTTGGCTTTGAATGCCTCTTTTGTCCTTGGTTGTCTATACTTTCATGGTCTTTCTGTTAGGACAACTTTTTGTTTGAGGGTTCCAGATCCTTTCAAAATCTGTTTGTAAAGGGTTTCAGGTCCCTTCAAAACTTGTTTGTTCCTTAATGAAAAACAATATTAAACTCAATATTACAGAATCAAAAAATCGAATGCAGATTTGAGAAGGGAAAAAAATGTGAACCAGTCACCAAAAATGCTTTTTGGAAGTTGATCTGAGACTCATTCGCCAATGGGCGAAAGGGTCCAAGTATAGGGGTTTCAACAATCTTTTGGGAGCCTCTAGTGTAGATCTATAGCTTCTAATTTGTCCAGGTTTTGGTGTCAGAAAGTCAAAAATCAAATTTGTAGGTTAGATTATGTGATTTGACAACTTTGACAATTTTTTCAACTTTGATAACTTTGTAAATCTTGCACTTCAAAAGGTCTTCAAGTATTCCTCAACATAAATGTAAAATCACACCTACAAGAGAGAAAAATGTTTGTTTATGAGTGAATGGGGGTTTGCCTTGGTCAAACCCCGATTTGGTAATCAAACCTTGAAATGAAATAATGAATGAAAGAGGGAATGGAGAATGAACAAAGCTATGTTACCACTCAACAGACCCTTGAATGAAACCCTAGTAATGGAGATATTAGGAGGTCTAAAACTTGCTTGAAATGGATAAATTGGATGTGGATCTTGACACTTGAAATTGATGCTTTGAATGCTTGAATAGATCTTGAAAGCTACATCACAATGTTAGGTCCAAAAATAAGCATGATGCAAGAAGACTTTGAAATGATGGATAGATCTTGATTGCTGCAATAAATCTTTGATATATCTGCTCTTGAATGCTCTTGATTGCTCTTGAATTTCTCCAAATATGCTCTTGAAAATCTCACAAAATTGCTAGGTGAAAATTAGTGAAATAACCTTGTATTTATAGGTATGTATGTATACTTGATTTCTTGAAATTCAAATATCACAAGCTGACATTGAATTATGGATCTAGAGATGTTAAAATATTGCCAAAAACATAATTTAAATTTAGGTACAAAGGTCTAGGGAAGACCCATTTGCCTATGGGCGAATGGGTCCCAGGTCCCTATTCTTGGAACACACATTGGTGAAGGTAAAGTGTTATGTTTAGGCATTAATTATTGTTAGGTTTCCCCTTCAGAAAATTTAATTTATTAGGCTTGTAAATAAATTAAATGCCCAATTAAGGAATGCTTAAGTGGAATTTAATTAAGAGGGCCCAAATAAATGTGTAAATGTAAAGACGTACATTTAATAACACTAAACTAAGGCATTATTAAGTCTAATTTAATTAGGAGGGCCCAAACAAGTGAGAAAATGTAAAGGGTTACATTTTTCTAGGTTACATTTAGCCCATACTTTAGTGAGAGGATGACCTTGCGTCAAACTCACACTAAAATAGACAATCAAGAGAGATCTAATTGTACAATCATTGGAAGGATAAGACGAATACGATCAAAGAGGATGATCAAGCCCCCAAGATATAAGATCTCATGGAAAAACCAACAAAGGTAGAAGGAGGCACATGCCTATGTTAAACATATATATATGCAACAATGACACTCAATCATACAATGCCAAAGACTAAAATAAAGAGAAAACATAAAAGAAAAAGGGGTGGATCAAGCCTCAACTGTCCAACGCGATGTGGATCATGGCTCACCTATTTGTCCAAAATTTTTTACAAGTGGCACTCATTGTACACTATGTAAACAACAATGCACACTGACATGGGCTAGTGAAATCCGTTGTCCACTAGCTGATCCCCTAAGGGTGGGAAATGGTAGAATATTTTTAGGCTCCCATACCATATCAAAGTTATACCTCTAATAAATTTAATTAGGCAACACAATATATGAACTTTGAGCTTCATAAGGCTTAGCAAGCTGCGTTATGCTAAGCACTTATGAACAAACAAGGCACCAAAGGAAAACAAAGTGCGTTATGTTTGGTGGCCATGAAAAAGGGTCGTAACTTTGAGCTTCATAAGGTTAGCAAGTTGCGTTATGCTAAACACTTACAAAAAAAAATGCAAATATGATAAGACATGTTCAAAAGGGTTTTTCTTTGTTCATGTAAGGTCTCCTCGGGTGCTGCCACAATAGTGTGTCTCACTTTTGGGACATGTTGGTTTTTGCCTAAAATCACTTTTTTTAGAAAAAACTAATGATTTTAGCCTTGAGAGGTTCCATCTAAAGGGTTTTAATTCAAGAGGGGTAGATAAGACCCCCTTAGATCAAACACACTTGTATAGAACCCCTCTAGTAATAAATCATACTCACAATGGAGTCTCCTTCGTACCTATCAAAATGTTAGCAAAAAATCACGTTTACTTTACCTTTTGAGGGATTAAATAACATCATTTAGAAATGATCTTTTAGAAGATTGTAGCCCTTGAAACAATCTTTCCAACAAGTATAATTTTGATATTTTTTTAATTTTATCTTGTATTTAATTTTTCAATTTTTACCAAACATAGGTTTTTCTCTAAACATCAAACTCTTCATTCTATAGAGGTAGAAAAATAGTAAAACATTGTAAAAAAAATTCAAAAAATACCCTTTCCCTAGGTATTAATGTCCTTTTTTCACTAAAAAAGAAAAAATGGATTTCGATATATACACAAGTTAGGTTGTATGAAACACATGCATGTCCAAATTATAGTTACAATGACTTCAAAAATTAATTAAAAAAACTATATGTAACAAAAAATTATGAAAAAATATCCTTTCCTTAGATATTGATGTTGAGAATCTACATTTCAAAAATTATAATTTTATCCTTTATAGAAAAAAAATTATGTTGTACGACACAAACATTACTTTCTGAAAATGTTGTTTTTCTTTTAAAACTAGTTATTATAGGAGATGTTGAAAGATTCATGATTTATCTCAATTTTTTTTTTAAACATATATTTAAAATCTACACACAAATTTCCACAAATCACTAGTTTACATCATCTTCAAATTCTTAATGGTTTAGCTGCTATAAGTCTTAGAAGATGAAGATTCAGTTAAAAATACTTATGCAAATGTCCATCTTGGGAAAAAAGTGACACAATATTGTGATTTCACCCCCTCTTAGGGAACATCATACCTAATATCTCCAAGAGAGGACAAGTCTAGGGTAAAAGATTCATGATTGAGGAAATGCAACACACAAAATTACCACTAAGAGGAAATTTGTATGCCAAGCAAGGTCACACTCTTGGAGGACATCAAACCCAATGACACCACCAAGAAGAAGACACATTGCAAGAAGTAAGAAGACTGTACAATGAAACATAAGGATATAGCCCAAGATCTCCAAAAATGATAATACCAATGTATGCCCCAGTTTAAAGAAATTGCTAACACCATGCTACGAGCAATTACTTTAAAGTAGCAAATGATAAATGCTAATAATAAAGAAGACATGAGAGCTTATTTGGAAATCCCTATGTCAAACATATGTTTCCAAAAGAAGCTACGTCATGAAAAGGGGTTGCCCCCAAAATGAAATCCAAAAATCACACAAATGGATCCACGGATTCGATGTCAGCATATGTCTTTGCTACAATGATATTATAGAGCTCAAAAATGTCATCTTTCCCCAAATAACTCATGGAACTTGAAGAATGATACATAGAGAGTGAAAACAAAGAAAAAGATTTTGGGTCAACAGGGAAGAGACCTAAATGTCTCGACACCTTGCATCATCCCCAAAAGGAAATCACAAGACAAAATAAAACATAAAAGTTTACAACATATAGAAGACTGCAGGTGCAAATAGAGGAATGAACATGAAGACACATCAAACATAAAGATACGAGGATCACATTATACACATGAAATCACATAAAGAACATAAAAAGGAAAATAAAAATAAGACTCGTAAGGCACATGTGGGTGAACCTATAACATGTCATCCACATCCCAATATTGTTCATATGTAGAAAGTGGGCAAGTAGCCAAAGGGAAAACTCAAGTGCCAAACTCGGACAATCACCAAGTTCAACACGTGGTGAATCGTTCTTTGTAGGAGGATCAACACGATTGTTATTATTTAAGCTCATGGAAGAGGAAAACAAAAAATTTAACTCTTTATGCACTTCCCCATCAATCTTTGCAATTTCATTATCATCATCTAAGTTAATCACAACAGAAGGTCTAATGATAATATCCATAGAAGGTGCTTGTTCGTGTAGTGTTCGAGGTTTAGGATTTGCATGTTTCGACAAAGGTAGAGAAGTATTATGCATTGCTTGAGGTAAGTTTGGATTTTGATTTTCTATGTTGTTTTGTTCTCATTTTTCTTGTAATAAATGAGAAATAGCACGATGTCTACGATTACGCTCTCTAGCATTTCGGTTCCTTTTCATTTGATTTTCATGTTGTGATTGTGTAGGAGTGGGTTTATCAACCATAGGTTTATTTTCTTCCCTTAAGGGAGGAACAAAAGGAACCATGGGAGGTTGTTCAACCACTTTCTCTTTAGCTTTATAAACTTATTTGATTTTAGGAGGCTCAATGAGACTTATTTAGTTATCTCGTGGTCTCTTATAGGAAATAGGTGAAGGATTTGCTATGTTTTGGTCTTTGTTACTTGGAAGGTCTTTTGGTTCAATCATGGTTTCATGAATGATAGGAGGCTCAATTGTGGGTTGAGGCATATTCATAAGGGATAATTTTGCTCTGAGTTTTCCTTAAACTTTTGATAGGATTTGAAAAAGAAGTCCTCATGAGGCCTCATAGGTTCCATAGGTTCAGGCCAAAATAAATCCAATGAGAAATTCCCATGAGAAGACACATGATTAAAGCCACTATGATGCATAGTAAATATCTCATTGCCAAATGGAAATTTTAAGCATTTATGCACAACCGACAAGATGACATTCATGGAGCGAAGCCATGGATAGCCTAACTTCACACAAAATTGGTTTGACGACGAGATGATGGAAAATGAGACACTTAATTTTTTTGGTCCAACTTTTAGAGGAAGAGTTATTGAACATATCGTATAGAGAGAAAAACCATTATGCGTTTTGATCCATGCTTTTAGTTTTTCATAAGTATCTTGATAAATATCATGCACAAATAAGAATTATTCAGTGATCACATTCTCTACACAAACATGATCAATAAATATCCCATTATTCGGCTTGTTATTGATTCTTCTAGCTATGTAAAGAGGACCATTGGGTGCATGTTTAATTATATCATTTTTTGAGAAAGCAATGTCAAGGGACATTTTGGTTAGGCCCTTACGAGGTTGAACTTCATTAAAGTTGACTGAAGGGTTTCTAGTATGCTTCTCTTTATTTCCTACACGATGTTGCATGATGTGATCAAGGCTACACACCATTTTTATTCCTTGTTCAATTTTAATTAACTTTCTTATGTTTTGTATCATAGGAACTGCATTGTCAACAATGGATTTAGAACTTACAAAGTTTTGCAACCTTTCTAACTCTTCTTCCATTCTTGTAAGGTTCTCGTGAGGGACATTAGCAATCATTGCATCAACATCAATCACATTAAGTGTGGGTAGGGAATTCATGGGAAATGAAATGTTAACGGTATGGTCCATAGTGGGTTGACTAACTAGTGTCAACTATATGAGTGAAATAGTTAGAAAACCCAAGATCCACGACGAATGATGTATCACAAGATGACACGAGTCTCAAACTACATCTCACGATAGTATTGGAAATATGACACCAAGTTGTGAAGCTCATACAAGTTTCACAATTCCAAGGTGCACCCAAAATAGATAAGAGGTAAAATTCAATGAAATGCCCTAGAATGTAAAGTGCAATGCAAGCAATTTTCTGATTATGCTATGCAAATACCCTAGAATGTAAAGTGCAATGCAAGCAATTTTCAGATTTAAAAAAGATAATTTTCTGATTATGCTATGCAAAAACCTGAGAATGATGTCTTTTTGATGCAATTTGGAATTCAAACAATGCAATAAATTTTACAAATTAGGCTTAATATGAATAATTTCAGATAACAAAAATTCTGGAAACTGAAACAATAGACTGAATACAGAAATACAGGAGGCAGAAACAATAATTTTAATGCTTAGAAATTCAAAAAAAGCCATGATCAGGGACTCATTCACCCATGGGTGAATGGGTCTCACTTCAGGGGTTTTAAAAATTAATTTGTAGATTTCTAAAGTGATTTCTATGGTTTCTAGATTTTGGATTCAAACAATAAGTTGCAGTTTAATATTTCTATTAAATGAGGTCAAAATGCAAGTACAAAATAATGCAAAATGACGAGCAAAAGACATAATTTGAGATGCAATTTTGATTCAATTTTATTTTGTAAATGAATGATTATGCAATATTATGTAAACACTATGCAAAATGACTGATATTTTTGAATTTTCATATTTTAAAGAATGCAAAATGCAAACCTAAAACCCTAAATGAGATGCAAACTAATGCAAGTAAACAACCCTAAATGAGATGCAAATCAATGCAAATTTATGCAAAACCTAGATCTAGGGCTAAAAATGGACTCCAAAATCAGAAAGTTATGATGCTCAAATGTTAGGTTCACCAAAATGAAACAACAAAAAATATAGGTTCGGGGTTTATGAGATGTGAATGAAATATGATGTGATGAGAGACCTATTTTCCTTTATTTCATTAGGAAATGATATCCCCACAAAGAATTTACTAACAACCCTTAGGTGAATCAAATCAAAGTGAGAATCTTCAAATTTCCTTATGGCTGAAGGACGGGGGTCAAGGTCAAACAACATATCAAATCCAAAATACAATTTAACACTTGAAATAACTATATTAAACTCAATATTTGTAAAATCAGAAAACCAAATGTAGATTTGAGAAGGTAAAAAATACATGTACTAGTCACCAAAAGTGCTTTCTGGAAGTTGATCTGAGACTCATTCGCCCATGGGTGAATGGGTCCAAATACAAGGGTTTCAAAAATATTTTGGGAGCCTTTGGTGCAGATCTATAGCTTTTGATTTGTCAAGGTTTTAGCTTCGGAAAGTTAGAAATCATATTTGTAGGTTAGATTCTGTGATTTGAAAACTTTGGTAACTTTGACAACTTTATAAATCTTCCACTTCAAAAGGTCTTCAATTCTTCCTTAACCTAAATCTGCAATCACACACACAAGAGAGAAAAATGTTTATTTTTTGAGTGAAAGGGGGTTTGCCTTGGTCAAACCTCGCTTTGGTAATCAAACCTTGAAATGAAATAATGAATGAAAGAGGGAATGAACAATGAACAAATCTATGTTACCACTCAACAAACCCTTGAATGAAACCTTGATAATGGAGATATTAGGAGGCCTGAAACTTGCATGAAACGACTAAATTGGATGTGGATCTTGACACTTGAAATTGATGCTTTGAATGCTTGAATAGATCTTGAAACCTACATCACAATGTTAGCTCCACAAACATGCATGATGCAAGACGACTTTGACATGATGGATAGATCTTGATTGTTGCAATAAATCTCTTGAAACTTAGTGAAATAACCTTGTATTAATAGGTATGTATCCTTTATTTCTCGAAATTCAAATATCATAGTCAGCATTGAATTATGGAATTAGACATGTTAAAACATTGCCAAAAACATAAGTGAAATTTAGGTACAAAGGTCTAGGGAAGACCCATTCGCCCATAGGCGAATGGGTCCTAGGTTCCTATTCTTGGAGAACAAATTGCTCAAGGTAAAGTATTATGTTTAGGAATTAATTATTATCGGGTTTCCCCTTTAGAAAAATTAATTTATTAGGTTTTTAAATGAATTAAAGGGCTAATTAAGCCACACTTAAGCACAATTTAATTAAGAGGACCCAAAAAGTGTGTAAATGTAAATAGGTACATTTAACAACACTAAATTAAGGCATTATTAAGTTCAATATAATTAAGAGGGCCAAAACAAGTGAGAAAATGTAAAGGGTTACATTTTTCTACACTATATCTAGCCCCCACTTTAGTGAGAGGATGACCTTGTGTCAAACTCACACTAAAGTAGACAATCAAGAGAGGTCTAATTGTACAATCATTGGAAGGATAAGACAAAAAATAAAGGAGGATGATCAAGCCCCCAAGATCTAAGATCTCATGGAAAAACCAAAAAAGGAAGAAGGAGACACATGCCTATGTTAAACATATATATATATGCAACAATGACAAGATACTCAATCATACAATGCCAAAGACTAAAAGAAAGAGAAAAAGGAAAAGAAAAAGGGGTGGATCAAGTCTCGATTGTCTAACGCAATGTGGATCATGCCTCACCTGTTTGTCCAAAAAAGTTTACAAGTGGAACTCATTGTCCACCATGTAAACAACAATGCACAGTCACATGGGCTAGTGAAATCCGTTGTCCACTAGGTGAGCCCCCAAGGGTGGTAAATGAGAGAATCTTATTAGGCTCCCATACCATATCAAATTTATACCTTTGATAACTTTAATAGGGCACCACACAATATGAACTTCAAGCTTCAGTAAGGCTTAGCAAGCTGCATTATGCTAATCACTTATGAACAAAAAAGGCACCACAAGCAAGCAAAGTGTGTTATGCTTGGTGGCCAAGAAAAAGGGTTGTAACTTCAAGCTTCATAAGGTTAGCAAGCTGTGTTATGCTAAACACTTATGAAAAAAAATGAAAATAAGATAAGACATGTTCAAAGGGGTTTTGCTTAGGTCATGTAAGGTATCCTCTTAGGGAACATCATGCCTAATGTGTCCAAGAGAGGACAAGTCTGGGATAAGAGATTCACAACTTAGGGAATAAAACATAGAGCATTACTGTAGACATGCAAAATTAACATTATGCATTCAATCATGTTCATTCATCAAGTAAACTAGGTTTCACATTAAGTCCATTCATCAGTGAATCAAGTTCACCTTCATCCATTCATCAGGTAATCTCATTAATTTCCATCCCCTAAGGTCATTCATTCAAAATTAAATAAACATTATCATCAACCTTTTAATCAAATAAATCAAACATCCATTTAATAAAATCATAATGCATATTCCATCCTTTTCTGATTTAAATAAATCAAATATTTAAGTCCTAAAAGTCAAACTCACCTAATCATCATTAATCTAATCTAACAATGATCAAATACTAATCCTAACCACTTGCATTCTCTAGATTATGCCACTTACAAAAATAAATCAATTTATTGATTTATTAAAATCATCATTTTCACTCAACATGGCATTTATGGGGAATATTCCCTCAAGTTTGAAAAATATGACAAGTTGATTTGTCCCTCCAACATTGCATTTATTTCTTATTTTCTTGTCCCCCTCTCAAAATTTATTGCCCAAATTTGAATTTGAAACTCCCTCTCATGGGCACACTTCCCAAATCTTGCACATCCCTTGGCCTATCACCACTTGACAAGTGGCCTCTTCTCATTGGTGGATCTTTAGTCCCACATTCACCCATTTGGCCAATCTCTCATCAAGAAAATCTATAAATGAAGGCCTTAATCTTCATCAATCCATCTACAACTTTTATGCAAAGTCACTCTCTTGGTTTGAGAACTGATTTTGCTCTTCATCATATTGACATTTGCATCATTTTAGCTTTTGAGCAAGGATTGGGAAAGGGTCATTGACACATTTGACACCAATCCACTATGGAATAGGTAACTTGTTATTGTTTTCATAATGATTTTAGTTTTTTATTGTCATTTGTTGCATTTTGAAGCATTTACAAGGTATTTCATAGGAGCATTTTGATGGATTTGTGAAATACTAACCCCTACATGAAGTTTAGTGTTTGCATATTTTAATGGATGCTTCATTCTGGCCCTAGAAGGAGGGCATATTTTTGAGATTTGAATAAGTCTACAATGTTAAAATTGCATTTAAAATGAGGAAATCTGTAATACTTTTGTTTCCTTGTTTTGCAAGTAAAAGTAAAACTTTGTGCTAGGAACTACTGTGTTTAAAATTTCTACCTCTGGTTCTTGATTTATGATTTAGGAACATTTAAAAGGGATGCCTTAGGCTTAAAACATATGCACTTTATTTGTATGTGCTTTATATGTATGCATGGGAAAAGGTAGATTTCCTCAAGCATATTTAGACTACTTCCTTCATTGATAGCATTTTACATGGACAACCATCTGTGTACGTTGAAGTTATATGTAACATCTAATCTGATTGCAGTATGACATTGTCCATTCTCCATTCTTCAAATCACCATGGTTGCAGTAAATTAAAAGTCCCTGTTTGTGGTTTTGTACGATACCTGCCAATAATATTTGCTTAAATCTTTGCGCGCCCTTTTCTGTTCTTTTAATCAACCACCGACCATTTTCATTTAATGATATCTATGGTGCATATCCTGTAATCATTGTATTCCCTGTGATTGTATTTTCTGAAGCATTTTATCAATAGCTCCCCTACCTGGTGCGCCATTATGCTTACTTCCCTGGTCGATGGTTGGGGAATTTAACCTTACACCTGTTGCATTCATTACTCAAAAGTCTTCAGCGTAGGATATAACTTTCCTTAGTTGCTTACATGTGATGATAGAATTTAGCACATGGCGATGAAGTAGGGGGAATTTAAAAATGAGTAGTCTCATTACATTTGAACGGCTGCAGCCATTATGACTATTCCAGTCTTCTTTAAGTTTGCTGGAAACTTCACCTCCTACACGCCTTATGATTTGATCTTGAAATAAATTCCAATGATATGAATGTTGTCTTATAAGATTTATCTTCTTATCTATGTTGGAAGGTCGACCTCTCCTAGGAAAAGAGAGAATCTCTATTTTCTTACATATCTTTCAATGCTCATTTGCAACTTCATGTTTTTACTTGCATCGCATTAATGAGCATCTTATTTGGGATTGGATATGTCTGTGTTTGTTTGGCATTTAAGTGATTTGATGTTTCTACAGGGTAGTTCTTATCTAATGCTTTAGATTGGAAAAAAAATGCAACTTTAGTGTTGGCAGATACTAACCACAAAAAAATAGATAAAAGTGAATGAAAATTATTTAGCAGATCTGGAACAGATTGAGGAGGTGCCTCGGTTATCGACTAAGTCATTTCACATGCTATATTACTGGCTGACAACAAAATCTGCATTGCAAATAGCGATTCATGTTTTACACAGGAGAGCTCTTGTTGTGTTTTATTGATATATCTTTTGGTCGAAATGATAAGAGATTATGTTCTTTTCTGTGCATTCTAAAGATCTCCTCTTACATGTTTTATTGATATATATTTTGGTCGAAATGATAGGAAATTATGTTCTTTTATGCGCATTTTGTTGATATATGTATACATTTCTTGCCTCTATTCTTTAAAAAACACGCAATGAGGATCTTGACCCACATCACACATTACTGCGAGTATGATTAAGTCATTATCTGGGTGATCAATCTCTCATCACTGTCAAATCAAAACAATAAATGCAGTCAAAATTTGTAGGAAGAAATAAGAAAATCCAAGTGGAAACTCGATATGGCGCAACATTTAAGATGGAGTCATTAATGCTGTTGAAATTTGGCAAGGGTTGTTTGTGTCTTTCTTAGAATTTTCACTTGTCAAATGCTCTCATTTGAAAGGTCTTTTTCTTTAACCAGCTATTGGTTACCCTTTCAAATTTTATTAGCTTGAGAAAGAAGTATTTAGTCCTAGTCAAAAACATTGGTTGTCTCTTTAAAACACTTGGGATTTTGTTTTCAAAATCTATTTATAAAGAGCATGTACACATCTTTCGATAAAACATACTAGTGCCAAAATTTCAAATTGAAGTTAATATTTGAAATTATCTGAATTCAAATAATAATGATATTCGTTAATAATTTGAATGTTTACTAATCTATCATTGTGATTATCATGATAGTCAACATTTGAAATTAAGGATAATATTTTTGAAAGACTTGTTCTTTCAAGTTGATTCATTGATATAATTCATTGAGCTTTGTATTATGAATCATTTTCACCATTATGACCATAGTTAAAATTTGAAATTTATGGTGATGCTTTCAAAAGGACTTATTCTTGGTAATTGATTCATTGGCTCAATATTTTTAGTGATGAAGATTATGATAAGGGAGAGAGAAAGATTAACAAGTGTGATGCCTTTTCAAATAGGATCATTAATAAATCTTCATTTTATTATCATCACTTAGGATCATGTTGTTGTTTGAAGTCAAATTAAAATAAATTGGATTCTCACATAATCATATTTTTGTTTATAGGTACAAAGAATAACGAAGGAGGTACAAAAGAAAACAAAGGCTAACAAAGGAAGTGAAGGTGAAACGATAAAAAAAAAAAATTCAACAACAACAACAAAAGGAGGAGAATGAAGATGACGTTTTGGGGAAGATTAAAGTGTTTTTTAACACTTTAGTGTTTATTTTAAACACTTTTCACGAAATTGTTTATCTTTTCGTTTTAGAACACTAATTTTCATTTGGGTCTAAAAAGAACACTTTGATTTTTCATTTGCAAAGGGTTAAAATTGAAACTTAGACACTTACTAGATTTCAATTTGGGCTAAAATTGAACAAGGCAATCTCCATCTTTCCTTTGATGCTTAAAACAAATCAAATCATTGCTTTGAAGGATAAAATGAATGTGTACCTTTATTTTTTTGTAATTATTTACACAAAGTAATATCATCAAAAGACGTATGCGCTTCTCTCATGCCTCACGACGATCTTGAGAATCAAAAGGCTTTTGGTGACATTAAGTTGAATAAATAATTTCCCATAAACACTTCGATTTGGGTTTAAAATTGAACATCTTGTGCGAGTGTGAGTAAAGCATCATCATGTATATTCTCTTTCTTTGAGTTGTCAAAGATTGATGGAGTTACAGATTTTGTCTTTGCTTGCTTTTGTTTATCCTAGAGGGCTTGCCTTGGGGAAAAAGTACTCACCCAAGGGAACGACTCAATCGGTAACACTCTAAAGCCAAGAGTATTTCCAGCTGGGATATAAATGTGGATATTGGAAGAAACACCAATATCACGCGGTTGATTCTGACAAGATGGATCCAAAAGGGGACTCTTGTCGTATGGGTCAATCTCCACGAACGGAAAGTCCTTACTAGAACCCATGTGCTAGAATTTTCTAAAATCCTTAATCTATTTGTTGGTGCAAGAACGGTCGTTCTGAAGCCACCCCACACTTTTATGGTCTTTAGTAGAAATGGAAAACATGCCATGGGAGTTTCATGGGTGTTGATGCTTGGCTGCCCCGTATAACTGAGTGCCGTGGAGGGGAGCCAGTGGGGTCAAGCATCTAACCATTCGCTAAAGATAAATGTAGCTGGACTTGGCCAAGTGGGGATTCAACAAATATTGCCTTACACATCCATAGGGTTTGTACTTGTTCTTGGTTTGAAAACACAGTGCTTTATTCGAAAACATTTGCAAACAAACATTCAACATGATCATCAAAATTTCAAACCCTTTAGGAGGCAAATACCATTGACCAAATTCTCATGTTATTGCTTGCCCTTGGGATTACATCCTTAGAGGTTTCTAAGCACTTGAATTTACATCTCAATTTTCCCACTAAAGTTAAACAATAGGTAACCCTTGCCTTAAATTCATCAAAGTTTCACAAAATATACCTTGTGAAATGACCTGAAGTTGAGACATTGGACATTCAATTTGAAATTCCATTAAGCAAAGATTAAAAATTGGACCCCACACATGTGTCTCCAATGATTTCATGCAAAATCAAGATCAAGAAACCAAAGGTGAAAGCCCTTAGTCTGATAGCCGGTCAAGAACATCTCTCTATGTTATACGAAGTTAGACAAAGACTGCTTTTCAAATTTTACAAGAAGGCTTCAAGGAACAATCCCAGTTTGTATTCATTCTATTACTGCCAAAACCCAAATCTTTTTAGAGATTTTGAACATCTTGTTTAGAGAAAAGCTTGTTCTTCAATACCTAGGTCTAGGCAAACAAAGTGTCTTTTTTAGGTTCATCTTAGGATCAAATAAAATCAAAATCCTTTTCATCCATCCTTTGAAACATCAAAAACAAAAATAATCTCACAATCACCTTTTGGAAAATCTTGAAATCATCCTTAATACTAGGCTTTTTGGCAAAACAAAAAATTATCAAAATCATTGAGACTAAATCCTAGGAATTTTTTAATCAAAATCACCTTTGGCTAGGTATGTGTAGATGCATCCTTTTGCATATGCTTAGTCAAAATCACCTTGTTTAACTTAGTATATGTAGATGAATCCTTCGTCATATGCTTAGTGAAACTATCATCTTGTTTGGATAGGTGTGGATAGATGCATCCTTCTTCCCGCACATATTCAAATTATCATCCTTTGATCAATTCTATCCCTTAGATAATCATCCAAACATCTTAGGTTCTATTTTTTCAAAATCCAAATCAAAATCAAAATCAATCAAGGACAAATCCCAAAATCAAAATCTGCAACATAACCAAAAGTCCCAAAAGCCTAATATCTCCTTCAAGATTTACCAAAAGATCATAACATCTACATCATTCATCTTTTACATCATCATCATATCGCCTCTCGATCCTCAAGATATCCTAAAATTTTTCACTTTGGGGCATAAAACAAAGATCAATCCAAAGAGTCAAGAGATTCATCTCCCATTCTTAAAAAAATGATCCTTGTTTTATGGTTCAAACTAGATCTCAATGCAAGAAGAGCATGGAAGCCAACAAAGAAACACCCGCTTCAAGTGATCTTAGTCAAACTACTCTTGAAATGAATCCTATTGGTTCCAGAACTCTCACAGTTAACCTTCCGAAATCATTGCAAAATCCGTAAGAGGAAAACCAAGGAGAGGATCTTACCCTTGGAATGTCTCACGAAGAAATAACTGAAATGCTCCAAAATCCGGACAACCATAGAATCATCAACATCATGATGAGATTAACCCTTCGTTATACATGCTTGAACTAGCAAAACAAGGGGCCAAGTTACCTTCGGACTTCGACATGAGTACCATAATAGAGACATCATTTCCTCCAATCTCATCCACCATTCCCATCTCATCTACACCCACATCCCAAAACATCACACAAAACATTCCTCAAATCATGACATCTTTTGCTCCAACTAAACCCAATGTTAACAAGGGAAATACATTTCTCAATGCTCTTCAAACACACCCCCTTGTTAATAATCAAAACTTAGATGCAAACACCACCTTGGAACAAAACATACTCTACAACCCATTACACAAAAAATATTCCTCACTTTACATCATGATCCATCGTCAACATTTTTCAACGGAACACCTCAAACTCCCCTCCTCACAAACTCGCAAGAGAAGGGAGACATGTTCAGACCAGGGGGCATATTCGATACCACAACATTCTCACAAGGATTCACCCCCCTCAAATTTCCACCTATTCCACCATTGCCATTGTCATCTACACCACTCCTTGGTTTAGGGCTTCCCCCTCTACCAAGTATCAATAAAAACAACATCCCAACCATCAATCAAAGCATTATGCCAGCTGCTCAAAACTTATTGTTGACATTGCAACAACAAATGACAAACACACAAGCAATGGAAACAACATCAAACACCCCCATAACATCGTAAAGCATGGTCTCTCAAGGGGAAATCACATCAATGGCGCCACTCATCACTCAAACCACCACACCAACAACACCATCCACCAATCAGATAATCAACACGACATCACCATTCACCACTAACACAAACACCATTCCGAATCCACCACCACCCCCACCACCACCAAATTCTACCACATCAAGTCAATATAACACAAAATTAAAAGCCAATTTTCAAAGAGGATACCAACAAGTGCAGAAACAAAAAGCCGTATACCTAGCTACTCAACAAGCCGCTCAAGTTGCACAAGTCGCCCAAGCAGCCCAAGCCACACTGCAAACGCAACAAACCACACAATCCCAAGCTTTATTGCAACAACAACAACAAGCCGCTCAAGCATTACAAGCACACAAGATTGCTCAAGCACAAGTTCTATTGCAACAAAAAGTAGCACAAGCACAAGTCGCACAAGCACAAGCTCAAGCGCAAGCTCAATATCAAGCACAACAAGCGCAAGCACAAGCACAACTTCTTGCACAAGCAGCGCAATTGCAAGCATATGAGCAAGCAATAAAGCAATATTGAGAGCAACAAGAAGTAACAGAATTGGCAGTCCAACAACAAGCGTTGTTGGAACAACAACAAGCACAACAACAAGCATTGTTGGAACAACAAGTGCAACAACAAGCACAAATTTTAGCACAACAACAACAAGATCAACAACAAGCATTGTTCATACAAAAGCAGGTGGAAGCCTACCTCGCTCGCCAGAACATACAGATACCATCGAACAACACACCAAACAACCCACCCATCCAACCCACGATCCAAACACCCCAAAACACTTTCATCCCACCCCCTGATCTACAAAATGATGTGACATCACAAATTAGGTTACTGTCACAACAAGTACTCGATATGCAATCCAAGAAAACAACGAAAACACCAAGCAACTTGTGTCCCTATCCATTTGATAGGAGCCTAGAAATGAAACCATTCTCCGAGGGATTTGAAATCCCAAAATTTGAGAAATATTGAGGGATGGGAAACCCTAAGGATCACATCAAGGAATTCTAGGTTCATTGCATGGAAGTCACATATGACGATACTTATTTGATGCCACTATTTCCTAGAAGCTTGGCAGGCTCCACTATAGAATGTTCTCTTGCTTACCTTCAGGCATTAGAACATTCCAAGAAATTAGGGACGCATTAATTAGGAACTAAACATGTAACATTGCAATGGATGTTAGTCTCGAAGAACTATACGCTCTAAAACAAGGAAAGAATAAATCTTTCGCTTCATTCCTTCAACGATGGTGATCCAAGGCCAATCGGAGCAAGTGGACCATGCTAGAAGAACAACAGGTTTGCACCATCATAACTAACCTTGAAGGCCACTTGGAATTTCATCTCAAGGTTCAGGGCATCACTACATATGATCAGTTGATCCCCAAGGCGCTTAGCATCGAAAGAGCCCTTGTGACTCAACCCATGGAACGGACATCATACCACGAACAACAAAACAACTGCCCACCATCCAATTACAATGATAAACCTCGCACATGGGAAAGAAATAAAAATGTTACTAATGATGGTGTGGTCGATGCCAAGGTGGTCATTAGTGGTCCATGCCAAAATACACCCACACTGCAAATCCAAACACAACACCAAAACACTCATCACACAACATACCAACCCGACAACAATCCAACCATCAATAATCTCAATGATCAAAGAGGACCACCCCAACACAAAACTTACCCCCAACGAAAATACACTACTTTGGGGGAACCACTTGAGGACATAATGAAAAAGTTGATAGACGAAAAACTCATCCAGGCTCCTACCTTTGAGAATTACCAAGAACCTGATGTCAAACCTCCTTGGTATAACGAAAATCAACTTTGCAAATTTCATAAAATCAAAGGTCACACCACAAATAGTTGCATGAGACTCAAAAACATCATCCAAGATCTCATTGATAAGAAAATCATAAACATGGAATAACCTACGGGAAATTAGGATCTTAAGATATATACGAATCTGATGCCGAATCATGATAACAAAGGGAACAAAAATGATAAAGGGAAGGGCAGTGTAAATCATGTGTACGAAATAGATTTTTCCTCCCTAAATGAAGACTGCATGGTCATCACCATCAAAGGTGCCCATGCCGAAGATTGTGGAGTCACCACAAGAGGCAGCAAAGTCACCATTGCAGGATCATCTCAACCAAATAGAGTCCCTTCATCTAGATCCGTGCCTAATGGTTACAATGTCCTAGACCAACTCAAGAGAACACCAGCACACATCTCCATCATGGAGTTGTTAAAAATATCATCAGTGCATAAAAAGATTCTCGAGGAAGCATTAGCCTCATCCACTGTCCCCGCAGACCTCAATGCAGACCAATTCCAAGCTATGGTCGGAAATATCATAACGCCTAATCTCCTTACATTCTCTAACCAAGATTTCCCCACCAAACCATCTCACAACCTTGCACTTCATTTGGAAGCCATTGTAAACAAGAGAAAAATCAAAAGGGTCTTGGTGGATGGAGGTGCAGGTTTGAACTTCTGTTCTCTCAGCCTCATCAAGCAATTGAAAATATCAGAGGATTCTATTGACAAAGGGAAGGGCATCACGATAAGAGCATATGATGACCAAGAAAGAGTGTCTCAGGGCACAATCAAACTCCCTATTCAAGTAGGGCCAACGCTCATGGAAACCACCTGTCAGGTCTTGGACCTCAACTTGCCATATAATATCCTCCTGGGACGCCCATGGATCCATGCGATGAAATCCGTAGCATCAACATTCCACCAATGTAGGAAATAGACACATAATGGATAAGAGGTTACCATTCATGGAGATCCTGAACCGTTTTCATATTGCAAAAATCTTGAAACTAAGTATTACAAAATCCCCCAAGTGCCAAAGAATGATGAGGGCCCTGTTGATGTTCCAAATGGCACAATCAACATGCAAACAAAATATTGCTACTCTATTTCTCCTGAAAGAGAAAGGAAACACATGGATGCCTTAGCTCCCAAGGTCTTTATAGTTGGTTCTCAACTGTGCTGATGTCCTTCAGTGGTCAATGTAACAATAATGTTCAAGGGGCCTGTTGGTGTGAGCTTCTGGATTGTTATGAGATCAAACATAAACTTAAAATCTATTCTAACCAGGGTTTTTAAATAAACAAAAAAAGATGGATCAAGGCATTGGAACAGAAAAGAATGACACTTCATTTGAATTAACCAGACCTGTCACCTTCTAAGGAATTCCTAACTAAAACTACAGAACAAAATCAACTTGTGACTAACACACAGTTTCATTCATTCACAGTGCTGATTTCAACAGCAAATTGCAAGTTACCATTTAAACAAAACATAAAAACAAAACTTCATTCCTTGAAAGCTTCTTAAATCAGATGATTAATTCAAGAAAAACACCATTCTGGAACACAACATGAAGTAGATTAAGATCTGGTTGCTTCTACTATTAGTGAGACAGATAAGCAACATTTACATATCTAGCACAATCACCAGTGTACATAAAATCTATGATTCCAAATTGTTTCCATTTATATTAAGAAAACTTGAAAGATCCATTACATACTATTTTGAATCTAACTCCTAACTAAGAAGACAAAAGAGGCTCCTATTACAAAGAATCAAGAAGCTGTTCCGTCTTTTCTAACTGACTTTCTCTCTGATTTCTAACTCTTTTCTAATCCTAGAAGTTCTCTACAAATTCTTCTCTACAAGTGCTCTACAAGTTCTAACCTCAAAAACTCTAACCTTTTCCAAGAGGCAAGAATGCCTTATATAAAGAATGCATCAAAAAGAATGCGTTGTCCCCCCTGCATTAGGGTTTTACAAAATATCTACTTCTAGGAGGGTCGGTCCTTAGATCTTTCAAAGAGAGTCAAGGCTGCATTTAATGTGAAGTCCTCCTGTCCATATTGCTGAAATGTTATTCCGGGGGTGGTCTTAGATCTTTTGCATCTGCAACATTTACTACTAGCCTTCGTGTCCATCTTTGAACTCCATCTCAGGGCCGCCTTGAATGCTCAGAATATCACCATTAATACTGATCTACCTTCTTGCCAGTAGTCACTACAACTGTCCCTATGAGTCATGGTTACTCCTTACCTTTGGCCTTCTTCATGTTTCAGACCACCACCATTTTCTGAGCTGAGTCATCATTTTGATCTCAGGAGTCCATCTCATTTGCATCCTGTTGGTCTTATTACACAGGGATGGTTGATCGGTCAATAGGTCATCTTCTTTTGATTGGAGGAACAGAGGCCACGCAGGTTTCCTTGGCAGTCAAAAGTGGTCCACCTCGAATCGCATGTCAGTGAGACACCAACGGTGTCTCCCCGATGTGATCTCATCCTTTAGTAGCTATCAACATGACATGGGTCAGTCAGTGAGATGTTTCGACGAGCTACAAAAGTTATACCGAGCTCAGAAAATCTATCGGCAAGACTGCATTCTTTCAACAAGACCACATGGCGAAGTCCTCATTCTGTCAAAGAGCCCATTTCTTTATGTTGGGGAGACATCATCGTTTCGGGGAGACCTTTCCCTGAACTCCTCTTCTCTTACCGAGCCCACTTTGTTGTCGAAAAGACTCCTTACTTTCGGCCAGAGGCTATGGCGAGTTATCCTTGGTTATATCGATGCCTCCTTTACTGGGAAATCCATTGTTGTTGGCGAGACCTTTAGCGAACTCCTTTTCATTCTTGCTAAGCCCACCTTGTTGTCGGCAAGACTCTATCGGGTCAGTAGGACATCATGTCGAGGTTAAGATCTTTCATCGAGCTCGTTCTGTATCGGCAAGACTCCTTCAATCTCAGGGAGACCTTTCTCCAAGCCCTTTATGTCACCTCGATGACCAACCCCTTCGGTGAGACCCCTTGGCGACACTGCCCTGCTGTTGCCGAGACTTCTTTGTATCGGTAGGACCTTTCGCTCTTCGGCAAGACATTATACAGAAAGGGGAACCCTTCGGCGAAACCCCCAACTGTTGGGGAGACATTTCCCCGAAACAAAATCTGTCTCGCCAAACTTAGATTTCATGTCAGTGAGACTTGCGAACTTCGGCCAGACATCCTGGCGCACATCCTTCTTCTCCCCGATGGGATGCCCTGTCGGTGTGACACTCCTCTGTCGCTGAGACCTCCCAGTGAGAGTCTAAATCTTCCCCAAAAACCCTTGGGGAACCTTTGTCAGTAAGACTTATAGTGATATCCCTTCCATGTCGCCAAGACATTGATTCTCTCATCGAAGACAACCTATAGAATCCCCTCATGCCGTGTCGGCGAGACTTCAAGATTTCGCTGAGACATCTCTCCGCCGCAATAGTCTCTCACCGAAAGGTATATCTTTATTGGTAGTTGGTGAGACATGAAGCTTTCAGCAAGATCATACACTGAAGATAACTCTTGCCGAAGTGTCAGCCTGGTCCTTGCTAGTTAGTGAGACTTTATGAATTCACCGAGACCTGCTGGTGAAGAGAAAACCTCTCGCTGATATATAGATCCTTTTTCCGCTGGTCGGTGAGACTTGAAGATCTCGCTGAGACCTTTCATCGATGATGATTTCCCTTACCGGTAGGAATTCCTCATTCGCTGAAACAATGGAAATCTCTTGCCGATAGATGCCTGCATATGAATTCCACTCGCTCTGACATCTCTGGGGTCTTGTTGATAGGAAACACAGAGGAAAACTTAACAAAATGCACTATGGGTCGAGGAAACCCTGATAATCTCATGCCGATAGGACCCACAATGTAAAGTATTCAGACCTGATGGAATTTATATTGCAGTATGGCCAAACATGGGGAAGATATGCCCATGGTGGGACTTGTCTGAGAAATTTGTGAGTACGAACAACATGCAAAATCATCAAAATCTTGTAGTTCTAACACCCCTTTGGATTTCAAACAGACAGAGCCAAGCCACTAGTCGGTGAGACATGAGGAATGTGTTACCGACTCTTGCCTTAGAGAATTTTGTGACCAACTGGATTGAAGAATGCACCCCAACTGAGCTCCCCTTACAAATATCATCAAGCATAGGATTCAATCCTACATTCAATAAAGAAAACCATAGTAAAGATCACACAAACAAAAGTTAATTAATCAAAATCATCATTAAAACGAATCCTATGTCAGTAAGGTGAAGTTAAATCTTCAAACAAAATGATCATACAAACAGCTCGGGTTTTAGGCCGACCCGCGGAATCCAAGCCAGGGAGGAATTTCGGAGAATTCCGAGTCGGGTGGATTCTAGCAGAATAAATATGAAAACACCCACTAGAAACTTAATCCGATCATTAACAATCAAGGAACAACATGTGAGATCTCAAAATAGCATCTATTAATCATAAAATGCATCATCATTTATTAACTAGTCCTTCTACTCCATACTTCTTTACATTTCATCAGATTCTGGGGAAATCCGTGTGGGACGGATTTCTGCGAAGGAGAAAACATTCCGGTAAACCCCAAAAAAATAGGGAAAAATAGATTTTAGGAAAATCAAGAGGAGAAAGAAATCCGCGAAGAAGGTACATCTCCTTGGAGGCCTCAGGAATTTCAGGAAAATCCGGATTGGGTGGAAAATCCTAAACTCAGGAGAAAACCCGAATTCCAACTGAGGTAGAACCAAAATTAGATCAGACATAACAAAAGATAAAACACGAAGAAATAGAAGAACTCCCAAAAGCAAAGCAAATAACAAAGGCAAAGAAACCAAAAGAGAAAGGGGGACCCATTTTGTTCCAGAATAAAATGGGGTGGTTATGCAAGGCATAACAAATGGCAACTCGGCTAGGAAAATGGTTTAACCATTTTTAAGAAGCTGAAGGATTCAACTACCTAGAACTCCTGGTTCATGAACATCACAACTCCAATTGGGTCAGTTATGACAACCAAGGTAAAGCTAGAATCTCAAGATGTAAATCAATCAATGGCCACCCCTGAATCCATGTGTGTGCTTGATTGTGCATGGCATCTCTCATGATGTTTTCCTCATCTTTTGGACAACAATGTGTAAGATTTAAGCTACATGAGTTGATCCCCTTTAGCTGTCGTGCAATGATATCCTGGGCATTGCTCCGCTGCTAGTCAAACGTCCATAGCCCCGACGGAGATACCTTTAATTTTCTCACAACATTGCTCTATTGCCAGCCAGGCGTCTATAGCCCTGGTAGAGATACTGGAATCACCCATTCATATTGAGTCTCTTTTTCTTTTCTCATAAAGTTTTAGATATTTCATTCATTTCTTTTCAATATGTCAGATTCTTAACATCCGATCTGGGTTGAAAACTACCATGGACCTCATAACAACAATTGGGAGATCGGATTTTTCACTCAAATCTTAAAACACTATCATCCTAGGACAAATATATTATTACAAGAGGGGATGATCTTAATGATTTGTGATAGATTCAGAGGGAGCTAATGAAGATTATTTATTTTGTACCTTATTTTCAAGACCTTCCACAACCTTTATTGACAATGGGCATGAAACAAAGAGTTTAGGACAAAATCATCTAACCAGAAAGCTTGAAAATACCTAAACCATTTTTCTCCTTGTGACCATAGTATACTTTAGATAACACCCCACAGTTTCAAATGGAAAGGACAGATCAACCCCCAAAAACAAAACAAAACACAAACCACAGAACAAGCGAAACAGAAAGACAAAGAGGAAAGACAAACAAACAGGCAACAAATTACCTACACAAAGAGCAGCAGATTATTTACAAGCAGAAATACATAAACTATTTACATAAATGAAAATTATCTACAAACAAGAGACAAAATAAACAAATTATTTATATAAAGAGCAGCAAGTGCAACCTTAGCATGCTTTATGACCCAAAATAGTGCTTAAGAAACTGCCCATTGACAGGCAAGGGAACAGGTTTTCCAATTAAGCTACTCAGTCTAAAAGCATTTTCCCCCAGGATCTCAGCAACTTGATAAGGGCTTAACCAAAGTTTATCAAATTTTTGGTGACTGCCCTTCTTTTCACTGGCTTTATCCTATAACAATACAAGGTCAGATATCCTAAAAGCTTTGATTTTGGCTCTTTTGTCAAACTAGCGTTTGACAATAGCCTGGTGCCTAAAAAATTGTTGTAAGGTAGTATCTCTCTGCTCTTCTAATTTTAACAGAGCAACTAGTCTTATCTCTATCCTATTGTCACTAGAGTAAAATTTCTGCATGAACTCAAGGATAGGTATTTGCAGATGGATAGGAAAGATAGGATCTTGGCCATATACCAGCTTGAATGGTGAGGTGTTTAAAGCAGCCTTAATCCTAGTCCTATCTGACCATAATGCAAATCTCAGCTGAGTATGCCAGTCTCTAGGGTTGTGTTCTAACAATTTCTTTATTACCCCTAGAAGGTTCTTATTGGTTGACTCTGCTACTCCATTTCCTTGTGGGTAATAATTTGAGGAATACTTCAAGATGATTTTGTGATCATATGCCCAGGAAATAAACTCAGCAGAAGAAAAGGCTGAACCATTGTCACATACCAGAGCGAAGGGTATCCCAAACCTTGTAGCGATACACTTGATGAGGAACTTGATCACTACATCTGTGGTGCTGTTCTTACAGGGTATAGTCTCTGTCCACCTCGTGTAGTAATTAGTGGTAGTCAAAATAAACTTGTGTCCTGCAGAAGAGTTTGGGTTAATTACCCCAATAAAGTCCAGTGCCCATCGGGCAAATGGCCTTACCTCATAGACGGGCTGCAAAGGCATAGCCGCATGACATTCCCTTGGTGCAAAAATCTGACAGATGTGACATGTCCTCACATGTTGATGGGCATCTTTGAATACACAGGGCCAGTAATAACCAGATCGAAGGATCTGGTGTGCCAAAGAATCTGCAGAACCATGACCTGTGCCATGTTTCCCATGAAACTCAAAGATCACATGTTTAGCCTCTTGATGATCAAGGCATCTCAGGTATACTCCTTCGAAATTCCTCTTGTATATCAAACCTCCTTTGAGCATGTAATGAGAACTCTTCAGTCTTAAGGCTCTCCTTTGAGTTGCATTAATTTCTTCTGGACATCGATTGTTGAGCATAAAACAAATGATATCAACATACCATGGGTCATTAGAGAAAGTCTGGGTCATGTATTGCTAACAGATGATATTGTCGCCAGCATTCACCATGGACTGAGACAAGCCTGTACCCCTGACTAGTCTCATAGGGTGTATCTCCAAATCAAATTCTTGTAGGATGGCCATCCATTTTCCCCTCCTTTCTCCCAGCTCGCTTTGCATGAGTAGGGACTTCACAGCTGCATCAGGAACTACAACAAAGATTTGGCTTTAGAGAATGTAATGTCAGAATTTCTTAATAGCCCAAACCAGCGCAAAAACTTGCTTCTCCAAAGGTGGGTATTTGATTTCCTTTTTTTTGAATGGAGAGCTCATGAACGCAATCAGTCTCTCCTCTGCCTCTCCTCTTTGTTGAGTTAAAACAGCCACGCATGAATGCTCAGAGGCAAAAGAGTAAATGTAGAATGGAATGATGTAATCGGGATTGGCGAGGACTGTTGCTTCTGAGATGGATCATTTGACTTGTGAAAATGTGGCCTTCGCTTCATCGGTCCACTCTACCTTGGCGTCCTTTTTCATCATTTCGTTCAGGGGTTTCACGATTTCAACAAAGCCCGTGATGAACTTTCTCACAAAGTTGATTTTCCTGAAGAAAGACCTCATCTCTTTCTTGCTTCCTGGCTTGGTGATCTTCAAAATGGACTCAACTTGGTCTGGATCAATTGAAATCCCTCTTTCAGAAATTATGTGTCCCAACAGTTTCCCTTCAGAAACTCCGAACACACATTTTTTTGGATTCAATGAGACTCCATACCGGATGCATCTCTCAAGAACTTTGGCAAAGTCTGCAGCATGATTTAATCGATCCTTGGAGAACACTATCAGGTCATCCATATAGATGATGATGCACTTACCAATTAGGTCCTTGAACGCTATGCCCATGGCGTGCTGGAAAGTTGCTCCAACATTTATCAGACCAAACAACATCCTCCTATACGCGAATGTTCCCCACTTTGTAGTGAAGGCTGTCTTCATTTTGTCTTTAGAGTCGACCATTACCTGATTATACCCAGAGTAACCATCTAGGAAGGATATCATCTGAGATCCATTGAATATCTGCAACACTTCGTCCAGAGAAGGAAGTGGGTAATTATCCTTTTTTGAGGCTCTATTCAAATTTATGAAGTCGACACATAGCCTGATCTCCCCGTTTTTCTTACGAACTAGGACTAAGTTAGCCACCCAGGTTGAATGGCGTACAGGGAAAATTATCCTTGTCGAGAGTAATTTCTGAACTTCTTTATAGATCAGTGGTTCAATCAGGGCATTGACAGGGCACTACTTCTGTCAGAAGGGTTTAGCTTCAGGCTTCAAGGGAATAGTGTGAGTCATAACAGAGGCATCAAATGTCTTTAAGTCTTCATATCCCCAAGAAATTACAGAAATATCCTTCTTAAGTGCCTTCAATATGTCTTTTCTGATTGCTTCAAGGTAGGCTTTCCCTATGTAGATATTCCTTTCAGGACCAAAATTAGCTAAGTTAACTATTTCTTATTCACCTCCTTTATCTTCAATTGATATCTTCTCTCGAGCCCTTGGATCTGAGTCAAAATTCTCTCCAAGGCCACCATTCCCTTGGGAATGTTGTTATTTTTTAAGTAAAAACTCCTTCTGTATCACTTTCCTCAGGGTTCCAATCCCCTTGATCTCTGTTGAACTCATCAATAATTTGCCCCTCAAAAATATCTGAGCTTGCCAAGAAAGCCAGAATATGCCGATCATCATCAAAGACTTGAAAGTTCGTGATGTTCTCAAGAACTACAGGGGTGGAAATTAGTTCCACTGAGAATTTCTTGAGCTTGGAGCCTTGCATAGGTTCCAGGGTGCTTGCAGAAACAACCAATAAATTGGCTACCTGATTACCTTCTCTAGGGATTAAGCTAATCCCAAAGGTGTCAAAGTCTTTGATTAGATTCCATACCCTATTCCTATATGCTGCCAGCCTTTTGTTGTGACATGTATATTGGCTGCAGACTTTCCTGATAACTATTTCTGAATCTCCTTTGACCATCAAGGCAATGACCTTCTTCTTATGTGCAACATCAATCCCCGTGCCAGAGCTTCATATTCTGCTATGTTGTTTGTGCATCCAAATTGCAACCTGTAAGAAGCAAAGAAGGTTTTCCCTTTCGGGCTGGTTAGTTCAATCCCAACACCACAACCTATCTTAGATTTGGATCCATCGAATGTGAGGGTCCATAGTTGATCATGAGCTGGGGTTGGCCCTTTTGAAGTCCTTGCGGGCACTTGGGTAGAATGAGCCAGGGGTGGGACTACTTGATCTTTTGCATTAGATATAGGGAAATGATTCTCTACAGGTTCTTTAGGTATGCTTTCCAATTCCCGCACAGATGTATTATGTGATCCACAATTATCCTCTTGACATTCGCTTGCATCTTGGGGTTGCTCCTCAAAAATATACTGATTTGGAAGTGTATCTAGGGTGGGTTCAATTTGAGAAGGAACCTCAGTTGAAGGTATCCTATCCCTAGTTAACATTGTTGCTTCTTTAGCTTCAAATGAGAAGCAGTCTATAATGGTCTCAGGGCAGCTTGAGCTAGCTTCCCCAGCTTGGGAAATATGATTTAAAATATCAATGCAAGGTTGACAAGCCAATTTAGAGTGGTTTTGGTAATGTACCCTGCACCAGTTAGGGAGAAGAAGACTTTGCAAATCAATGTCTTCTCCCAAGACTAGCTGATCTTGTTGTAGCTTCCTGATCAAGGCCTGTTGATTTTCATCAATCGTGGGGTCAGGGAGTTTTGGTGTTGACATGTCTTTAGAGTCAAGAATCGAGAAGGTCAATATTTCTTCTCTTTTGTAAACCCCTATCTTGGTTTCAAAGTAAGCTACCTCATTGGGGAAATCATATTCCGTGATGATATGCTTGAGGTGAGAATCACTTTCAATCCTAATTTGATTAGGAATCCCTTTCCATGATAGCCACATATGTGAAAAGTCAAGGGAAAGATATCCCCCTAAATTTTTCATCAAATCTCTGCTCAATAGCATACCATAGGTCTCGAGAATGTCTGCCACTTGAATGTCTATGTTGGTTAGGATCCTAGGGTCTGACCCTACTTGTACATGTATGTTTCTTAATTCCCCCACCACATTAACCTTAGTCTTGTCAAGTTGAATGAACTTCTGATTTGTCTGAATGGGGTTCAATCCCAAATTTTTACATATGGAAAACAACATAACATTGCCCGAAGCCCCTGAATCCAACAGACAATTGTGTAGGTTCTTCCCAGAAATTCTTAAACTCAAAAGGAATGGTAGAGTACCTACCTTGTTTTTGTATAAGGTTGCATTCGTGTCCCCAGTAGGTTTCACCTTTCCCTTTGCTTTTGACTTGTCAGCTTGCTCCAAAGATTTCAACACTATCTCCCTTTGAGTAGGGCACCACTTTAAGATGTCAAAATATGACAAAGAATTTTTCTGTTTCTGCATCTCAAAAACAATGTCAAATTCTATATTATAACTAGCAGTACCTTTGAAAACACCAAAGGAATTACCCTTGTTGTGGGAGTCTGGCAGACCTTTTGGTGGAGAAGGGTTATTATCAACACTTTGATTTGGAGGCGCCATGTGATTAGGGGGTGCTGATGAGGTGAATGGACCCTTCTGATTTCTCAAAAAGTGCCCTCCCTTTGTCTGAAAAGCTTGGGCATCATATGAATCTTCCTCTGGTTCATTCTCACTTTGCATTGGGAATGAGGGCTCTTCTTCAAAGATATCATAGGCCATTATAGTATCCAGTGAGTCACCTCCTTTGTTTGAATTCCCCTAGAATGTGTGGGCATCTTCGTGTGCCATCTTGACAACTTTCTCCATTTGAGGGTAGTTTACCTCAGAATGGGTCGCAGTATCATGCAATTTGCACCAATTGGTCATGAAATTAAGGTCGGCCACGTTTGCAGTATGTGTTCTTTCCTCATTTTCTTGATAGTTATGAGAAACTACCCCATTATTGGGCCCTGTATTCCATTGCCTGTTGTTGTTTGGCCTTTGGTTATACCCTCTGTTTTGGTTTTGGTACCCTTGATTAGAGGAGTTCTGGCCTTGATAACCCCTTTGGTTGTAATTTTTATGATTCTAATAGCTACCTTGATTGTTTTGGGAGGGGTTCAATCGACACTAAGCCATGTCATTGGTGACTTGGGACAACGTTTTCTTCAAGGTTTCTACCTTATTTGTAAGCTGGATTGTCTTCTCACTTTCCACATTCTTAGCAGCAAGTGGCTGACCACCATGATTTGGTGTTCCAATTTGGTTTTGGTGACCATGGGAACTTTGAAGAAGCTTTGATTGTTGAAAGAAATCAGGAGTTCCAGTAGCAACGAATGGGACAGGTGGTTGAGTTTGCAATTTAGATATAGTCCCATAGTGGGAAGGAGACATCCTTAGGATGCATCTGATATCCTATCGAAGGGAAACCTCCTCCCAAGCCTCCTTGTTGAGAACTGATTTGTTGCTGTAGCTTGATAGCTAGATGATAGACTTTGGATAGAGAATCAATATCAGCTGGTTGATAAGTCCTTTGCAAGAACAAGCCAAGTAGGGGGTCTATAACTCTAAAGTAAGCTTGGATGGCACTATTTTCAGTGACTAGATAGGGATCTTGCAATCTCCTATACATTCACTGGAATCTGGTATTGAATGAAGGCAAGGATTCACCTAGTTCCTTCTTGATGGTAGCAAATTGATGATATAAAAGAGTTGGGTCCACATAAACCCTAAACTAGTTGATAAAAGTGTTTTCCAAATGTGTACAGGTCAGAATGGAGCCTTGAGGAAGATTAAGGTACCAATTGTATGCCATGTCCCCTAAGGAGTAAGGAAATAACCTACATACTACATCATGGTGAGCTATCTGAGCTCTAGTACAAGCATCCTTGAAAGCTTGTATGTGCTCTTCAACACTCCTTGACTCGCCATGAATCTACTTAGGGTAGAATTTTTTAGGGTTCTTAGGCATGTTGTGAAAACCTCTAGGAATAGTCCCCAATGGAGAGGGATTGTTCTGAAAGAATGCCATTGGTGGCGGTGGTGGGGGTTGAGCCAGTTGATGGATGGGTTGAACCAGCTATGATGAAAACTGAGATGGATTAGATGGTGGATTGATGGGTATCCACTGGGGTATTGGTGAAAAGCCTGGTGGAGTGAGTGGAGTTGATAAGGGTGGCATGATTGTTGTCTGAGCCTTGTGATTCTTATGCCTTATTGGGGTCTTGAGTTCTATGAAAGGTGATGGATTTTTAGTTGATCAAAGAACTCTATGGAGCCTTTTTGGGGAGGAAAGCCCAGTTTTATCCAGCTTTCCCTTCTAGGCCCTCCTTTTAGCGCCAGTATCTGTTGACGTTCCAAATGGCACAATCAACATGCAAACAGAATATTGCTACTCTGTCTCTCCTGAAAGAGAAAGGAAAAACATGGATGCCTTAGCTCCCAAGGTCTTTATAGTTGGTTCTCAACTGTGCTGATGTCCCTCAATGGTCAATGTAACATTAATGTTCAAGGGGCCTGCTGATGTGAGCTTCTGGATTGTTATGAGATCAAACATAAACTTAAAACCTATTCTAACTAGGATTTTTAAATAAACAGAAAAAGATGGATCAGGGCTTTGGAATAGAAAAGAATGAAACTTCATCCGAATTAACCAGACTTGTCACCTTCCAAGGGATTCCTAACTAAAACTGCAGAACAAAATCAACTTGTGACTAACACAGTTTCATTCATTCACAATGTTGATTTCAATAGCAAATTGCAAGTTACCATTTAAACAAAACATAAAATCCAAACTTCATTCCTTAGAAGCTTCTTAAATCAGATGATTAATTCAAGACAAACACCATTCTGGAACACAACATGAAGTAGATTAAGATCTGGTTGCTTCTACTATTAGTGAGACATATAAGCAACATTTACAAATCTGGCACAATCACCAGTGTACAGAAAATATGTGATTCCAAATTATTTCCATTTATATTAAGAAAACTTGAAAGATCCATTACAAACTATTTTGAATCTAACTCCTAACTAAGAAGACAAAAGAGGCTTCTATTACAAAGAATCAAGAAGCTATTATGTCTTTTCTAACTGACTTTCTCTCTGATTTCTAACTCTTCTAATCCTATAACTTCTCTACGAATTCTTCTCTACAAGTGCTCTACAAGTTCTAACCTCAAAAACTCTAACCTTTTCCAAGAGGCAAGAATGCCTTATATAAATAATGCATCAAAAAGAATGTGCTGTCCCCCTTGCATTAGGGTTTTACAAAATATCTGTTTCTAGGAGGGTTGGTCCTTAGATCTTTCGAAGAGAGTCAAGGCTGCATTTAATGTGAAGTCCTATTGTCCATATTACTGAAAGGTTATTCCGGGGGTGGTCTTAGATCTTTTGCATCTGCAACATTTACTACTGGCCTTTAGTCCATCTTTGAACTCCATCTCAGGGCCGCCTTGAATGCTCATAATATCACTATTAATACTGATCTACCTTCTTACTAGTAGTCACTACAGCTATCCCTATGAGTCATGGTTACTCCTTTCCTTTGACCTTCTTCATGTTCCTGACCACCACCGTTTTCTGAGCCAAATCATCGCTTTGATCTTAGAAGGAGTCCATCTCATTTGCATCCTACTAGTCTTATTACATAGGGATGGTCGATCGGTCAATAGGTCATCTTCTTTTGATTAGAGGAACATAGGCCACATAGGTTTCCTTGGCGGCCAAAAGTGGTCCACCTCAAATCGCATGTCGGTGAGACACCAACGATGTCTCCCCGATGCGATCTCATCCTTCAGTAGCTATCGGTATGACATGGGTCAGTCGGTGAGACGTTTCGGCGAGTTGCAGAAGTTATACCGAGCTCAAAAAACCTATCGGCAAGACTGCATTCTTTCAACAAGACCACATGGTGAAGTCCTCGTTCTGTCAGCGAGCCCATTTCTTTATGTCGGGGAGACATCATCATTTCGAGGAGACCTTTCCCAGAACTCCTCTTCTCTTACTGAGCCCACTTTGTTGACGACAAGACTCCTTACTGTCAGCCAGAGGCTATGACGAGTTATCCTTGGTTATACCAATGCCTCCTTTACTAGGAAATCCATTGCTATTGGCGAGACCTTCAGCGAACTCCTTTTCATTCTTGTTGAGCCACCTTGTTGTCGGCAAGACTCTATCGGGTCGGTAGGACATCATGCCAAGCTTAAGATCTTTCATCGAGCTTGTTCTGTATCGGCAAGACTCCTTCAATCTTGGGGATACCTTTCTCTGAGCCCTTTATGTCACCTCGAAGACCAACCCCTTCGGTGAGACCTCTTGGTGACACTACCCTGCTGTCGCTGAGACTCCTTTGTATCGGCAGGACCTTTCACTCTTCGGAAAGACATTATACCGAAAGGGGAACCCTTTGGTGAAACCCCCAACTATTGGGGAGACATTTCCCTAAAACAAAATCCGTCTTGCCGAACTCAGATTTCATGTCAGCGAGACCCGCGAACTTTGGCTAGACATCCTAACGCACATCCTTCTTCTCCCCGATGGGATGCCCTATCAGTGTGACACTCCTCTGTCATTGAGACCTCCCGGCGAGAGTCTAAATCTTCCCTGAAAACCCTGGGGAACCTTTTTCGGCAAGACTTATAGTGATATCCCTTCCATGTCACCAAGACATATTGATTCTCTCACCAAATACAACCTATAGAATCCCCTCGTGCCGTGTCGGCGAGACTTCAAGATTTCGCTGAGACATCTCTTTGCTGCGATAGTCTCTCACCGAAAGGTATATCTTTATCAGTAGTCGGTGAGACATGAAGCTTTCGGCAAGACCATACACTGAAGATAACTCTTGCTGAAGTGTTAGCCCGATCTTTCCTAGTCAATGAGACTTTATGAATTTTTCGAGACCTCCTGGCGAAGAGAAAACCTCTCATTGATAGATAGATCCTTTTTTCGCATGTCGGTGAGACTTGAAGATCTCACCGAGACCTTTCATCAATGATGATTTCCCTCGCCGGTAGGAATTCCTCAGTCGCTGAAACAATAGAAATCTCTTGCCAATAGATGCCTGCATATGAATGCCACTCGCTCTGACATCTCTGGGGTCTTGCCGATAGGCAACACAGAGGAAAAATTAACAAAATGCACTATGGGTCGAGGAAACCCTGATAATCTCATGCCGATAGGACCCACAATGTAAAGTATTTAGACCTAATGGAATTTATAGTGCAGTATGGCAAAACATGGGGAAGATATGCCCATGGTGGGACTTGTCTGAGAAATTTGTGAGTACGAATATCATGCAAAATCATCAAAATCTTGTAGTTCTAACACCCCTTTGGATTTCAAACAGACAGAGCCAAGCCACCAGTCGGTGAGACATGAGGAATGTGTTGCTGACTCTTGCCTTAGAGAATTTTGTGACCAACTGGATTGAAGAATGCACCCCAACTGAGCTCCCTTGACAAATATCATCAAGCATAGGATTCAATCCTGCATTCAACAAAGAAAACCACAGTAAAAATCACACAAAAAGAAATTAATTAATCAAAATCATCATTAAAACAAATCCTATGTCAGTAAGGTGCCGTTAAATCTTCAAAAAAAATGATCATACAAATAGCTTAGGTTTCAGGCTGACCTGCAGAATCCAAGCCAGGGAGGAATTTCTAAGAATTCCGAGTCGGGCAGATTCTAGCGGAATAAACATGAAAACACCCACTAGAAACTTAATCCAATCATTATCAATCAAGGAACAACACGTGAGATCTCAAAATAGCATCAATTAATCATAAAATGCATCATCATTTATTAACTAGTCCTGCTACTCCATACTTCTTCACATTTCATCAGATTCCAGGGAAATCCACGTGGGACGGATTTCTGCGAAGGAGAAAACATTCCGGCAAACCTGAAAAAAATAGGGAACAACGGATTTCAAGAAAATTCGAAGGAGAAAGAAATCCGCGAAGAAGGTACATCTCCTCGGAGGCCTCGGGGATTTCGGGAAAATCCGGATTGGGTGGAAAATCCCGAACTCAGGAGAAAACCCGAATTCCAACTGAGGCAGAACCAAAATTAGATTAGACATAACAAAAGATAAAACACGTAGAAACAAAAGAACTCACAAAAGCAAAGAAAATAACAGAGGAAACGAAACGAAAAAGAGGAAGGGGGACCCATTTTGTTCCAGAATAAAATGAGGTGGCTATGCAAGGCATAATAGGCCCATCCACACCATATATCAACCCCGCCACTCTCAAGTCCACTTCTGCGACAGAGACACCTGCCATCCCCACCATCCCCACTATCTCTGATATCAAGCTCATCATCCAGGAGGATGGTTGTGGAAGCTACAAACTCCCTAACAATGCTTTTGTGATAGGAGAGTTACCACAATCTCCTAGATCACGGGAATGTCCAGAAGAAAATCAAGCTTCCACATCACAAACCTATCTTGAAAACTATCCTGAATTCACAAGATGGGGAGACCTTGGCCATGAGGTTATTAAACCAGATCTATCTCACATGTTGTATCAAGATGAAAGACCGAAAGCTAATTTACTAATGGATGAGACAAGCAAGGGCCTACAAATGATGCTTGCAATGGGCTACAACAGAAATCAAAGACTAGGAAAAAATGACAATGGGCTCATAATACCTATCTTTCCAGAGACATGACCCATAAAAAATCTTGGTCTTGGATGTACCCCTCCAAGAATAACCATACGTGGCCAAAGTCCTCCAGTTAGAACCGTTAATATTTCTCCTCAGACGGTACTAGTACAAGTACACTCACCAATAGTCACAGGTAGAGAAACACATAATTTTATAACTGAGCCCTACATTAGTAGTGATGATGAAGATACCATGACCAATCTACCGAGGTTATTTGAGGATACCACCCTGTGTATGGTTAGCACCCTATCCTTCGAACCAAACCAATAGAATCATGAGATTCACCTAGTGTACCCCCAACTGATTGACTATGACCAACGAGGACCACCAGTTCTTGATACATTAAAAAATGATGAAGCGCTCTCAGAATTCATGGGATTGAGAGATAACATTCTAGATGGGGATCACAAAGTAGGCTTTATAATAGAATTGGACACACATGCATATTATGGGGAAACGATTGAATCCTTCAGTCACAAAAGTGAGAAACTAAGAATCATATCCAAGTCCTTGAGTGAAAACCACATTGTGGCACTCTCTAACAAGAAAAAAGTAAAAAGAAAGGACATATCCAACGGTAAAAACCTCTCTGAGGCACTCGAGGATGAAGGATTCAATCTTCCTCTAAGATCTATTCATCAGGAGAAGTCAGCAGTCTTGGCCGAAAAATGCAATCTGGTCAACCTAGGAACAGAGGAGACCCCGCATATCACATTCTATGTAGAATCACTATTATCAGAAGAGCAAGAACTCTTAGCAACATTCCTAAAGGAAAGGAAAATAAACTTCGCATGGAGTTATGCTAACATGCCGGGACTTGATCCAAAGACTGTGGTTCATCATTTAGCAGTGTATCTAGAAGCAAAACCTGTTAGACAAAAGCTCAGAAAAATGCATCCTCAAATTGCTCTGTTAGTCAAAATGGAGCTCAAAAAGTTGTTAGATGCAAGATTTATCCGACCAATTGATTATCCAGAATGGGTGTCAAATTTGGTACCTGTTTCAAAACCTGATGGAGCCATCATAATCTGTATGGACTTCAAAGATTTGAACAAGGCATGTCCCAAGGATGATTTCCCGCTTCCCAACATCGACATGATAGTAGACATGACAAGAGGACATGAGATGCTATCACTAATGGATGGATTTTCAGGATACAACTAGATCATGATAGCAAAAGAAGATCAACATAAGACGACTTTCACTTGTCCATGGGGGACCTATTGCTGGAACATGATGCCATTCAACCTAAAGAACGTAGGAGCAACCTATCAAATGACCATGACATTAATATTCCACGACATGATCCACAAAACAGTCAAAGACTATGTCGATGACATTCTAGCCAAGTCAAGAAAGAGACAAGATCATATAGCAACACTAAGTGCTATCTTTGACAGATTGGAGGAATACAAAGTCAGACTAAATCCCAAGAAGTGCGTCTTTAGCGTATAATCAGGTAAACTTCTAGAATACATAGTCTCCATGAGGGGTATTGAGGTGGATCCAATAAAATTAAAAGCAATCCTCGAGATGGAAGCACCAAAGACATTAAAACAACTGAGAGGCCTCCAAGGCCGACTTCAATCCATCCGACGATTTATAGCACAACTGGTAGACAAGCAGAATCCATATTCTCACCTAATCCACAAGGGGGTAGCATGCAAATGGGATACAAAGTGTGAAGAGGCATTTAACAAAATCAAGGAATATCTACTGACACCACCAGTGTTAATGCCACCTATCCCGAGAAAGCCATTGATCTTATATGTGTCAGCAACAACAACAACCCTTGGAGCTCTTCTTGCTCAACATGATGAAAACGGAACGAAGAGGGCTATCTACTATATCCATAGAACAATGGTGGGTCATGATCTAAACTACTCATTCATTGAGAAAGCTTGCCTCGCTGTAGTGTTTGCATCCCAAAAATTCAGACATTACATGTTGGCACACAAGATAAAGCTCATTGCGAAAATTGATCCCCTCAAGTATCTCTTATCAAAGGCCATGCTTACAGGAAGAATGGAAAAATGGGTAATGATACTGTCAGAGTATGACATTGAGTATGTAGAGCGGAAAGCCATTAAAGGTCAAGTTATTGCAGATTAACTGGTAGAGGCACCAATTTATGTTGAGAATCCTCTTGTGTCTGAATTTCTAGACGAATCCATTTTTAACCTCAATGTAGCAGACCACTGGAAACTATACTTCGATGGTTCATACACACAACATGGATCAGGAGATGGTGTCTTCTTCATCACCCCACAAGGGGATTGCATACCAAAGTCATAAAAATTGGCATTTCCTTGCACCAACAACATAGCGGAATACGAGGCTTTGACTATAGGTCTCAGGATAACAATGCAATGGAACATCATAGCTCTCAAGGTGTATGGAGACTCTCAGTTGATCATAAATTAGGTCAATAATGAATATTAGACTAAGGATGACAAGCTAACTCCATACAAGAAATTGGTGGAGACTCTCAAGGAATCCTTCATTGACATAATATTTGATCAGATTCCAAGAACCAACAACAGAGCAGCTGATGCCATGGCTACAATTGGGTCCCTATTAGACATCCCTCACAACATACCGAAATATGAATTTCTGATCAAGCAGCTTCTCGTCCCCACATTTGAGGTACCAGAATCGAAATATGTGTGTGAAATCATTGGTCCTGGTGATCCTTGGTACCATGACATCTACACATATCTTCGCATAGGAGTCATACCCGCTGACCTCCCATCAAACCTAAAACGAACCTTTATAAAAAAGGCATCCAGATTTGTCATCCTAGGTGATACCTTATACTATAGAAGCATAGAAGGTACCTTGATATGCTTTTTAAATGCTGAGGAGGAATTAACCGCTCTAACTAAGGTTCATAACGATATCTGTGGCTCACACTCGAGCGGAATGACCATCGCCAAGAAACTACTAAGGATGGGGTATTTTTGGCCCACAATGGAAAGAGAAGCACATGATCATGCTAAGAGGTGTCTACAATGTTAGCAACATGGGGACCTCATTCATGCTCCAGCTCAGGAGCTTCACCCTATCGTCACACCATGGCCCTTTTCGTAGTGGGGCTTCGATCTCATTAGAAAAATCACACCCACCTCATCCAATGGCCACAAGTTCATCATCACTGCAACTGAATACTTCACAAAGTGGGTGGAAGCCATACCCATGACGTATATCACTAGGAAGCAGATCTCAAAATTTATCCTAAACTATCTCATCTGTCATCATGGTGTCCCACAAGCCATTATCTCAGATAATGGGACACCATTCAAGAACCACGAGGTTTGTGACTTGTGTGAGAAATTCAAAATACAGCATCGCTTTTCCACCCCGTACTATCCCCAAGGAAATGGCCAAGCAGAAGCCACGAACAAAACCATCCTCAAAATCCTCAAGAAAACAGTCAATGACGCAGGTCGTGACTGGAACTTGCAGCTTAATCCCGCCCTTTGGGCTTATCAAACCAACATCTGCACACCCACCGATGCCACGCCCTTCTCCTTGGTCTACGGATCAGAAGCCGTACTCCCCATTGAGATCGAGCTCCCATCCCTTAGAATATCATTGCAAAATCTCATCACTGATGAGGACTACGAGGTGTCAAGATTAAATGAGTTGGAGTTACTGGATGAGAGATGAATAGATGCTTTAAATCACTTGCAAGTCTATCATAATAGACTCAAACAGAGCTACAACAAGAAAATCAGAAGCAGAACTTTCCAAGTCCGAGAACTAGTCTTAAAAGAAAATCAGAAGAATGTCCCGAACCCCAGTAGCAAAGACAAGTTTGAACTTAATTGGTTAGGACCTTTCGTCATCACAACAAGTTATAAGTCGGGGGCATATCAGCTATCAACACCCAAAGGGGAACCTCTACAGGAGCCCATGAATAGCTCCCATCTCAAAAAGTTTTATGCCTAAATCTTTCAAGGTATAGAACCCAAAAATCCAAAAAATCAGAAAAAGTCCTGAAAAAATGGTTACTTTGGCAAAAACTTGGCAAATAGGTGTCTTGGCGACAACAAAAAAATCAAAAAGCAAAAAATACAAAAAAAAAAAAAGGATCAAAAAATCGTCCTCTAGTGAAAACCACTTTGGTGGCGCTTTGGGCAAGTACCTTGGTGAAAACCTAGCAAATAGGCACCTTGTGTAAATAAGCACTTTCCATCCACCAGGATCTTTATGGCTTGATCTGCATCATCCACCCATTTCACTTCCATCATCCATCACATTCAGGTGAAACAATTAGAAACAAGTCTAGCAGCTTAAAAAGTAAAACTCAAAAGCATCAAGTCTCAAGTCTCAGTCAGTACATAAAGAAGTTGGTCAATTCTTTGTGTTGATAGTCCATCATCCAAATAGTCCCATATCAATCATCTGATAACATTATGTCCTAGGATGAATCCTTCCTACAAGGGGCATTATTTATCAGAAAGAACACTTTGGATAAACGAAATGACGTGCCGCCATCCACTAACATGTCCTAGGATGTATCCTTCCTACAATGGGCATTATCTTTTGGCAATAAGTTTTAGTTCTTATCCTTAAAAACACATTCCCTTTTGGTTAGCGGTATTGAAGAACATCAACTTGTTTGTGTGCTTTATCTTTTTCTTTTGGCTTATCTTATTGCACTCAATCCAAGGACCTCTCGATGATATCCGAATGAAGGATTTAAAGAGATAGGAATGGGGCAATGATCATTATTCTTTTGTCTATTGTGCTTGTTGAATGTTCTTGTAAAATAACTTGGCAAATACTTTCTTTGTTAGATATGTATAGAGGATTTTTTGGACAGCTTGTTGACTATTGCATTGATTGGTTATACCTTTCCGTATTTTGGTCCGAGATGTTTGAAACTTCTAAAGTGCATCCTAGCAAGGTTTCCATATGTCAGGTGTGAACAAGAATACTCCTATCTTCTTGTCGAGTCAAAGTCCATCACACTAGGTACAACACCATCCTGGTCTTTTTATACCTTGATGCATCGTACTTATGCGTGTTATCAAACATAAGGTAAGTGACTCTTTTAAAAAAAAATCCCAATCCTTGATAAGAAAATCATCTATCTATCATCATCATTTCTTATCATCATTTTTCATCATCATCTCTCATAATGTTGGCTTGTTGGATCCTCTTGTCATCATATCATTTCTTCATTTTCCACACTAACATCACAGCATGAATAGTTAATCATCATCACCAATACATCCATCATGCATCCATTGTGCATTCATATCATCCTCATAATATAGATCTGTTAGTCTAAGCATCCCACAAATCATCCATTGCATAATCACAACATATCACATCATCCATCTCATACATCAAATCATCATTTAAGTTGTTTAGGATAATATAGATTTGTTATTCTAAGCATCTTAAAATCATCCCATTTGCATCATCGTCCATAACCATCCATTTTGAACTTCTTTATCGCGAGATCGACCCTCAAATCAAATCTTTTCGCTCGATCTCTCGAGGGGGCAATGTACCAGTGTACTTTCCGCTGGGGCATCCAAAAAATAATTTTTTTTTTGAATTTTGATCGTGGTAAGATTATTCTTTGAACCAACGCAACAAGTACATTACTTCAAATAGGGGCAAAATGTAGACATGCAAAATTAACATTATGCATTCAATCAGGTTCATTCATCAAGTAAACTAGGTTTCACATTAAGTCCATTCATCAGTGAATCAAGTTCACCTTCATCCATTCATCATGTAATCTCATTAATTTCCATCCCCTAAGGTCATTCATTCAAAATTAAATAAACATTATCATCAACCTTTTAATCAAATAAATCAAACATCCATTTAATAAAATCATAATGCATATTCCATCATTTTCTGATTTAAATAAATCAAATATTTAAGTCCTAAAAGTCAAACTCACCTAATCATCATTAATCTAATCTAACAATGATCAAATACTAATCCTAACCACTTGCATTCTCTAGATTATGCCACTTGCACAAATAAATCAATTTATTGATTTATTAAAATCATCATTTTCACTCAACATGACATTTATGGGGAATATTCCCTCAAGTTTGAAAAATATGACAAGTTGATTTGTCCCTCCAACATTGCATTTATTTCTTATTTTCTTGTCCCCCTCTCAAAATTTATTGCCCAAATTTGAATTTGAAACTCCCTCTCATGGGCACACTTCCCAAATCTTGCACATCCCTTGGCCTATCACCACTTGACAAGTGGCCTCTTCTCATTGGTGGATCTTTAGTCCCACATTCACCCATTTGGCCAATCTCTCATCAAGAAAATCTATAAATGAAGGCCTTAATCTTCATCAATCCATCTACAACTTTTATGCAAAGTCACTCTCTTGGTTTGATAACTAATTTTGCTCTTCATCATATTGGAATTTGCATCATTTTAGCTTTTGAGCAAGGATTGGGAAAGGGTCATTGACACATTTGACACCAATCCACTATGGAATATGTAACTTGTTATTGTTTTCATAATGATTTTAGTTTTTTATTCTCATTTGTTGCATTTTGAAGCATTTACAAGGTATTTCATAAGAGCATTTTGATGGATTTGTGAAATACTAACCCCTACATGAAGTTTAGTGTTTGCAGATTTTAATGGATGCTTCAATTACCACTGAGAGAAAATTCGTATGCCAAGAAAGGTCACACTCTTGGAGGACATCAAACTCAATGACACCACCAAGAAGAAGACACATCACAAGAAGTAAGAAGACCATACAATGAGACATACGGATATAGTCCAAGATCTCCAAAAATGATAATGCCAATGTATTTCCCCAATTCAAAGAATTTGCTAACACCATGCCGCGAGCAATTACTTTAAAGTGGAAAATGAAAAATGCTAACAATAAAGAAGACATGAGAGCTTATTTGGAAAGCCCTATGTCAAAAATATGTTTCCAAAAAAAGCTATGTCATGAAAAGGTGTTTCTCCCAAAATGAAATCCCAAAATCACACAAAGGGATCCACAGATTCAGGGTCGACATATGTCTTTGCTACAATGATATTATAGAGCTCAAAAATGTCATCATTCACCAAATAACTCATGGAACTTGAAGAATGACACATAGAGAGCAAAAACAAAGAAAAAGCTTTCAGGTCAACATCAAAGAGACCTAAATGTCTCGACACCTTGTGTAATCCCCAAAAGGAAAACAAAAGACAAAAAAAGACAAAGGTTTACGAAATACAAAAGAATTAAGGTACAAATAGAGGAATGAATATGAAGACAAATTAAACAAAATGATATAGGGGATCACATTATACACATGCAATCACATAAAGAACATAAAAATAAAAAATAAAAAATAAGATTATTAAGGAACATGTGAGTGAACCAATAACATGTTGTCTGCATCCCAATATTGTTCATATGTGGAAGGCGGGCCACTAGTCAAAGGGACAACATGAAGTGCCAAACTAGGACAATCACCAAGTTCAACATGTGGTGAATCGTTCTTTCTAGGAGGATCATCATGATTGTTATCATTTAAGCTCAGGGAAGATGAAAACAATAATTTTAACTCTTTATGCACTTCCTCATCAATCTTTGCAATTTCATTATCATCATATAAGTTAATCACAATAGAAGGTCTAATGATAATATGCATAGAAGGTGCTTGTTCGTGTTGTGTTCGAGGTTTAGGATTTGCTTGTTTCGCGAAGGTAGAGAAGTATCATGCATTTCTTGAGGTAAGTTGGGATTTTAATTTTCTGTATTGTTATGTTCTTCTTTTGCTTGTAATAAATGATAAATAACATGACATATACACCTACACTCTTTAGCATTTCGGTTCCTTTTCATTCAATTTTCAAGTTGTGATTGTGTAGGAGTGGGTTTATTAACCATAGGTTTCTTTTTTCCCTTAAGGGAGGAACGAAAGGAACCATGGGAGGTTGTTCAACCACTTTCTCTTTAGCTTTATAAACTTTGTTTGATTTTAGGAAGCACAATGAGACTTATTTGGTTATGTCATGGTCTCTTATAGGAAATAGGTGAAGGGTTTTCTATGTTTTGGTCTTTGTTACTTGGAAGGTCTTTTGGTTCAATCATTGTTTCGCCAATGATAAGAAGCTCAATCGTGGGTTGAGGCATATTGGTAAGGGATAATTTTTCTGTGTTTTTCCTTTAAATTTTGATAGTGTTTGAAAAATAAGTCCTCACAAGGCCTAATAGGTTCCATAGGTTAAGGCCAAAAGAAATCTAATGAGAAATTCCCACGTGAAGACATAGGATTAAAGCCACTATGATGCACAATAAAGATCTCATTTTCAAATGGAAATTTTAAGCATTTATGCACAAACAATGAGACGAAATTCACGGAGTGAAGTCATGGATAGCCTAACTTCACACGAAATTGGTACAACGACAGGATGATGGAAAATGAGACACTTAATTGTTTCGGTCCAACTTTTAGAGGAAGAGTTATTGAGGATATCATAGGGAAAGAAAAACCATTATGTGTTTTGATCCATGCTTTTGGTTTTTCATAAGTATCTTCATAAATCTCATGCACAAATAAGAATTCTTCAGTGGTCACATTCTCTACGCAAACATGATCAATTAATATCCCACTAGTAGGCTTGTCATTGATTCTTCCAACTATTTAAAGAGGATCATTAGGTGCATTTTTAATTATGTCATTTTGTGAGAAAGCAATGTCAAGTGACATTTTGGTTAGTCCCTTACAAGGTTGAACTTTAATGAAGTTGAACAAAGGGTTTCTAGTATGTTTCTCTTTATTTCCTACGTAATGTTGCATGGTGTGATCAAGGCTACACACCATTTGTATTCCTTGTTCAGTTTTAATTAACTTTCTTATGTTTTGTATCATAGGAACTGCATTGTCGATGATGGATTTAAAACTTACAAAGGTTTTTTACCTTTCTAACTCTTCATCCATTCTTCTAAGGTTCTTGTGAGGGATATTAGCAATCATTGCATCAATAGTAGTCATAGTAGGTGTGGATAGGGAAGTCATGGGAAATGAAGTGTTAAGGGTATGGTCCACTAGTGTCAACACTATGACTGAAAGAGTTAGAAAACCCAAGATCCATGATGAATGATGTTCTAACTATGGGAAATATCTAGGTTAGCAGATTAGTGCATCAATAAACAAAACCCGAAGTAAATAATGAAGCACAAATGAGGAAAGAACATGAAAACGAAGAGAAATATCACCTAGTGTCCTCAACCTCCATGATTGACCTCCATTACACCTTCTCTATTTGCTGCAATATGTAGTTTTCCCTTAGATTTTGTGTGAGAAGCCTATGACTATGCCAAGACCAAAGCAAAATGTTGAAGGATTTGATATGAAATGCAATACTATGCAACTATGCAACTAGTAAGCAAAGACTAAAGTATGCCTAAAGTATGCCAAAATGCCAAGAGACTAAGAGATTGCAAGAACTAAGATGTTATGAGATTGCAAGAGATGATAATGCCAAGAGACGTCCAAATGAGACCAAAATTTCCATTTTATAGAAAATGCAATTTTGGGTGAATGGACAAGATTGAAGATTGACAAATGCCCTAGAATCAATAGACAAGATTCAATATGACAACCCACAATTAGGGTTAGGGTCACATTTGGGTAAATTTGAAATGAATGGACAAGATTTGATTTGAGAGAATCAAATCAAGGGTTGACAATGCACATGACAAGGAATAAGAATGACACAAAAAAAGAGAGTTGAAAAATCAGATAATATTAGACATTATTTGATTTATTAGAAGAAAGTTGTAAATTTGAATTAAAAATTAATTTAATTCAAAAGGTGGGACCATGTTAGACATTTTTAAATGAACAATTTCATTTAAAATGAGAAGGTGGACAATAATTAAATAAATTAAAGAATTTATTTAATTATGAGAAGACATTTAAAAATTAATGACGTAGTTAAATAAATTTATTTATTTAAATAATTAGGAGGAAATAGTGGACATGATTTGATTTGAGAGAATCAAATCAAGGGTTGACAATGCATGTGACAAGGAGATAAGACTGACATAGAAAAAGAGAGAGCTGAAAAATCAAATAATATTAGACATTATTTGATATATTAGAAGAAAGTTGTCAATTTGAATTAAAAATTAATTTAATTCAAAAGGTGGGACCATGTCAGACAATTTTAAATGAACAATTTCATTTAAATTGACAAGGTGGACAATAATTAAATAAATTAAAGAATTTATTTAATTATGAGAAGACATTTAAGAATTAATGACGTATTTAAATAAATAAATAAATTTATTTATTTAAATAATCAGGAGGAAATTGTAGACAAAGATAATTAAATAAATTAAGAAATTTATTTAATTATGGAAATACATTAGACAATTAGTGACACATTTAAATAAATAAATAAATTTATTTATTTAAATAATCAAAAAGAATAAAAAACACGAATTAATTAAATAATCACGAATTATTTAATTAATAGTTGAAAGTGGATCAAATAACATAATTAATATTTTAATTATGTTAGAAAGAAATATGGTGATAATAGAGCTTGTAGGCCTAGGTCATTTTTATGTGTCTACATTTTTCCCCTCTTTGTCATAATGCAACCTATTGCATTGTGACAAAGAAAATTCAGTCAGAAACATGCCCCAACGAAGGTATGGAGTATCTATGTCCCCTTGGGAAAATTTTCAAATTTTGGCTAGGTGACAGAGAAATTTGGAATGTGTCCCGACAAGTTGATTTGATGACCGAAAAAGCAAGGGTGCAAGCGGTTTCATATTTTAACATGTTTAAAGCAATCCAAAGGCTGGTCAAAGTTGGTCAAAAGAGCCTCTAGTAATAAAAAATTGAAGAAAATCCCATTTTGACCCTATAAATAGGTTGAAAATGGGTAAAAGTCAATTCATTTTCACATTCACACTTGTAAATTTGGAGAGCTCATAGCTAGGATAGTGCGCACAAAGATGGTGATTCCTATCATAGAGCACCAGGGGTACATCGTCAGGACCTTCCGACAGCCAGAGGGTGCAGACCCATTGGTATGTATTCCTTACCTGCTTTGTTATTTCATCATTTTTTGTGCATTTTTATGGTTTTAGGGTAGGCCAACGAATGCACCGCGACGCATAAGCATTCGTGTAAGTCACATTCGTGGTCATGTTCGATGCATCTGATGCGTCATGACTTAATCGCAATCGGTGCATTAGGTTTTCTATTAGGTGCAGTGCATTTTCCAAATATTGAGACGCATTCGCTGTCTTGCAACACAAATGATAAGCATAGCGACGCATTCACAAGATTGCAACAAATGCATGAAGCCAAGCAATGCATTTGATTTGACAATGACGCAATTGATTATGGAGCGACACAACCGATTGAAGATGACACATTTGTCAGCCCAAACAACATATTTGCTTTGCTATGACAGAAGTGTTGTACGAAACGATGCAAACACCAAACCACGATGCAAATGAAGTCAACATGACACATTTGACTTTGACTAGGGTTGACCAAGGTTGACTTAGCTTTAGGCTCACTTTTTGCTTATGTTTAATTAGATAGATGGTAATAATGACTTGTAATAATGTACCAATGCTCATTTCTGCGTGTGCATAAACGACTACCACCTATCTATATATGCAAGTTCAGGCCTTCTACATACGCTTTTTAGGACCAATTGATGGATTGAGAGCAGAGACAGTTGATGTGAGTGGGATTGTATTATGTCACCTATATGCCCATTATTCGGGCTAATAGAGGGCTGCTGACAGCACTGGCCGAGAGATGGAATTCTGAGACTTGTTCTTTTCATTTGCCGACGAGGGAGGCTACTATTACCCTGGAGGACGTTTATTGAATTTTGCATATTTCGATCAGAGGAGAGCGGGTGGTGTATGATCCACACCGAAGAGTGTAGTCCATGACAAATCTATACGAGGTGGATGATGACATGGGCCTTGGTGTTGAGGGCTATGAGATTCGATGGGATTACCTAGCTGAGCACTACCCACGGTGGGATGCCATGCTGTGTACATTGATTTTCGGAGTCCTCATTCTAGATCGTCGGGGACATGGATTTCTGATTGGATGGGGAGATGTCTTAGTATAGATATAGCGAGACAGGGTGGTCTTTGCATGGGGGCCATGTTTCCTTGGTATGCTATATCACCAGTTGCATGAGGTAGCATACAGGGGTGTGAGTAACATTAGCTGCAACACAACATTACTTATGATCTGGGCTTGGGAGCACATTCCCATCTTCCACCCACCTATTCAGAGGCCATAGTTAGTAGATGGTATGCCATATGTATATTTATATGCGGGTGTCCTTCAGTAGATGAGGGTAGAAGAGACTAGATTCTGGAGGCATAGGATTGACATGATGACAACATTTTTTTGGAGGCCGTATAGGGATTATGCGCAGTGGGCTGGAGAGGGAGATCATTTGGCCTTTTGTAAATAGTTCAGATATCTAATTGGATGGACAGTACAGTCTCAGCTGATTATAGAGATGTACCTTCCCTAGCAGGTTCTTCATCAGTTCAGGGAGCAGTAGGGTGTGCCTATGGGTACAAAAGAGCATGTGAGGTCATCACGAGAGCCTACGTGGGGTCTTTCCATTTCAATGCCATTTGTGGAACAATAGATAGATGGATTAGTGGCATAGCTGTGGGGTTGGAGTGGAGGTCCTGTAGATCCAAGGATGACTGCAAATTATGATTTGTGGTGGCAGATGTATAGACTTATTCCCTTCACCAATCTCGATGGACCAACACTTGTGGATTGTAGGTCAGTGATACCATGGGTGCAATGAGGAGGTCACAAAGGTAGGGGTATAGGTAGAGATAGAGGTTGAGGTGATGGAGGGAGAGGAGATGGGGGGAGAGGTGGTAGGGACAGAGGAGAGGATGATGGAGGAGATGGCAGGAGACAGGCCAGGAGGGTAAGACAGCGAGTGGAGAGAGCGACCTTAGATGTTATCCTCGAGGTTCTAGAGGAGGAGGAGAGACATGAGGGGCCAAGACAGGAGGAGGAGAGACAACCAGAGGTGGAGGTGAGACAAGAGGAGGAGAGATATGAGGCAAAGAGATAGCTAGAGGGAGAGGGGAGATAAGAGGCAGAGATGGAGGGCAGACAAGAGGAGGGGCGAGTAGAGGTCGAGGTAGAGGTGATACAACCAAAGGAAAAGGAATTGGATGTCAGGGGAGGAGAGGAGGGAGTCAGTGATGATGACGATGAGCCAGAAATTGGGGATGAGACAGAAGAGACAGAGAGGTAGCTCCGAGAGAGGATGATAGATGAAAATCCAGATATGTGTAGTGTGCTGCCATTGCCACGAGATGCCATAGTGGATCATTGTCTAGTTGATATATAATGGAGGTTGGATGAGGCCACAACAAAGATTAGATCTCTACGGGTAGAGCTTGAGGTGACATGGGTTGAGAGGGACCAGGTAGAGATTCAGCGACGGGAGATTGAGAGCTGGTGTAGTTAGTTTGCCTAGCTTTTTATAGGGCCGGTTGCAGATGTGGCTAGGGAGCTTTCCAGGGTCAGTGCGAGCAGAGGGCAATAAAAGATGTTATATGAGTGGGTAGTGCTAACCGATTAGAGAGAGATTGGGTTATCTATATCATCTAGCAGGATAGGGACAGGGTCGGGGAGTAGCAACTGTACTCATAGAAGCTGCAGTCAGAGCAGTGTGGGTGGCTCTACATCCTCAGGGCATACATTAGGTCACATGTCCCATCACTCTCACAAGCATTCTCCTAGCCACAGGTCGAGTCACAACCATGGGTTGTCTGGGTCAGGGCACAGGTCAGAGCATGGCCAACCTCCAGTCACAGATCCATCAGCCTCTCAAACTCATGCCACAGTAGCCTCACAACCTCATGTCACTGTATCAATGATGCCTTCAGTATCAATTCCATTGGCCTCATAGACACATGCTGTTGTGTCCTCACAGGTTATGTCAATGCCCATCATAGGTCATCAGTCACCACGCTCTTCTCTACGAGGGGATGAGGAGAGCACCTCCTAGGACATTTGTTATCTTGATATTATGTTTCAGACATTCATGTTGTGACACTTTATATTTTGACCATCGAGCCTATAAGCTCTATTTTTGGGATATCTCATGACTCTATCTTGTGACATGATTTTTGAGATTATATATGCAATGCATTTTTGAAGTGGCCTATATGCTTTATGTTATGTGATGATGCATTGTGTGTTGATTATGTTTATGATATGTGCTTATCTGATGATGATTATGATGATGCAGTTACGATGACTATATGATGCGTATATGATGTGATTTATGCATTTATGGTTCCTATGATGTCTTTTATATGCTATGTATGCTTTTATGATAGCTATTTATGATGAGATGCGATGATGATATGATGGTTATTTATGCTTATATGCCATGAAAATGTTATTTTATAATGATGGTTACATAGATGCATAATGTATGATGGTAATGGATGCCATGTTTATGATTATGGGCACATTTGATATATGAGTCTATATGTATGGATAATGCAATCTTATGATGTGATGCATAGGTTTTAACGATATGGATAATGTATGCCCTTATATGTCATGTGAATTCTTAATAAATGCAAATGATATATGTATGTTAATGATGTGAATGGAAATATGTGAATGTGTAATAACCTAATGCAATGCCTATATGATCATGTCTGCAATTATGTTTTTGTATGTCACAGGATATCATCAAGGGACAGACGAGAGGAGATGACAAGTCAGAAGGAGATGGATGTTAGCGTGGAAATCAAATCCTTCAACATATTACTATAGGCCTAATAATTGTTGCTCTTAATCATCATTGGGCATATTATTGTAATGGCCAACAAATATCATGACATGACATAGATCGATGGTGTGCAAGGTTGTACCATCACATAAGACAAGCAGTCACAAACAAGGATGATCATGACTCATACTAAAAGTGTAATTGCCTCAATATTTTTGCCACAATCAACCATAAATCATAAAGAAGACAAAAATAGACAAGAAAGACAAGTCATGAAACATCATTGCTCCTCTAAATCCTATTGTCAAGACATCCTCAAGGAACTAGCAACATGACTGCTTGAAAAAGATAAGACAAGCCAATCATCATGATACGTCGCTACTTCTCTAAATCCTGTTATCAGGACATCGTGGAGAAACTAGTAGCATGATGAAGAATCAACTGACAAAATGCCAAGATAGTGTTTGCCAAGTGTTTTTCAAGTGTGTCTGAACGTAAGGTGTTTTAGGTGCCAAGGTACCGAGTTTGATGATGTCGAGATGCTAGGTTTGTCGATGTCTAGGTGACAAATGTCAAAGTTTCCAAATTTAGGAAGGACACATCCTGAATAATGTCGATGTTGAGAGGATTGGTCCCTCAAATGTTGTAAGGATTTTGCAAAATTCTAGATGACGATGATGATGCCTAGGAAGGACACATCCTAAGGCATAAAGAAATGACAAGGGTCGTTCTTCAGAAGGACACATATGAAGAATAACCAAGAATTGATAGTTTGATTAATTTTGACTGAAGTTGACAGAATTGACTACATGCTGATGGTGACATGCTGATGTGATTATCATAGTTTGTTGTAGGAGTTTGACTATTTTGGTATGACTTGTTTGTCTTGAGAACATTTGACGTGTGTGCCAGTGTAGTGTGACATGAACCATAATGGATTGACCTAGTGCGGCCTCGAGGGCTCATCGATAGATGGCCTTGCCTATGTCATACACTTAGAGACCTCGTAGTTCGACACGACCATTGAATCGTCTTGACGACCAAAGACTGAGTCATGATTTTATTTTGACAACCTAAAAGGACTAACCAAATGTCTCGGGGGTTCAAAAATGAGCCTTTCCTACATAGAAAATGTGTAGAGACAACGTAGTTCGACAAATGACAAAGACTGAATGACATGATTGACTTGACAAGATACAAATCTATTTTTGTGTTTTTGTCATATTTTGATTTTTTTTTGTATTTCTTTAGGACATATTTCAATTTTTAGGTCTTTTTTAGGACATTTTATGATTTTTATGACCATGTGCGATACCCAGTACAGTCGGATGATAAAGGAATGCCCCTAGTCATGTCTAGGACTCGCTAAGTTTAAAGGACATGGAAAAGGGTTATGTGTGGGATGTTAGATGGATGGTAGGCAGGACTTGATGCCAACCATTTTCAGCCATGAAAGGAATGATAGGGTTTTGTGACGGGCATCAAGATGGTGTTAGAAAAGTAGATGTTTATTATGGACTAAGGTAGATAGAGTGATAGTAGATGGCGAAGCAACAATCGACTACACGTGGTGCCTATTTTTCAGGTTTTCACCATGGTACTTATCCAAAGCACCTATTTACCAGGTTTTCACTATTGGACGAATTATTTCTCTTTACTATTTTGTCATTTTTTCATTTTTTTGGTGTCACCAAGATGCCTGTTTGCTAGGTTTTCATTAGGGTGATGATTTTTTTATATTTTTCATTTTTTTTTGTATTTTTAATGGTTTTTAGCTGAACTCTTTGATGCTATGCGTAGAACTTTCGAAGATGTATACTGTTGATAGGATTTGTCAGTTGTTCATCATCTGGAGTAGCTAGCTGACATGCCCCAGAACCAAAAGAGGACATGATGATGTAAGGACCCAACCAATTAGGCTTGAACTTGCCAGGTTTTTCTCTGTCTGATTGATTCTTAGGATTTTGCATTAGGACCAAGTCACCAATGTCAAATTTTTGTTCCATGACTCTCTTGTTGCAATTGCGATAGAGATGATTATGATATGTCTGTAAATGATTTAGGGCATTATGTCTATGTTCCTCCAACATTTTCAACTCATGCAGTCGTGACTATCTATACTCTTCATCATCAATTAGACCCTTCATGGAGACTCTCAAAGATGGAATTTCAACCTCAATGGGCAAGATGGATTCAACTCCAATGTCCAAGGCGAATGGAGTTGCTCTTGTAGGCGTGCAGATGCTAGTGCAGTAAGCCCACAAAGTAGGATTAAGTTGTATGTGCCAGTCACGACCAACGTCATTGACTATCTTAAGAATTTTGATGATTGTCTTATTGGATGCCTCATCTTGACCGTTTCCTTGCGGGTAGTATGGTGTGGAGAAATGGTGTTGGATGTGGAATCATTCACATAACTCATGGAAATCCTAGTTTTTGAAGGGACGATCGTTGTCTGTGATGATGGACTGCAGAATACCATATTGGCAGATGATGTAATTGAGGATTAATTTGGAAATTTGCTTGCTAGTTATGTATGTGAGGGGGATGGCTTCAATCCACTTAGTGAAGCACTCAGTAGCAGTGATAATGAATTTGTGGCCATTGGACGAGGTAGGATGGATTTTTCCCATAAGGTTGAGTCCCCATTGTGCGAAGGGCCTGTTGGTGTGAATAAGTCTTGTACTTAGTTTATTCCTTTACTAGGGACTTAGGGGACTTAATTCACATGTTAAGTTTACTTAGGATATTAGTTGTATCTTCTAGAAGTCTTAGTTGTCTTATCTAGAATTTACACTTTCCTAGGTAGTTATGAGTTAGTTGTCTCATGTGATAGGATTAAGACACTTGTCATGATCTTGTCTTATCCTATCTCTCATCCTTGCCTTTATAAGCAAGACATCTCTAGCATATTTTATATAGCATTGTATTGTATTGCATTGATCATATTGTATCATATTGCAATCCTTGTTTGGTGGAATAACATCTTCCATTGTTGTTTCTCTCTATTTCTTGTGGAGGTTACTTAGTGTTTCAAATTGAAGATCTTAGGCTGATCACTTCAACATGGTATCAGAGCTTTGAATCTGGAAATCCCCTTCCATTTATTTTATTAGAGAGTTTCCATCAAGTTTTATTATGATTTGAGTTTCTTGTATCCTATATTGCATGCATGCATTTTGGTGAGATCTGGTGATTGCAGTGCTTTTGGTCATAGTGGTAGTATTTTAGGTTGTCCCATTGCGTCCGGGAGGCTCAAGAAAGTTAGATTTGACTTTTGTTTCACCCAATTTCATCACCATTTGCAACTTTGGAAAAGAAGGGTTTGGAGCTCATATCTGGTGAACAAATTTTTATAGGAGCATTTTGGGCAAAAAATAACCTAGCTGTTGCGTCCAAGTGTCTGTTTCTGAGAATTTTGATATATAATTTTCCTATATTTGGAAAAAGTTGATTTTGGGGAATTTTTTTTTACCCAGAGGCCGTACGACCCCCAGGTTAGAGGTATGATTTGCAAAAAATATTATTTAAAAAATAATTTTTTTCCATCTAATATTTTCAGGCAATATTTGTTTAAAAATTTGGGTTTTATTTTAAATCGGGCTATTAATGTTTTATTGGCACGGTGAAATATTTTCTATGGACTGTTAAAGCTTTTGTAGTGACATTTATTGAAGGGTCGTAACCCCCTATTCACGGTACCCGACCGTACCCGCTTGTCGGCCACCTATCCATTTGTTTCTGCTAGCATTGCCCATCCTCATCGGCTAGGCCATTTTCATTCATCGACAGCTTGTGTTAAGCCATTGTCTGCAATGTTACAAGGCAGCGACTTCTTAATTGCCCACAACATTTAAGAGCAACCACCAGAGGAAGATAGCCGCTAAGCGGTTAACCCAACTGACAGTGACCAGAGGCCTCACCGCTAGCAGCAAAGAGACCGCTAGGAGGGCGGTGTAAACCTTGACCGCCAGGTATGACCGCCGAAGAAAACCGCAACATGTGACCAGGACTACCGATAACCCCTAGCAGTTTTGTAACCGCCAATTTTTTGCACCAGTATAGCACGTGGTCACGTGGAGGACCAAGGACCAACCCTCTTTGGGCTAAGATTTTGTTCCTGTTTAGCATTGAAGGTGCCTAAAGTAAGCCTTTTTTCCAATTTTGCATAACTTTTCACCACGATGTCAGATTTTCAAAAACTAGATATCATCAGAAAGCTGGTTCGACGAACTTCATAGTGGTGTAGGTGATTTTTCCATATTTTGACATTTTATGCCAATTTTTTCAGCTTGAAGGTACAAGTGCATTTATTGCTTGTCATTGGCATAACTCTTGCATACGAAGTTGAAATTTGGAAAACATTTTTTTGAAATTGCTCAGAAAATCGCAAGGAATCTGTTTGTAACCTCTGTTTTTAGTTTTGGTTTTTTTTTAAAAATTGTAAAAATCACCATGTGTTATGAACGGTTGATTTGAGCTTGTCACTTGTACAAATTGCAAAATTTCTTCATTGTAATTTCCTTCGGGGGGGGTTGCAAAATCAGTTTTAATACATTCTGGGGGGGTGAAAGACACAATTTAAGTGCCACATTGTCTTATTTCTTTTGGTGCTCATTGCAGATCTAAGGAAAATTGAGCCACTCACTCCACACAATTATCATACATGGAAGCTAAAAATAACTCAATTGTTACAATCTAAGGGTCTATGGCCAATGTTAGATGCAGAACAACTTGAATTCACAAGGGATTATGAAAAATTTATCCATAGATGTAAAATGGATGAAGAAAAAGGGCTCATTGGCTTACATGTATCTGATAATTTTTTGTTTCATATTTTGGAGTGCAAAACACCTAAGAATGTTTGGGATTAACTTGAAGAATCGTATGGTAAAAAAAATCATTTTAGATCCTTGCAACTTCAAGTAGATCTACAATCACTCTCTCTAGGTGCATTTCCTTTAATTCAGGATTTCCTTGTACAATTCAAGATGATTTTGTTACAGTTGAAAGGATGTGGACATGATGTATCTTCTTGATTATGTCTAAGTTAAAGGGCCCTTATCAAGTGTTTTCTTCTACTTTCTATTCAACTATGGATGCAATGGGGAAAGATTACAAAATGCCTACATTTGAGTTGTTTTGTGAGCATCTTACTAGGGAGGAGGCCAAGTTGATTCAGTTGGATGCCTTACCTAATTCTAAGAATCATGCTCTAATGGCTCAATCATCCAAGGGTAAAGGAAAGAATAAAAAGAAGCCCAAAGAAGAATCATCTTCAGGTAGTGAGAATCCCTCCAAATCGAAGTCAAAGAACAATTAGAAGTCCACTCCATCTCCTTCTTCTTCTACCTCTGGAGATTCTTCTTCCAAGTCAAAGAAAAGAAAGGAGAACCTTGTTCATTCTATGGAAAAACTGGGCATGATGCAACTCATTGTTTTAAGAGATTAGAGGCCTTGGAGGAAGCTATGAAGAAGCACAACATTTCAATGGCTAAGCCTTCTTCCATGCGAAAAGGGAAAGCTCTTTCAGTATGGGCCATTCATTCATCTTCAGACAGTTGGATTCTAGATTCAGGTTCTTCACATCACATGACCAATTCACGTGATCTTCTTGATTCCATTGTTCATACTTCTACTTCTCAAATTGCAGTTGGGAACTCTTCACAGATTCCAATTTTGGAGACAGGCTCCGTTTAGATGCTAGATGGGTGCATTAAGGATGTTCTTCTTGTTCCTGATATTTCAGTGAATCTACTTTCCATATATTAGATTTTTCATTCTAGAGATGGGAAGTCAGTTGAGTCTACTCCATAGAATGTGACTATTAGACAGTTGCAGGATCCTAAGAAGGTTGTTGCTATAGGGATAGTTGATCATGAGAACCATTTGTATCGATTTGATGGCTTCGAGTCTTCATCGGGTTCTTGTTTTGTTGCTCATGTTGATTCGATGAGAAAGCTTTGGCATGAAATATTTGGGCACTTGAACTACATATATCTTCAGCTGATGCAAGCACATAACTTAGTGGTTGGTCTTCCAAAGATCTCTTGCATAGATGGTGTTTGTCAAGGTTGTGTTCTTGGCAAGAAACATCAATATCCTTTTCCTAAGGGTCAAGCTACATGTGCAACCACACCCCTTGAGTTGGTCCATAGTGATCTCATGTCATTCCCAACTCCTTCCTTTTCAGGGGCTAAGTATGTGCTAACATTCATTGATGATTTTTCCTGCCAGACATGGGTCTATTTTCTAAAGCTCAAGAGTGAAGTCCTCACCAAATTCAAGACCTTCAAAAAATTTGTGGAGAAGCAGTCAAGTTTTTCTCTTCGATAGATATGCACAGATAATGGGGGGGAGTATGTCAATTAGTCATTTTAGGATTTTTAATGTGAGCATGGTATTCTTCATTAGCACACAGTTCCTTACACTCCTCAGCAGAATGGTGTGGCAGAGAGAAAGAACAAGAATCTTAGGGAGATGATCAATTGTATGATTTAATCTAGGTCCATGGCTCCATCATTTTGGGCCAAATCTATCAATTGTGCCAACTATATTCAGAATCGTATGCCCCACAAGGTAGTGTGGAATAAGACCCCTGAGGAAGCTTGGTCTCATTGCAAGCCTAATGTATCCTTCTTCAGAGTATTCGGTAGTGAGGCTTGGGCATTCATTCTGAATGGTCGGCGTAAATCCATGGAGAAGAAGAGTCAATGATACATCTTTGTTGGCTATTGTGAGGATGTGAAGGCATACAAATTGTTTGATCCTGACACATGAGAGGTACATTTCTGACATGATGTTCAGTTTGTTGAGACCTTCACCTAATTAGATCCTCCTTCAACTTATTCTTCATCACAACCTACTCAATCTTCTTCAGTTGATGATGCTTTCCTACTTGAGGAATATTTTGATGATGGTCTTGCTGTACCTCCTCCTTAGTCTCCCACTAGGCCACGATGGGATCGAGTTACTCTTGAGGAGGCTGGTCCTCTTGTTGGTGATTGCACAAACACTCACCACACTCGTTTTCAGACTTCAAGAATCAGTCTTTTGAGTCATGTAGTTTCAGATGATCCTTAGAAGTTTTCAGATGCTTCAAGTATTGTAGAGTGGGATAGTGCTATGGCTGATGAGTATTCTTCTTTGATGAAAAATCACACTTGGGATCTTGTGCCTCTTCCTAAGGGAAGAAAGTTGGTTTGGTGCAAGTGGGTGTATCATACCAAGTATGTAGCAGATGGTTCCATTGATAAGTACAAGGCTCATCTTGTTGCAAAGGGATTTTCTCAAGTTGAAGGAATTGACTATTCTGAGACCTTTTCTCCTATTTCCAAGATGGATTCTATTCACCTTGGCATTGCTATAGCTGCATCATACAGATGGTCAGTATATCAGATGGATGTAAAGAGTGCTTTCTTACATGGGGATCTTCATGAGGATATCTATATGGAGCAGCCACCAGGATTTATGTAGGACTCTTCACTTGGTTGCAGGCTTCCATGTTCATTATATGGTCTCAAACAGGCCCCTCGGGCTTGGTATGAGAAGATGGAAAGTTTCTTGCTTGCTTCGGGCTACACTCGCTGCCATTTTGATCCCACAGTTTATACTTAGAGACATGGAGAGGATCTACTCATACTTTTGCTCTACGTGGATGATTTGATTCTTCACAGGGAGTTCTACTTTCGTGATTCAGAGTACACAATGAGCATTGATGGAGTGATTTGATATGACCGATCTTGGTCTTTTGCATTACTTTCTTGGTCTTCAGGTTCATTAGACTTCTGAGGGGATCTTCATTTTCGAGCAGAAGTATGCTCTTGATTTGCTTTAGATATTTGGCATGGCTGATTGCAAGCCTGCCCCTACTCCATTCTAGTCAGGTGTTGTACTGTCTACTAGTTGCACTACTCCTACTATTGATCCTACCTTGTATCAGCAGTTGGTTGGCAGTCTGTTGTACTTGACACATAGTTGTCCTAATATTTCTTTTACGGTTGGACTTGTCTCTCACTTATCATAGCCTCATGAGAGTCATTGGAAGGCCGCCAAACGTATCTTGAGATACATTTAGGGAACTACTCATTTTGGCATTCACTACACTTCAGGTGCATCTCAAATAGTGGGCTTCATTGACTCAGATTGGGCTGGTGATGTCAATGATCAAAACTCTACTTCTGGCTTTTTCTTTTTCCTTGGTTCTAGTCCTATTGCACGGTCATGCAAGAAGCAGATTGCTATTGCATTATCATCGATAGAGGTTGAGTATCGAGGTGTAGTGTTGGCTAGTCAGGAGGTTTTGTGGCTTCGTCAGTTGATGACTGAGTTCGGATTCCCATCCACTCAGCCCACTACTCTTTGGTGTGATAATTAGAGTTCCATTCATATCTCTCACAACCTAGTGGAGCATCAACATACTAAGAATATTGAGATCCACATGCACTTCATCAGGCAACTCATCCAGGATGGTGTTCTCAGCTTGGAGTATTTGCCTATAGATCAATAGGTTGTAGACATCTTCACTAAACCTTTGGCATCGCCTCATTATCTTCAGTTATGCTTGATGCTTGGGGTGAAGGAAGTTGTCCTTGGGGGGTCTTGAGGATTCCTCCTTCCTTCTTTAGTTTTTAGTTTCTTTTTTTCTTTTTCTCTTTTTGAGAGGAGTTTTCTCTCATAGGGTTTTTCTCCCTTTCTCTGCTTATGAGAGTTTTTTGTTTTGTACATGGGTACCTCATCAGGCCTAGTTGCTGAGACCCATCTTTTGCATTATGCATTAGTTTTTTCCTCCTTAAGTTGCACTTAAGGGGGGTGTTGGTGTGAATAAGTCTTGTACCTAGTTTATTCCTTTACTAGGGACTTAGGGGACTTAATTCACATATTAAGTTTACTTAGGATATTAGTTGTATCTTCTAGAAGTCTTAGTTATCTTATCTATACTTTACACTTTCCTAGGTAGTTATGAGTTAGTTGTCTCATGTGACAGGATTAAGACACTTGTCATGATCTTGTCTTATCCTATTTCTCATCCTTTCCTTTATAAACAAGGAATCTCTAGCATACTTTATATAGCATTGTATTGTATTGCATTGATCATATTGTATCATATTGCAATCCTTGTTTGGTGGAATAACATCTTCCATTGTTTCTTCTCTCTATTTCTTGTGGAGGTTACTTGGTGTTGCAGATTGAAGATCTTGGGTTAATCACTTCAACAGGGCCAAGGAGAAGTGATCGGTCGAAGTTATTGCATTGGTGCATGAATCGAATCACTATGTATCTGACATTGGCGACATGTTATGACAAACGCAAGTGCATCCTTTTCCATAGTCGGCCAATAATACCCAAGTCTCTTGATCTTCTTGGCTAAAGTAGGACCACTCAAATGAGATCCACATATACCCTCATATACCTCGCGTAAGGTTGTTCGTGCTTCGTCAATGTCGAGACATCGGAGAAGGGTGTTGTTAAAGCTACAACGGTATAGGATGTCACTGATGATGGTGTATCGAGAGGCCTTATAGATGAAGAAATTTATTTGGTTGTTCGATAGGTTCGGGGGAAGGGTTTGGGACTGGAGATAGTTGTAAATATCTTGATACCATGGGGAGTTGGGACCAAAAAGCTCACAAACCATTTCTGATTCTAGAATGTCATAAGCAGGAAACAAAATTTGTTCCACCAAGAACTCAAATTGAGGCACGTTGCTTGGAATTTCTAGGAGAGATCCAATTGTAGCCATTGTGTTTGCTGCCTTGTTTTGTGCCCTCAAAATTTGTTCAAAAGAAAGCACATGGAAGTATGACCTAAAACTGTCCACCATTATTTTGTAAGGCATTAACTTTTCATCCTTAGTGTCATACTCATCATTGACTTGGTTGATGACCAACTAAGAATCTCCGAAGACGTGAAGCATTTTTATTTTCCACTTTATGGCCATTCTGAGTCCTGTGACAAGTGCCTCATATTTTGCAATATTATTTGTACATGGAAAAGCAATGCATAATGACTTCATAATGGAATCTCCTTGTGGTGTGACAAATAGTATTCCTACTCCTGAGCCATGACTAGTGTGAGACCCATCAAAATAAAGTTTCCAAGGTGATTTAGGTTTTGCATGAAGTATAGACTCATTGGGAAAGTCTGTTACCAATGGATGATCACCTTGTATAGGTGCATCTGCCAGTTGGTCTGCTATCACTTGTCCTTTTATAGCCTTTTGTTCCACATATTGAATCTCGTACTCACTCAGGATCATAACCCATTTTTCCAAGTGACCTGTCAATGCTACATGACTTAGGAGATATTTCAAGGGATCAATATTTGCTACCAATTGAGTCTTGTGATTCAACATGTAATGTCTTAATTTTTGAGTTGCAAAGACAATTTCTAGATAGGAACATTCAATGGATGTGTAGTTTAGGCCATATCCGACTAGTGTTCGACTGATGTAGTATATTGCCCTTTCCTTCTCATCATGATCATTTTGTGCTAGTAATGCCCCCAATGCTGAAGTTGTTGCAGAAAAGTATAGAATCAAAGGTTTTACTTTGATTGGTGGCATTAAAATAGGTGGTGAAAATAGATAATCCTTTATTTGTTGAAAGGCCTCTTGACATTTGTCTGTCCACACAAAGGTAATTCCCTTGCATAAGAGATACTGAAACGGTTGACATTTGTCTACCAGTTGTGCTATGAAGCATTAGATAGATTGTAACCTGCCTTGTGATGTCCTGAGTTCACTTATCCCTTTTGGGGGAGGCATGTCTAATATTGCTTTCACTTTTGCAGGATCGAATTCAATGCCTCTGCAAGAAACTATATATCCCAAAAGCTTTCCTGATGTCACACCAAAGACACGCTTCTTAGGATTCAAGCGGACCTTGTATTCTTCCAATCTCTTGAAAATTTTGTCTAACACACTCAGGTGATCCTTACATGTCAAAGATTTTTCCAAAAGGTCATCTACATAATCTTTCATTATCTTATGCATCATGTCATGGAATATTATTGTCATGGCTCTTTGATAAGTAGCACCTATGTTCTTGAGACCAAAACACATGACGTTCCAACAATATGTACCCCAAGGACACGTGAATGTCGCTTTGTGCTGATCTTCAAGGGAAATACAAATTTGATTATAACCCAGGAAACCATTCATGAGGGACAACATCTCATATCTTGCTGTAAGGTCAACTATAATGTCTATGTTTGGTAATGGAAAGTCATCCTTTGGACATGATTTGTTCAAGTCACAAAAATATGTGTAGATGCATATTTGACCATTTGGCTTGGTGATTAGTACAAGATTGAATATCCACTCAGCATAGTCTATTGATCGTATAAATCCCACATCTAGCAAGAGTTCTTCTTTGACTAACAAGGCAATTTGAGGATGAATCTTGCACAAATTTTGTTTTACTGGCTTGGTGTCTGGAAGTAAGGGAAAGCGGTGAGAAACTAGTTCTGGATCCAATCTAGGCATATCGACATAGGACCATGCAAAGTTAATCTTACACTCTAAAAATAATTTGTGAAATTATGGTTTCTCTTCCTCTGTCAAAGATGCCACAAAGAGGACAATTTTGGGATCTTCGGTTGTAGATATGTTGAATTCCATAGTATCCTCTATGAGTATTGCCGATTTTTCTTTAGTCATGGGGAGAAAGTCCAGTCCTCCATCCTTGGGCGCCTCAAAGAGGTTTTCACCCACATATACGTCCTTTATTTTTACTTTTTTAGCGTGAGAAGGTGCCGTTTAGTTTTAATCTAAAGACATGTCATTTTTTATTTTATTTTTATTTTTATTTTTGTGACTAGAGGACGGAGCAGTTTCCCCAAAGTAAGCTGCACAATCTAGGTCAATAGAAAATCCATCCTTGTGGTCTCCACTTGGTATGCCCTCATGCAGTCCCATGAATTTTGCAATGGCCTCATCATTCTGAAATATGCCCATAACCGGCGGGCCTTGTTGATCCCAATCAATTAGTTGTGGGTAGACTAAGGAGATACCATCATCAGTATTGGTGAATGGTGGGGAGGATGTGGAAAGCATGCAAATTGATTCAAAGAGGTTAAAAATGAAATTTTCATCATCCAATTCCAAATCAAATTCTATCCAATATTCTGCTTCACTTGATTCGTACTCATTGTCAAAATAAGGGGCAAACAAATTAGAGTCCTATGGTGATTCAAATGCATCTGAGTGATGGTCATTAGGTTTAGATTGTTGGACAGGAGTGTCAAGACTATGGCTAATATGATTAGGAGATGATTTAGACTTGTCATTATTCTATGGGAAAAAGAACCTACCCCAATCTTCTCTTTTCCTTGGGATTTTGGGGTTGTCACTGTTTTGTGTTGGGTCAATTTAAAAAATTTGCCAAAATATTTCTTCAAATGTGGGTTCTCTGGGTTCAAGGAACAATTCGTCAAGGCAATAGTCAATTCAAATTCCCATTCATGGGAGTCAATTTTGGTAAGGGAATCCTCAATAGTCTCAACACTTTTCGAAGCATTCATGCTCTCACCCAAAAGTACATTGGTATGTCGATCGTCATTTTCGGGTAGCCCAAACCCTAACCCAAGATGATTTGGCCATTGAGAAGGCATTATTGGTTCACACATTCCAGTTTTATTTCTACCAAGGCCACTAGTTCCATCGTAGCCTTTTCCATATATCTAGACTGGTAATGGGGATGGATCTTTGGGTCTTTGTAAATCCAAGTTGATATATCCTCAATGTATTCTTTGCTCATTTCACCCCATTTTATAAAAATGCGTGAGGGAGGGACTTTGAAGATTTCTTTAGGTTCCATTATGAAACAAGGTCAACCATACTCCTTAGGGGACTTGGGTATTTTGGTGATGCAGTAGGCTGTGTTTAATTTGTACTCTCCACATCCTTGGTCCTGGACCTTTACATTGGGATCAGTCTTTGGGACAGAGGGAGATGGTGTGGTAGAAGACGTGGAAGGAATGGACGTGGATGGTTTGGCAAGTGTGGAGGGGTCGATGAATTTGGAAGAAGAGGAGATTGAGGCTTCTTGATTGATGGGCACTTGATGATCTGAAATACCCCTTAGATTAGTGCAATACTAAAAGGGATTGAGGTCTCCATATAAGGTGATCTCGGTGCTGTCAAAGGGGAACTGTAAGCATTGGTGGTAGGTGGATGAAATGGATTTTAAGGCGTGAATCCAAGGTCGACTAAGAAAAATATTATAGGGTAACTCAAGTTCCAAGACTTGGCAAGTTGTGTTTACAATGAATTTCCTAACTTAGAAAGGAAGAGTGATGGCACCTCAAGAGGAATGTTCTTCATCATCATACACCTTTATAACAATGCTTTTTGTAGTGTCTACACAAGCATCAGAGAATCCTAGAGCCTTTACCACTTTTAGGGAGCATATGTTTAGTCCTACTCCGCCATCTACTAAAAATCGTTTGACCTTATGCTTATGGATAAAAATTTCAATGTGTAATGTGTCATTATGATTGGACTTTGGTGACGAACAGTGTTTGTTTGAAAATGTTATGTGATGGGGTGTAGTAAGGTATCCCACCATGGATTCAAACTGGCTGACATCAATGTTGTGAGGGACAGAGGAATCTTGTAAGGTTTTTTCTAATATGGCCTTATGCGCAGGGGAAATGCCTAACAGTTCAAGTATAGAGATTTGAGCAGGTGTCTTGCCTAGTTGGTCAATGAGGTTGAATTTTCCCTTAGGTTGTGATGATTTGGTAGATGGAACTGATTGTGACTGTTTAGTGGATGGGCTAGGTATCATGACTTTCGACTGCCTAGGGGGAGGAGGGCCAACTATAGCGACTTTTCCACCGCGGGTAGTGACATTACATTCAGGTGCTCTTTTGACAATAATGGTATTGACATATTCATCATTAGTTCAAATGTGGTTGGTAATGGTTCCACCTGAATAGTCGAATATAGTGCGAGTATAGTTGGCACGATTATTATTAGTCTTAGGACCTGACATAGAGGGATTATTCGAACCATGGTCTTGCAGTGGGTTCTTGTGAATAGTATGGTCTGTGTTTGATGCAAATTGTGGTCCACCTAGTTCAATTGTTCAATTTTCAATAAGGTCTTGTACCAAATTTATTAGTTGTCGACAAAAGGATGTTTTATGCCCTTTAGCATGGTGGTAATCATAGAAGTGTTATCTCCCACCATGATGGTTTAAACTGTTCTGGGTCATATGGCTTAGGGTCCTCTAGTGTGATGACAACGTTTTGAAGGAGTTTTTTAAAGATGTCTTTGATTGGTTCACCCAAAGCAGTATAGGTACGTCTCTTTGGGAATTGCCTTGTCTGTCGGGGCTGCCCTTGATTTTGACTATTTTGAATGGCATTAGGAGCTGGTGTTGGTGTGGTCATTTGTGTATTTTGTGGTGGAGCTCCTTTAAGAGTTAGCACAAGACTCATTGTGTTCACTGGCTTTGCATCAACAACACCATCATTGGTAATGTGTTTATTTTAGTTCTCCTTTAGCAATAAGGGCCTTCTCAAGTTGGACCCCCTTTTCGACTAAGTCTGTGAAAGTTTTGCAACAGTGGACTTGTAAGCCATATTTCAATGGTCCTAGGAGAGTTTGGACAAACATGTCAACTTTTTCTTTCTCAGGTATGTCAATATGACGACCTGCTAAACTTCTCCATCTTTGAAAGAATGGAATGAAAGTATCACCAACGTCCTCTTGTGTAAGTGTGCATAGGTTGGTGATGGAAACATTTGTGTCAATGTTATAAGCATAATTTTCCACAAATATGTCTACAAGTTCATCCCATGATTTTATTCCCTTTTGCAAAGTGGAAAACCATTCAAGTGCAGGGCCTGTGAGGCTCTTAGGGAAGAGTCTCATCAAGTATGTTCATAGGCAAAATCCACACAATTAGTCGTGAATTCTCGAATGTGTTCAATAGGATTTGTCTTGCCCTTGTACTTAGTGAAGTTTGGTACCACGTATGCAGGAGGAAATGGAGGCATGTATAGACTCGTGTCAAAAGGGTATGGACATAGGTCATATGATGTGTGTGGCCTTTTATTAGACATTTTCATAGTCTCTATTTGTTTTTGCAAGTTTGCCACTTGAGCGGTCAAAGCATCAATTATAGGATTGTTTGTTGCATCATACATGGGAGTGATAGGAATACCATGAGTCCCCATTTGTTGGGATGAGATGTTCTGATTTTGATTTGAGTGTTGTTGATATTGCAAGTTTTAATTAGGGACATATTGATGAGTGTGGATGTGTGATGTATATGTAGGAATGTGTCCTCCCGCCATACTAGTCAATATTTGTGGGATATGTTGGCCTTGAATATTTTGGTGCCCAAGTGACATCATATGTTGTGTATTCTGATTGCCTTGTCCAAATTGGTGGTATTGTCCATGAGGAATGTTAGTGTTTTGGCCTTGGGAGATATTGGTATTAAGTTGTGATGATGTGTTGACATTTGGTTGTGGTCCTCTAATGAAAATGCGTTGTTTACTCCCTCCAAAGGGATTGAATGAAGACCCAATGAAAGGGTTTGATGATGATGTTCCCATGACACTAGATGAAGCTCCAAATAGGGGATTTGAAGAGCTTTCCACCATTGATGAGAATCCAAAGTTAGCTCCAATTGAATATGATGACATTGTTGACATTGTAGGCATTGATTCTGACATGGCTTGCGACATAGTTGGTGTCCCTCCAATGGATGTTGCATTGATTGAGCTAGAGGTATTTTGATTAGATGTAGCATTGAAGGTAGCATTAATAGTGCTTGTGACAATTTGTGAGGTGGCATCAACAAAGGTATTTTTTGCATTGTTTTGGGGTTGACTAGTGTTGGATGTATTATTTGCATTGTTGTTATTGGTATTGTGATCTGGTGAGGTTGGTCTCAAAGTGTTAATGTCAAAGCCACGCGGTAATTTAACTCCTTGATGTAAAAACATAACTAGATATCTTTGTAGGTCATGTAAAACTAAATCTTCCACAAAGGAGGCCACATCAGGGTTTTGTGTGGTGGCTTCTAAGTCTTCCATAAACACATGTCCATGTTAATCTCTATGCATGAATGATTCAAAGGGATTACGTGACAAAGAGGGCATGTTCATTTCACTGAAATGATTGATAAAAGATATGTCTTGGTTCATGTTTTGATTCATGTCATTGAAAAAGACATAAGTGTTGTTGTCTTGTCCAAAATTAGCCATTTGTCTCCTTTTTCTTTGAAGCCTAGTCTCAACCATATAAAGAATTTCTCAAATTAGGAAGAGGGATAAAAATGGCAACTATATGACACTATGTTTTTTGGATTTTTGATAATAGGAATGCAATATGACAATGTTGAAAAAAGGAAATGTCAAATGCCAAAGGACAATAAGGACTATTTTGTTTTTGGATTTTTAGGAATAAGGTATGCAAAATGAGGAACAAGATGATTTGAATGTCTTAAAGTATGCAAATGCAAAGGTCTAAGTGATTTGGAAAAGAGGTTACCCAACCACCCTAAGCTTGATCTATGTCTCAATTCGGATCATCAAAGGAGTTATTTGCATGACTAAAGGACAAGATGACAAAGTGAAAAAATGAGGTTTCCTAACTAGACTTTTGAGTTGAAAGTCTCACAAAAAGGACAATGTCTAAGGGAAATAAAGTTGACTAAGCCAAATGACCACCTACTCTTGAAGGAAATGATTTTTCCAAGTATGGTAAGGTTTCCTAATCCAAAATCTACAAATGAAATGAGGATCTAAAGACTGGTTTATGATTGAAAATGATGAATATGGACTCTAAGGATGCAACTATAATTTTGCAAGTTTGGACCTAAAGGAAGAATGCAAGCTAAAGTATGAAAATAATGAAAGATTTGAGCAGTTTTCTTTCTAGTTTTTGACAGAGGCTACTGGAAAAATATGTTTGATGATAGATTGGACAATTTTGGTATTGGGTTTTAGACTACAATAGGATTTTTGTTTTTTCCAGGAAAATGAGTCATTTCAGGTTGCGAATGCATTGCAATTTGCAGATGCATCACAATTTCAACAAATGTGGCTTTATAGATAACAAATGCGTCTCAATAAAGCAATTGCAACGTTCTGTGAATCAAATGCAGTGCAACATAGGAAAATGTGTCACCAAAAATAGAAAATGTGGCTTATCAGAGCAAATGCATCACATAAAATGGAAAATGCAGTGCATAATGGCAAATGCATTACAACAAATGTGTTGTAGGCAGAATAGGTCGAGTTTGTTTGCAATTTTTGGAAATATTTGGAATTGTTTCAAGTTGAATGATTGTTTCCAGGTCTATAAAATGGTGTTTGTTTGTTTGAAAGTTTTAGAAAACACTTGGCTAACACAATATTTTAAAACATGCACAAAGAAGACAAGTACAACCCTAGGTTAGGCAAGGACTATATTTGCTAGATTCCACGTGGGTTTCCCCAACCACACTTATTCTCAGTGAATGAATCCAAAAGCTTGGCCACACGAGATCCCCCTTATAGTGCACTCACTTCTCAAGTCAACCAAGCTTCCAACCCCCATAAATCTCTCATGGTGGGTTAATCACCTCTACTAAGAACTGCGAGAATGTGGATGTCTTCACAACGACTGTTGTTGGGCTAGCAAATAGATGGTATTTTGGCCACTAAACAAAAGGGTTCTAGTAAATACTCGGGGACATGGCTCCTTGTGAGTGTATAGAAAGCCACTTAAGACTTTAACCAATCTACTAGGGGCTCCTACACCTTTTAAAAGAAAAAGGTCAGTAGCCATTTTTGAATGACACTATATGGCTAAGGCCTACATATCGTGAGGACTTGAAAATTTAGATTCATCCTTTTATATACCAGCTCAAGCGAAAAACTGGTTGGAGTCATTCCATCTTTCGAGGCAGGCCCCTCTAAGGTTCAAAAACATAAAATAGATGGTTCTGGCTTTTTAATCACCTAGTTTGCACAAGGTGAGAGCATAATCACCTACCACCTTCAAGCACAATCAAGCAAAGTTATTTAACCTCCTAATTAGAACTAGATGAGACAAGCAATTGTTATTTTTAGAGCACCAATGAAAGTGTTTTCTAATCTAAAACAAACACAAGAGGTTTCAAAATAAACTCCTTGGACATTCGATCCTACAAAACCACTTGTTAGTAGTCTAAAAAGATGCCTTGGACCCACGAAACTTCAAATCCACATGCTATAACAAAATATTAGTAACCTAGAAAAACCTCTAAACTACTAACTTGAAATTGAAAATCTGGAAAATTCTATAAAAAAATCCAAAAATAAAATTTACTAGACGAATGCGTTGCTCTGCAAAGCAAATGTGTCTCGGGCCATCCACTAGAATTTTCCAGTCAAATGCGTCTTTCTACACAGTGTATGTGTCGTGGCCTACAAATACGTCATTTGGTATGGCTAATGTGTCAGATTTGAGCAAATGTGTCGTGGGAGATAGCAAATGCGGCTCAAATATGTAGATGTGTCATTCTGATTGCCGAATGCGATGTAAGGTAGCGATTGCGGTTTGGGAATCTGTGAATGCGTCGTTTTGTACTTGTACTTGCAAAAAAGACAAAAAAGTCGTACGAAAACCTATAAAAATCATAATTTTTGTGTCGGGATCACCAATGTAACTATGGGAAATATCTAGGTTAGCAGATTAGTGCATCAATAAACAAAATCCAAAGTAAATAATGAAGCACAAATGAGGAAATAACATGAAAACAAAGAGAAATATCAGCTAGTGTCCTCAACCTCCATGATTGACCTCCATTACACCTTCTCTATTTGCTGCAATATGTAATTTTCCCTCAGATTTTGTGTGAGCAACCTATGACTATGCCAAGACCAAAACAAAATGTTGAAGGATTTGATATGAAATGCAATACTATGTAACTAGAAAGCAAAGATTGAAGTATGCCTAAAGTATGCCAAAATTCCAGGAGACTAAGAGATTGTGAGAACTAAGATGTCATGAGATTGCAAGAGATGATAATGCCAAGAGACGTCCAAATGAGACCAAAATTGCCATTTTATAGAAAATGCAATTTTGGGTGAATGGCCAGGATTGAAGATTGACAAATGTCTTAGAATCAATGGACAAGATTCAATATGACAACCCACAATTAGGGTTAGGGAAACATTTGGGTAAATTTGAAATGAGTGGACAAGATTTGATTTGAGAGAATCAAATCAAGGGTTGACAATGCATGTGACAAGGAGATAAGAATGACACAAAAAAAGAGAGCTGGAAAATCAAATAATATTAGACATTATTTGATTTATTAGAAGAAAGTTGTCAATTTGAATTAAAAATTAATTTAATTCAAAAGGTGGGACCATGTGAGACAATTTTAAATGAACAATTTCATTTAAAATGAGAAGGTGGACAATAATTAAATAAATTAAAGAATTTATTTAATTATGAGAAGACATTTAAGAATTAATGACATATTTAAATAAATTTATTTATTTAAATAATTAGGTGGAATAGTGGACAAAGATAATTAAATAAATTAGGAAATTTATTTAATTATGGAAAGATATTAGACAATTAGTGACACATTTAAATAAATAAATAAAATTTATTTATTTAAATAATCAAGAAGAATAAAAGACACGAATTAATTAAATAATCATGAATTATTTAATTAATAGTTGAAAGTGGACCAAAGGACATAATTAACATTTTAATTATGCTAGGAAAAAATATGGTGACAATAGAGCTTGTAGGCCTAGGTCATTTTTATGTGTCTATAGATGTATTGCGAAATGACATGAGTTTCAAATGATGTCTAATGACAATATTGGCAATAGGACACCAAGTTGTGAAGCTCATACAAGTTTCACAATTCCAAGGTGCACCCAAAATGGATAAGAGGTAAGATGCAATGAAATACCCAAGAATGTAAAGTGCAATGCAAGTAATTTTCAGATTTAAACAAGATAATTTTTTGATTATGCTATGCAAAAACCTGAGAATGATGTCTTTTAGATGCAATTTGGAATTCAAACAATGCACTGAATTTGGAAAATTAAGCTTAATATGAATAATTTTAGGTTACAAATTTTTGGAAACTAAAACAACATACATAATACCAAAACACAGAAGGCAGAAACAACATTCTTAATGCTTAGAATTTCAAAAAAAGCCCTGATCAGGGACTCATTTGCCCATGGGCGAATGGGTCTCACTTTAGGGTTTTAGAACAATAATTTGCAGATTTCTAAAGTGATTTATGTGGTTTCCAGATTCTAGTTTCAGATAGTAAGTTGCAGTTTCATATTTATGTAAAATGAGGCCTAAATGCAAGTGCAAAATAGTGTAAAATGACAAGAAAAAAGACCTAATTTGAGATGTAATTTTGATTTAATTTTCTTTTGTAAATGACTGATTATGCAATATTATGTAAACACTATGCAAAACGACTGATATTTTTGAATTTTCTATATTTTAAAGAATGCGAAAATGCAAACCTAAAAGCCTAAATGAGATGCAAACTAATGCAAGTAAACAACCCTAAATGAGATGCAAATCAATGCAATGCAATAAAAATTTATGCAAAACCTAGATCTAGGGTTGAAAATGGACTCCAAAATCAGCAAGTTATGATGCTCAAATGTTAGGTTCACCAAAATGAAACAACAAAAAATGTAGGTTGAGGGTTTATGAGATGCGAATCAAATATGATGTGATGAGAGACCTATTTTCCTTTATTTCATTAGGAAATGAGATCCCCACAAAGAACTTACTAACAACCCTTAGGTGAATCAAATCAAAGTGAGAATATTTAGATTTCCTTATGATTGAAGGAGGAAGGTCAAGGTCAAACAACACTTTGGGAGAAAAACTAAAAATAGAAAATCAACTCCAAAATGCAATCTAACACTTGAAACAACAATATTAAACTCAATATTTGCATAATAAAAAAAAACCGAATGCAAATTTGAGAAGGGCATAAACATGTGTACTAGTCACCAAAAGTGCTTTCTAGAAGCTGATCTGAGACTCATTCACCAATGGGTGAATGGGTCCAAGTACAGGGGTTTCAACAATCTTTCAAGAACCTCTGGTACAGATTTGTAGCTTCTAATTTGTCCAAGTTTTAGTGTCGGAAAGTTGGAAATTAGATTTGTAGGTTAGATTCTATGATTTGACAACTTTGAAAATTTTTGCAACTTTGTAAATCTTGCACTTCAAAATATATTCAACTCTTCTTCAACCTAAATCTACAATCACACACACAAGAGAGAAAAATGTTTGTTTTTGAGTGAATGGGGGTTTTCCTTGGTCAAACCCCACTTTGGTAATTAAACCTTGAAATGAAATAATGAATGAGAGAGGGAATGAAAAATGAAAAAAGCTATGTTATCACTCAACAAAACCTTGAATGAAACCTTGATAATGGAGATTTTAGGAGGTCTGAAAGTTGCTTGAAATGGTTGAATTGGATGTGGATCTTGACACTTGAAATTGATGCTTTGAATGCTTGAATAGATCTTGAAACCTACATCACAATGTTAGGTCCAAAAACACCCATGATGCAAGAAGAATTTGACATGATGGATAGATCTTGATTGCTGCAATAAATCTCTGATCTATCTGATCTTGAATGCTCTTGATTTCTCTTGAAGTTCTCCAAAAATGCTCTTGAAACTTTTATAAAATTGCTAGGTGAAACTTAGTGAAATAACCTTGTATTTATAGGTATGTATCCTTGATTTCCCAAAATTCAAATATCACAAGCCGACATTGAATTATGGATTTAGAGATGTTAAAGTACCGCAAAAAACATAATTTAAATTTAGGTCCAAAGGTCTAGGGAGGACCCATTCACCCATGGGTGAATGGGTCCCAAGTCCCTATTCTTGGAACACAAATTGCTTAAGGTAAAGTGTTATGTTTAGGCATTAATTATTGTTGGGTTTTCCCTTCATAAAATTTAATTTATTAGACTTGTAAATGAATTAAAGGGCTAATTAAGGCATAATTAGGCTCAATTTAATTAAGATGGCCCAAATAAGTGTGTAAATGTAAAGGGGTACATTTAACAACACTAAATTAAGAGGCATTAATAAGTCAAATTTAATTAGGAGGGCCCAAATAAGTGAGAAAATGTAAAAAGGGTTACATTTTTCTACACTACAATTCTTTAGCCTTTTGTAACTCCTTTCTCAAAGCAACTATCTATGCTTCCAACTTCATGCATTCATCAAATTTAGATTGTAGTTCAGATTTGACTACATCTTCTATTCGCCTAGCCTCTTGAACTTGAGCCTTCAAGCTAAGCATAAATGAGTTCACCTTCAAGATCAATTTCTCCTCCTTCTTCTTCATTGGAGGCTTCAAAATCTTCTTCTTCCTTTGTAGACTCTTTTTCCATGAATATGAATTCATTTTCCTCAACCACAAAGGCACAATCATGTTCATCATCTGATCTATTACTAATATTAGATGAATCACTTTCTTATGTTCATCATCTGATCTATTACTAATATTAGATGAATCACTTTCTTATTGTGTGTATAGACTTCTTCTTAGGGAAGTAGGGTTTCTTCTTTTTCCTATCTACTATTTTCTCATAGCTATCCTTTTCACCATAAGGGAATTTAACAACAAAATGTCCTATTTTACCACAGTTAAAGTATTTGAATGGAAACTTACATCTGTATTTTCCAAAGCCTCTTCTCAATCTTCTGACAAAGTTAGCTTCTTCATTAATTTCCTTAGATCCAGATGTAGATGCTTCACTCTTTTCCTTCTTGGCTACTTTGAATGCAACTTCTCTCTTGGATGTATTTGCATCTCCCATTCTCATTTCGTAGGCAGTAAAGGTGCCATGCAACTCATCAATAGTGAGTTGTCCAAATCTCTTGCTTGTTCTATTGTAAAATTTTTAGAGTCATACCTGGATGGCAGGGATCTTAATTTTTTTTTGACAATGACTAAATCTTTCATCTCTTCTCCTAGGCCTCTGAAAACATTCACTATTTCATCTACTCTAAGAAGGTAGTCTACAATATTTTCTTCTTCACTCATCTTGAGACTTTCAAAGCTTCCTTTGTAAGTTTGTAGGTTTTCCTCCTTTACCTTATCACCACCTTCATAGATGTTCTTCAACTTATGCCAAACATCATGTGCAGTTTGACAGTGCATGACTTTGAAAAACTCCGAATTTGACAACCCACAAAGAATAACATTCTTTTCCTTAGCATTATTCTCATATGCCTTCTTTCCAGCTTGATCAATAGGTGTAGCATGAATTGTATAACCATTTACAATAGACATCCATACATCAAACCCATTGAGGATAAATATTCTTCTAGTATAATGCTCCAAAATGCATAGTTTGATCCATCAAAGAGAGGTGCTTTGTTTGAAGATGAACCTTCTTGACGAGCCATTTGTGTTCACTGCCCAAGATCTATCTGAGCTGATTAAGCTTCTCCAAAGGAACTAGAGCTCTGATACCAATTGTTGGAACACAACTATCTATTGAGAGGGGGAGTGAATCAATAGATATTAATATTTAACTTTTAACACCACTTGAAGTAGATAATATAAACATGTAGATATCATGCAAACACACAAATTCACATAACACTAGATATACGTGGAAACCCAATATGGGAAAAACCACGGTGAGAATAGCTGCTAGGATCAGCTATCCTAATCTAGCCTCATAATAGAACCTCACCGGTTACAAAGTTTAAGGGATCCAACCCTAAGGAGACACCAATCCCCTATTTTAGGAGCACCCACTCAACTATCTGATGGCACCAACCAATCAGATTTACAAAGGAAATATGGAGCTATAACTCTAGATTACAAGTGATTCAAATGAATCCAATTCTTTATCACATACCTATTATGCAACTTTTCATACTCTGCTATTTAGATCATCCTTTGCTATATCTTTCTCTTTGCCATTGCTGCTAAGTCAACAACTCATAGCTCTACTTTTCTCTTCTCCCCTTTCTCTACTCTGTTCCACACACCTGCTATACTGAATACATACCCTAGATGATTTTTTGTGTTACAATCTAGGTCTTCTTCTCACAACATATGGATAGTCAAACCTTCACACTCATAATATGTGTTCTAAAAAGCTTAACTCCTCTTTTCTTCACCGACAAGCCAAATTACTTAGAGCCAAACATCACTGACCTCATTCAATGGGTTTTCCATTTTTGGCATCAATCAAATCTAGGATTTTATTTTTGTTTAATGCTCATTCTTTCATAATCAATCTCTTCCAGTTTTGTAGTTGCTTATGCATTAATGCAGGTCATCCATTTCACCTGATCATCATCAACAAAGTAGTTGGAGCAGTTACTTCATTTTTTGTGCCTTAATTTCATACGTCTAATCTTAGAGTTCCATCATTTTATTGCCCTGCAATTGTCAGAATCAAATCTTCAAATTTTACCCGTTGATCTCTAATATTCTTCCATAATTCATCAACCATCACATAGCCACCTCACCTTTAAAATGCCACCATCTGATTAGAAAAGCTTTAAATGTGGTCATAGATCCTTAATGATCCATAACTATGATGCGAATCAGATGAATCAATCGATTTTTACCATGTGTCACCTCCTTGTATATCCATGTTGTTCAATGTTGGTCGACACAAGCATTTTGTGGAATGGAAGAAATACTTCTTCATATTCATCAACATTTTATTTCTTTTCCATCAGGGATGAGAGTCGCTAATCCACCTTACCTCATGTTTGAAGTGCATAGAAGAGCTTAAGAAGTAATCTTGAACACCAATGTCTAATGCTCCTTACACCCGTCGAGTTTCGGCCATCAACCTTACCCTAAATACCATATACCATCTTCACACCATTTGCAACCCAACACACTAAACTTTGAAACACCAAAGCACGAAACCCTGAAAATTCTTTGAGACGTTGGATGTCAGGGTTCACTCTTCCAATATAATGCTTACCTACCATTGTGTTAAGGTGTAAGCCCTCCTACGAACTGCGATGCCTGAACATTTCCTTCACAAGCTTTAACCCTTTCGGGTGTTGGCCTTTAGGCTTTCCTCATTCACCTTAATTAACTTCTAGTTAAGGCGTAAGCCTTAATGCTGACCTTTGATCCCCGAAACCTTTTCAGGTATCGACCTTCGTAGATACCACTTACCTCTTTCTTAACTTTGTACATTCAGTAATGAGGTATTACTAATGCTCGAAGTTTGACGCCTTTCAAACTTTACTTAACATTCCTTCATTTCTTTGAGGCATTCAATATAAGGTATGACCGAAGCTCGAAGTCGGAAACCTTGCAAGAGAGAGTAAACCTCAAGTCGAAATGTGAAGCTCGATCAAACTAAGAAGAAAATGACTAACTCCTTTGCTTAGAAAGCAGTACAAGGTAATCCTGAGGCTCGAAGCCTTAACTTCTACAATTCTTCAAGGCTTGCTTCATTGATGCCCTTTTGACATCAATCAACAATCTCCCCCATATGATATTACTCAGATATCCTTTTACATCAATGAGATTCCTCTTTTGATGTCTGTTGGAACTATAAAATTTTGAAAATTTTATAGTGATCTACACTCATAAATTCCCCAAAGAAAGCTCTATCTTGAGTGTAAAATGGATATAATCCATTCTGTATGACATAATCACATGTGATCACATCAGTTTTGACCATTTGATTTATGAAAATCCCTTTAAATAAAAAGTATTTGACTAAATGATCCATATTGGAAAGAGTTGGTACAGGTCTCTCTGATCCATAAGCCATTACATTCCAACATAGGCGTTTTCAACATATTGACAAGAGGTCAAGATTGTCATATCGATTAGATTTTACAGGAGGATACACATCAGGAAGATACAACTTGTGGTCTCGCCGATGAAGAAATCCATTGGCAAGACAAACACTATCGGGGTAAGATTCTTAAGTTAGTCCGAGCATATATGTCTCACTGATAAAATACCATCGGCGAGACACCCACCTTGTCTCATCGACGAAACAAAAGAAGATATTATCGACAAGACAAATGCTATTGGGGTGAGTTCGAAATGTCCTCCCGATTCTCCATGTCACACCAATAAAGGCTACATCGACAAGAGTCTTGGCAACCTATTCCAGATCAAAGAAATGAATATTGGGGAGACTTATAACGTTGGGGAAATTTCTAAATATCTTAGCGATACGTGATCTCTTGCTGATAAAGATATGAATAGATCAAAAGGTTCATCAAAATGATTCCAGGCGATATATGGTATGAATAAGAAAGAATGTGATATCGGTGGGACTAATGTGATGTCTCCTCGACTTACAAGATGTTCAGTGAACATTGGATTAACTCGAGCAAAGAGGATCGCCTAGAGTTTTGAATTGTCTTGCCGATAAAAACGTATTTTGTGATAGTGAGAAATTCGAAAATCAGCTACACTTGTGTTCAAATATAAGAAATTAATGGCAGCTCTACCACCTAATGATTCCCCAAATTGAAGAAGAGTAATCGAGGGCATATTTTGTAGAATTGGCAGTAGGAGAGTGAACGAAGGGCCGAAATATTTTATAGCCGAAGATTTTCAAACAAACTTGTAAGTTCTTTGTAGTTGAATTTCCGATTCCATGATTTGTAAAGAGTAAATTGGAGAGTGAACGAAGGGCCAAAATATTTTATAGCTGCGAGGAAATTGAACCAAGCCTTATTGATCAATTGCCCAGCTCAGGTCCTAAAGCTAGGCACTTTGTGCAACTTAGGGCAGAGATTGAGAAATTGGAGGATAAATGAAAGCATATAGGTGACGTATGAACCTAGATTAGGGGATATGAGCTGTTTATTTTTCATTACCACCGAAGGAATCGGTATGAACCGGTGTGTAATCCTTGGAAGTTTAACCTAGGAAAATTAGTTTGCTCAAATGTATTTGTAGACGAAGAATTGGTAAAAATGTTAGTTGTTCATTATGATCCATAGCTCAAAGCTATTTGTGATCCATCTAGAAAACCATTCATACATATATCAGAGGCTACAATTTGTGAAGTGTTTAACCTCGAAGGAGTATTTGATGAGAAGATTGTACATGAAGAGCTGGAAAGAGAATTCTGGAGAATGGATACCATATACAAGGGTTGGAGGTTACCATTGCACAAACTCAAGAGGGATGGCAACTCAATTCCACTTGAAGATAGTGATGGCCCCCCATTTCATGTTGACCTATTTGAGCCATACCTAAAATATTTGTATTTTTCAGTATGCCAGGTGTTGGGGATGGAGGCCCCCAAATATATGTCAATTGTGCCAATTGTAATTGCAACAGATGTCCAGTGCCATAACTCTAGACGTTTAGATTATGCCTTACAAATCTTCAAAGGGCTTGATGCAGGATTGATGGCAATAAAAAAGGGGTCTCCCGTTTTGTACTTGAAGAATTATTCAATCCTTATGCATATGATAGTCTATTATGGACAAGAATTGAAGATGTGGCCTGAAAATTTAAGGATTTCACAATTTGATAAGGAAGGAAGATTATTACCAGTGCAACTCTGGACTTCCATCTGGGATTGCAGATTTTCCAACTCTTGTTTTATACATTTTGAAGAGTTTTTTGTGAAACCATTGTATAGATTATACAATCATCCTTGTGAATATTCGTTGTCTGATGAGATAGAAAGGTTTCTTAGGCCCAAGGACTTCAATTGACCTGTTAACCATAATTGGGGAGACTAGTATTGCTTAGAAGGTGCAACTATGATCAGAATATATGGGTTTGAAGGCACACCCTTTATCCTACCCAAAACAGTGCCTGACATGATTGCTTACCTGGAGATTGCTAGGTAGTTGGATTACTCAGATGTCATGAACCTAAGTTCTTTTGGAAAGCAGGCATTTATGCCCAACACACTGTGTTTTGGAGATTTCATTGTGTTATCAAGGGATGGGTATGGTATGGTTCTCAATAAACTGTTGCAATACAATATGAAGAAAGGTCCACCGCGAAAAGGATTTGATCTAGAGGGGTACATCAATTTTGCTAGGAATAAATGAACTTGGGAGGGTATGATCATATACCCTATCCATATGATGATCTGATCAGGAATTTGGAGGAAGAAGCATAAAGGGTTATTGATGAATACAACAGAGGATTGCTAGATACATAGTTGTTGTCTTCTGGGGAAGAGACATCTGGTGATAATAGGCCTCACAACACAGTTGATAAAATTTCTAGATTAAGAACCCAAGACTACAAGTATCCTCCTAGGGAACCATATGTTGAAGAGAGTTCAGATGCAGATACAAGGAAAATGGCATATAAATCATTTGTGGTTGATGATGAATTTTTTAAAACTCCAGAATTTAAAGCTTTTTTATACAAGCAAAAAGGAAAATCAATAAGGGAATCAATGGAAAATATAACACCAAGTAATGAGGGGAAATTATTGAATAGCTTAAAGTCAAGTGTGGAGGAAGAAATGGAAAACATGATCCCTTAGAAGGGAAGAAAACTATTGGAAGATGCAACTTGTTATGATTTTCCCTGGGTTAGATTTAAATTTTGCTTTGGTTTTTTATAGCTTCTTGAAGAATAATAATGCCACACATAAGCTTAGCCCTGAAGGGGTAACATATATTTATGCAGGATCCAAGTATAATCTAGATGAAGGATCACTCATGATATGGGCCACGTATCCTCCACACAAGAAATCTGTTGTGATTGATACTGAAAAGGCTTTTGGGCATGTTATGACATTAAAAGTTGGTGAAGTTGATACCATAACTATGACAGAGATTGGCATTAATGTTTCCAAGTTGAATAAAGCTCAGATATAGATTTTAATTAAGGAGAAAGAAATGTATAAGATGAACAATAAAAGATTACTCAAAGAAAATGATCGTTTGAAAGATATGGTGGGAATTACACTAGGATCCACAAAGCAGCTGACTCATGGTGAGAGTTCCCAAAAAAAAGACCAATGGGAAGGATCAGATGCATATTATCAGGGTAAACATGACACACTTGCCACAATAATTAGAAAAAGGAAGGACAACTTGATGACTTTGTTGAATAGGCTTTGGGGAACACGTACACAAATTTATATTGCAGAGCAAGAACATATGAGAATTGATGGCAAGATTCAAGAAAAGTTCCAAGAAATAAATAGAAGAGATGTTCCTGATAATATGGTCATTGACACTGCTAGCCACATTATGAGAAAACACAAAGAATTTCATGAGGAAATGCAGGAAGATGCACAGGGATTGATCGGAGCCACAAAAAAGGGATTGCCAACATTATCTAAAGATGGAGGAAAAATGAAGGAAAAGGCTAAATGGGTTGAAGAATGTGAGTCAATACTACAACAGATTCTCGAAACGGCTACAGGGAAAGACTCTACATTGGATGAGGCTTGTGAATTGAATGAGAAGATGGTAATGATGAAGATATCAATCTAGAATGCGCTAGGAGATGCTGACACACATGAACGATAGGATCATTTGGATCATCTGTCGAAAGTTCATTTATGGCTAAACAAAGCTTAATTTTAGTTTTCATTATTGTTGTTAAGCAATTTTTTTTTGAAAAGACGTGTCCTTTCATTATTTTTATGTATTTATATCTATTTTATATTGTCAAAACAAATATAGGTGAATAGAAGAAGTATACAATAGACAATTTTCAATGATGTTTTCATCAAAAGGACCAAGATGCACGTGTAAATTTTGAAGGAGTTAATGTAAAATCTCTGATTCAGTGGTTCTATGTTGGTATCAATTGTTTGTTAAGTTAATCAAAGATATTATCAATTTGTCTCCATATTTAATATTTCTCTGTTGTTTAAATTGATATATCAAGCATATTTTCAATTTATCAGTGCACATTTGTTGTATCTGTGTAACATAATTAATTGGGTCTTTCAAGTAAAGATTAAAATCCTCTTGATTATTCACAACTTATAATTATTATTTTGGATCATTAAAGAAGAATCTGATAACTACATCCCTGCCAGTTTATACAAGTTATAAACATAGAAGTGCCAAACAGTTAGAATTATTGCCAGTTATAAGTCACTTAACTCTGATTTCTATTTGACTCCATATACCCAACAGGCACTGGTCCCATACATCTCATTTCATTCATTTTATCTTTTACATCTGTTAACTGAACATATTGATCTTTACTTTAAAACTACTTATACAATCTATACCAAATTAGGATTTCATCTCTCCACATTAGATTGCCATTGTGGATAGATTTCTTAGGAAAGAATCACATAGTTCAAGCTTGCATCATTCACATAGGTAGACCCACCTATGTTTAGCAACACTTGAAGAGAAGAAGGTCTAAACCATTCGACCTTGTATGTTACCTTGAAACGTACCAAGAGTTTGGCAACCTCTTGAGGTATTTTACCCGCATTTTTGAGAGCTAACAACGTCAATGGCAATCAAATTTTCCAGCAGAACTTTGTAGACTTAAGATTGGCATTTCACCAATTTTACTTCTATTTTCATATTTTCTGTTCAATTCTAGTATAAAACTTGTATATTCCATAGAAGTTGCTAATATAAAATCCTTTTGAAAGCTATTTCCTAATTGTAAATTTGACATTGTTGACTATTTATTCTTATTGGAAAATTCAATGTGTTGCACCAGATGCGGGTGCATATTAACACTATTTGGTGGTAAACAGTTATTTCTTAAAACTTGTTACATCATTCTATGTGTAGCTGTGAAGCAATCTGGTGAGGTATATAGCGGTTTCTACTTTTATTTAGTTTATTTCTTGGTGTATGCATGTATAATAGCTAGGATACCTTTAAATCTTAAGACCTTTTAATTTCTTTAATTTGATTTTTAGTAATGCTCTTGCAAATGGTTTGGATTCATGAAATTGTGGAGAGTAATACATGTTGAAATTGTTACATCTTTATGTTACTTTGTTTGGTACTATTATCATTAAGCTTTAAAACCATAGACCCCTCATGATTAACAATATTTTTGCACAACGAACCTTGAGTGAACCTAGTCCATCAAGACCTGACATTCCCGAACCTTGGGATAGCTAAGATCATCTTTAACTGGAAAATATTAGTGATTCTTTCAAGAAAGATAGGTTCATTTGTTCATTTGAGCAAAGATTTATCTACATGTTGGTGTGTGTGTGTAACATCCATGTCAACACTTGTACTTGAGGTTTAAGTGAGTGTGGCTCCCTTAAGGGGGCTTCATATTTTTGGTTATTATGGGTCATATGGTCTAGTCTTGGATATGAGTATCCATATATGTGCACATTATGGAGGAATAAGGGATATGTGATGGGGAGGATGTGTAATGCTGTTGAAAAACGGAAATATGCGATTATGAAATGTGAAATACTTATATATGTGATAAATTTTTTTGCCCCTTAGTGGTTGAGTTCCCACTCCCCATTTTAAGGATTCCAAGAGGGTATCCTTTGTGTATGTGGGTTTAAAATGGGTTGTTGTGATGTGAAGAAACCTATAATGTGAAATTCTATGTGTTGTGATGATGTGAAAATATCTAAAGTTATATGTGTTTTGAAAACTTGATGTGTATGTGCACCACGAGAGTTATGTGACCCCTAGTTCGAAGGTGGGTTGAGTTGAAAATCCTATACTTGGGTGGAAATCCCAATGGCCTATGTGGTTTTTCTTGTTGTTTCACTTTTTAGGTTCATGTATTGAAGTGGAGATTAATTTGGGAGTTCATTCAAATTAAAGTCACAAGGAAGATGTATGTGGGTTTAGTGAAACATGAAAAGATTCAATATTTATGGGTGAATTTGTGTATGATGTGTTGTGTAAATGAATGTATATTGTAATATGTATTTGTGTAAAGAAAGAAAAGAAAGTTGTTAAATCTTAATTGCTTGATGAATTGTTCATTCCATTGCATAAATTTTTATTTGGTAATATTGTTTTCAATGAATGATAAACATCATATTCAATTGGAAATTACTCATAGATAAAATTTAGTTAAGAACACAAGTTGGTTGAAAAATATTTATAACCTTGTTCAACAATTTAGTTTGGTGGAAATTAAGAAAAAAATAATAATATTTTACATTGAATTATGTTTATAGTTGAGTTTTAGTTAGTTTTTAAAATCATTGTTGTTTTCCAATTTGACTCTCACACGAAAACTTGTAAAATTCTCTATACAAAGTTTAAAATTGATAAACATAGTTAAATTAAAATAATATTCAATATATATTAAATTTTAGATTTATTCCTTAAATAATTTATATAAAAATATTTATTTTAAATTATAAATATATAATAATTATATTATACATGAATGGTCAGTATAATATAAAATGAGTATTATATAAAATCATATATAATATAACTTTTTTTTAAATTAAATGTATTGACCTTGTCAATGGGGTTGACTTGTGTAGGCCACCTTAATTGACAAGGTTGAGTGCAACCCATATAGCCGAGCTCCGTGGGGCCACAACCCTTTAAGGGATTGACGACCTCATGGCAGTCTGCCCACCCCTTCTTCCCTCCCTACCACCCCTCCACTATAATCTACAATATGTTTTTTAAGTTAAAACTCGAACAAAAAATGCAGCAATCTTTAGGGTCGATTGAGTTTACACAACCAGTAATATAGCATTTAACCATTTGTAGAAGTATATAATTATATATTAAATCAGCATTTTGATTTATATATTCAATCTATATATAACAAAGAAATGAGAAAACTACAACCAACTTTTAATTCAACAAGTCAATCAACCTACAAACAAATTTTAAACTACAAAAAAAGCAATTAAATATGAGAAAAAGAGATCATTGAAGATCAACTTCTTGAGATGAAAATGCAGATGGGAAGTCTAAAGAGGAGAGAAAGATTTAAAGAGTTATAAATTAGTTGCAAGTTAGTTTTGGTTAATAGAATTAATTTTTGTTTAAGTTTAATTTGTGTGCATGTTTTTTTTAATTTTTAAATTAATAGTCTATTTTCCAATTCAAATTAAGTAATAATTTGAAGATTTCTAGTTTAATTTCCAAGAAAAATGGTAAGAATAAAAGACTAGGAAAATAGTGATATTGTTTTATTTGTCAAGAATAAAAGACTAGGAAAATAGTGATATTATTTTATTTGTCAATTAGGATATTGGAATTATCATTGTGTCTACTTTTATAGACTTAGAAATATGATTTTTATTTAGAAAATTATATTATGCAAATATATAATTATTGATTTTGATTAGACAACTATTGATAATGAATCATTTAAGAGCATATTAATCTCCCCTTTATAAGTTTAGATCTAGTTTTTAGACCTTGGAATTAAACTTTGTCAACTTAGAAATCCTTCAACAAATATAACTTCTTTTCATCATCTAAATCAAATAGGTTTCCTCATGTTTGGGATTTGAGACAAAGTTCCCTAAACATTTTGGAATCGTCTTATCCTCGCCTTGTGTGTGGAACATGTATGATGGCGTCGTAAACTCGACGCTATCAAATGCACAAATGACGTCTTCCCTAAATATAATTCTTGTGTACAATTTATAAAAAATGATGGTTGTGTTTTGTTTAGTCATGTAAAAAAAAGTGGGCATGACATGGAGGAGTCATAGCAGACCTTGAATGAGTATCATTGTGAGGGAATAGAAGCTATGAGGAAGAATTTTCAAACCTTCTTATTGGTGTGCAGGTCACAGAGAGTTCTTGGAAGCTGGGGCACCTGGAAAGAGGTAAGAAGCAGATGAAATCTCTATAATGTATGAGGGCCATTGACTGATTCAAGTGGTGATAAGTACATTGGGTCAATGTCAACCCAAATGCTTGTCTTCAATGCCTTATGTCTGGTTGACACTCTAGAATGTTGGCACAGATTATTTGAACTCCTGATTGCATGACACCCTCTTCCAAAAGACAAATAAATTTTCCTGCCAACTATGGGAAGCACCCCATAATTTGGGAAAGATTGAAGTGAAAAATGCCTCAACAAGCACAATAAAGCAATGATTGCAAATAGGTAGAATATATTCATGAACTCTTGATATAGTGACTTCACAAACCTTGGAAAATGAAAATGGCTCCAAAAAGGATATGAGGCCACAATTGGTGAAACACCTTTGTCCTCACTGCAATGAATAAACTCTACGCAAAGATTATCTAATCACCTAGGAATGGCGGTGGCCAAAAAGGCAGCAGGGCCAGCTATATTAGGGTGGTCTTGCAAATGTATAAATCCTCAAAATAGTCGAAAAACCTACAAAATAGACTGAATAGGCCAAAAATCTTGCAAGAAAACAAAGTTTAGACCAAAATGATAGAAATTGGTGGAGGGATATTCATCCCTCTGCTAAAAAAATTTGAAATTTTTATAAAAAAAATTGTATTGTATGGATTTGTATGGTAATGCATCATATAGCAAGGTAAAGGGTATCAAAAAAATGCAAAAAATTAAAACTATCAAATTTAATGAAATGAAAGGTATTTCTTTGTTTATTGAGTCTTTTGAACCCAATGGCAGTATTTGTTTGGCTCCACAATACTCCAATGATAGGGCTATGCGTTGGAGTTGCCTTGATGTGTGAAGGAATGAGCATTTGTAGCTCTAATACCATGTTGGGATTAGCCAAGATTTGAAAGCGTGGATTGATAACCTTCTACAAGTAAAATAATGAGCACAATAGTATGCATATGTTATATTACAAATGAAGAGTGTTTAAAATGTATATAGTGACCTTGCTTATATAGGCTAGGATGAGGAGGTGAGAAAGTAGGAGTGAAACTCTAACTACTCCTCTAATGGTGCAACATTTGTGCGCTCACTCGACAAGTGTGTGAACAAGTGTCAAATATGTATATACAAGGTGTCTTAAATGATGAGGAAACATGTCTCAATGCTATGAGGTAAGACAAAGTTATGAAAAAATCTTAAGTAAACTTAAGCTGAGTATGAATTGGTCAATCCTAGAAAGGTGATTAGCTAACTAATTTGATAATGACTCTATTTACACTAACACTCACACCCAAGTTTTGGGTTCTTAGAGCCTTAGGAAGGGTCCAGGGATGGTGTAGTTGGTCATCCTTGTTATTTTGTTGGCAAATTGGGTTCAAATGTATAAGTGATGTTACCTATGTTTGGTGTGTGACATCTTGGTTGTTGTTTCACAAAAACCTATCTTTTTTGGCTACCTTTTTTTGTGTGATGTATGTCTCTTGTTGTAAAGAGTTTTGAAGCCCCTTAAAAACATGTTTCCCCCTAATGCAAACAAATTGCATCCACTTCAAATAAAGAATTCCACAAACTTATTTTTTCTCTTTTTTGACAAAATCAAAACATTAACAAATGCACTTGGGATTTTGAAATAAACGATAATAGAAAATTACCACATTTTCTATGATTATGCTCATTTCATCTATACTTTCAATCACAAGGTCTTTCAAACTACTAATAATAGGGATTAAGTAAAAAAGGGGATCCTTATTTTGCTAGAAGAAAAATGGGGCATGTTATGAAATACACAAGTCAGATACGAAATTAACTCAATTTTACTTAGATATCACATATTTATAAAATGGAGTTAGGAGATGAATTTAGTAGTAGTGTTAAGGATTTTGGTTATAAAAATATAATATTAGAAGAAGGTATGGATAGATTAGTCAAAATAGTACAAATGTAGTGTCATAAATTGTCATCCTTGACAATTTCACACTTGGTTTGATATACTTTTAATTCCATGTTCCTAATTATGATTTTTAGTTATCATTTTTGAGAAATTTAATTAGTCCTTATTTATTAGACTTTGACAAAGCTAAAAGTGCCTAGAGTAGGGCACCCAACACCCCTGTCCCATCTTATCGAGTCATAAATCACAAATTTTATTGTTGGCTTTAATATGTTTAATAATTCAAAATTATTTTTTGGTTTATATTAATGAGAAATATGTTTAAATCCATATATATACGAATTATTTCCTCCTTTCAACTCCTAATGAGTATCTAAGTAATTTTGTATTCTAAAGGAAATTAATGTAATATCAAGAGAAAAATAAGCAGAAGATCAAAGACATAATTACAATCAATTATAGTCTGCAACATATCATCAAATCCATGTTCATGCATTGCAAGATGTTTTATGTTTATGTTTATTAACATTATGTGTACTAACACTTGCAAGATCTCCAAGTATCTTCCCATTTCTCCTTGTATGTAATGAGAAAAGTGACTTCAGTTCAACAAGGATTTTAGATCCAAGTGGTAAGTTCCATTTGTGTTCATTATCATTCATATTTATTTATTTTCCTTAGCTCCTCCAAGAGCATGCACTCTTTTATCATTTATAATCATAGTCGTTATGAATGTAGAAACACTGAAACAAGGTTTGGCCAAGGCAAGCTGCTATATAGCACAACCCTTCTCCCTTTATCTATTTTGCAAGTTCAAAACCCCAATTCATAAATTCATGCACTACTTATCAACAAATTAGGGCAAGTTTATTATTTGCACACTGTCAGACTTTGGAACCCGATCTTGGTTGTCATAGACATCCTAGAATTCAGTACTTCTAGACTAGGGCACCCAACGTCCCTCTCCTACCAATTCAACTCCAAATTTTAATGTCAAGTTCTTCTTTGTCTCCACTCTTGAGATCTACTTTTTTTTTTCTATTTCTTTATTCTATATTTTCCAAACTCTATTATAGTTTATCACTTTGATCCTAATTCACCTAGTTCACTACATCTTCCAATCCTCACATCTACAACAAACAAAAAGGGACCAAAACCCTTACCAACATATTTGGATCTCCCTTAAGGACAACAGCCAATCAAGGTCTCTTGGTTACTTTTGTGCCCCTTAATGTTTTAAGGTGGAATGATTTAGGTTAGAGTGGTTATCCTAGATCCCATTTCACCATATAACATTTTGGTGAACCCGACACATCTTACAATTGTATTTATTTTGATTTAAACAACATGTATTCTATAATTTGATAAAGACATTAGGTTATTTGAATGTCTTATTGCTTATATACACTCATTGTATGTCTAGTTTTAAAAATAAAGCATTGCATTTATTGTTCACCAAACACTTAACATTTTGGTGAGCCCAACTTAGATTATATTTTGCAAAAAAAATATGCTTTAATTACATACTTTCAAACTTGATTTAGTTAAGAAATTAGATTATTTGAATATCTCACTTTCATATTCAAGCATTGTATATTTACATTAGAAAGCAAAGCATTTTAATGTTTGTTCTCCTTTTTTTGAAAAACATAAACCCAAAACACTTTCGTCTCACATGTAATCAACATATCTATCTTTTCATCAATTTATTCTAATCTCTTCTATCTTCTGTCTCTTAGGAACATTCACGTGTCTTGAAACTTATATTTGATTTATGAGTTTCACAACCCGATATTTTATAGCCAACACTCATGTGAGACAAAGTTATAGACTTATGTCTTGTGCTTTGTCTAGCTTTGGTATTGAGCCTAAGTTTGTTAACTCTTTCACTCAAGGAACACTTACAACACAATCACCTTTGGATCATACTCCTACTCTTACTTTACCAATTTCATTTGGTCCACAATCCCTTCATGAGTACTTGGGGTTGGAAAAGTCCATGGCTTATGTTCTTTAAGATAAACTCCAAAATCTAGACCAAGACTTGGCTAGTCTCCAACTATACTTGAGTACCAAATTATTAGTTAGAGAAGTTATCCCTCTTATAGACAACCTTCAGAAATTGATTAATGATTCACAAGGTGTGGAAATTTTATGCACTCTTAGCTCACATAATGGATTCAAACATTATGACATCAACTAGTTGCATAGAAATTCTCAACAATGCATCCTTCCTAATATCACTTTCACTCATATCGATGCCTCTATGCATGCATGTGATGGTCCTCTTTATATTATCATTATAATTAATGACAAACCCAAATGGGGAGTACTCATTGATATGGTATGCTTAGTGAATGTAATCACAAGGGTAAGTGCACCAAGATGGTTCCCAAAAAGGGGGCTTAAGTGGCCACTTTTTTTTTTTTTTTTTGAAATCAGGAAAATACTGACCTTGGACGTGAAATTGAGAATAGTTACACTCAAAATTTTGATATGGAACAAAAAGAAGGATTTAAGTGCTCTGAGTCTACTTTCTAAACTACTAATTTATTTTGAAAGTGGTTGAGATTAAGGGGTTCAAACGAGGGATGTACACAAATTGGTGTTGTTTTTGTCAGAAAAAACATAACATAGCAACTCTTGTATGACCTTTGTACAGTGAATTTTTTTTTTGTATTTTTAAAATCGCTATGGTTAGAAGTTAGTTAACAATATGTAGTTGATGCATGATTTTTCTGATAATTTTTTAATTAATATTTTATTTTTTACTAATTTTCAAAGTGGACACTTCCTGGAAAATAGAATTTTGGCCGTGCTACCCCTACAAATTTTGGAAACTAATTGATTTTTTTATTTTTTAATTTTTTGTAGAATGGAGTCTAGTTTCTAAAAATGGAATTTATTTGAAATTTCGATGAATGGTTAATTTATAACGAAAAAAACACCAAACATTGTTTTTTGCCAAAAAAGAGACATACAAACAAAAGAAATTATGGATGAATGACTTAACATTGTCAAAAAGTGAAAAAAATTACATTGTTGGATAGCTAAGTGAGAACCTAACATTACCTAGATGTTCAATTTGTTTGATATTGAACCACGTGCAATCCTGATGGTGAGCATGAACTCGATTATGTGAAATATTGTAGAAATTGCAAAAACACGTCTCTGTCGTTGGGAATGCCCTCCAAGCCTTTGGGTTGGTATTCCAAGGAAAATACCAATCCTAAGGCTTGGGGATTCCCAAAGCAAGATATAACGCGAGCACATTATAACGCGCTTGCGTTATATGTCAGTTTTGACATGGTTTTTTTGTTTGTGGGGAGCATGTCTAGCAAGACATAATGCGAGTGCGGTATAACATGCTCACATTATGTCTTGCTTTATGTTAAATGCATATTGAATGTATGTTTATATATTTGTATGTTTGTATGCACATGTATGCTTGTATGTCATGTATGTATGTATGCTTGTATATATCAATGCATGTATATTGTATGTATGCCTACTTGTATGTAAGATTGTATATACGTGCATGTACATGTATGAATGTATGTAAGTAGGATTGTATGTACATATGTATTATGCTTGTATGTATGTATTTATGTATGTATTTATAGGGAGGGAGAATTTTAAGAGAGAGAGAGAGAGAGATAGAGAGAGAGGGTGAAAGTGAGAGTTGTAACGCCTCGCCATGTGAACCCCAAAGGACAACAAAACACCACACAAATTTATTTTTTTGAAAGTGAAACATTGTATAAGATGAATATGTACATACATTACATGAAAGGAAAGTATGCATTTACAAAGTCATCTACGTCCTCTGGGGTACATGGAACAGTCATTACGCAACCTAAACTTTTATCAAAATGAAAGCGAATAAAAACCAAGATTACATAATGATGACATCCAACCATTAATGATCAAAAGAGAGGAAAACGATACATCATTTTATTACAATTCAATTCACAGTTCCATAATACAATTGTGGAGCATATTTCCACAGATACAACGTATCAAGGATACAATGGTACATTACATAATGCTTCCCTTATATCAATGGGAAAAGTACATCGAGTACAAGAATGATACATCAATGAAGAATAAGGTACAAAATGAGGAACAATCTTCAACCAAGTGAAGCTTTGGAACTCTACATCCGCTTCTACATCCTGAACACAACTTGGGAACCCAATGGGGTACATAGCACATTCCAGCTAACCGCATGGACCCGAAGGTCCACCCCCTGTGCTAGAAGATGACAAGAAAGACCCACGACCAAGAACAGTCAAGCGGAAGGCAACAAGACTCAACAACACAAAAGTAACAAGAGACATAATCAATAAGAATATCAAAAGGCTACTTGCAGGATGACAAAAGAACAATCAAGTGAAAGAGCAACATGACTCATCAAACAATAAACATAAATAATCAACAACATCAAAAAAATACAAACAACACTCCCAAAGGCCACCAAAACAAGAGAAAAATAAATGGGTATTGTAGTAGTGTGTCATCGCATGGCCTTACATGGATTATTCAAACAACCTATCACAAGGTGTCGCCTCCATCTATGGTTCTCCTGACTACCTATCTCAAGGCACCACTCCATAGGGTGACTCATGCGAAACCACTTACCTTTCGTGAGGACAAGGCAATGATTTTACCAACTAGGTCTTCTCATCCCATCCTTAGCTTGTGAAAGCACTAACGGTATGGGTGATTCACATAATTAATCTTGTTTAATGTTTAATTACCCAAAACCCACCAGTTCATTAATTAAATTATCACTTGTTAAGAAAACTCTTCCATGGGTTACCCTAACAGCCCCTTTGTGTGCCGACCCCCATGAAGAGCCACTCTCCCTATAGGCATTCCAAACCAAAAACATGCAAGGGGTGTACCTCATCTCACATAAAAATCAAGGAGTACATATCACACAACATGCGAGGCAAGAACCATCTCACAAACCCATTCCATATCCCTAAAACAAGAACAAAGGAGGTACCACCCACAAGAACTCAAAATGAAAAATAGGATCAATGAATCACAAAGGTCCAACCATGGCAAATCAAAATCATTCAAGTTTCTCCATTGCCTACGAAAGCCTAAAATAACGAAAATCCACAAACTCCCAATAAGGGTAATTCAAACACTTCGGGTTCCCAACCATCATGAAATATGACTACAAGAAAGTCATTGCATAAAGTCCCCTCGATTAGAATTAACACAAAAAGGAAGACTCACATCAAAGAACCCACAAAATGACTATATAAATTCCACAATCACAAAACGACAAGAGAGGAATAAAAGAGGCAATATCATAACGAGACCTTAAAGTGAATCAAGATAACATAATCAAGTTAATTCAACAACAACCACTCATACCAACAGTAAACCATCCAGTAGGGCACCCAAGGGAGACCTCAATTTTCTCTGCACATGATGCCCTAACAAGCTAACAAGCTGTAACCAATCATATTTAAGAATAACTATATCATCAAATAAACCATCACCTGAAACAAGCTCACTACTATGGAACCCTAACATCAAATTGCAACCTTGATTAGTACTAAAATAGTAAGATTCGAACTAATTGGTTCTCGAGGAAAATCTACTAATCAACTATTTAGCTAAACCTTCTCATTTCTAATTAAAAGAGTAATAAAACGTAACATAACATAACACATTTATTCCAAAAATTCTAACATCATTTTCATTTTACATATCACCCATTAATAAGAAATCGCATAAGACGAGACAGGTGAGATCGTAAAACTAATATAAACATAACCTTTCACTTACAATCACTAGAATTAATAACAATATAAATAAATATCATATTGTTGTCACTTATACAAAATTTAAATAAATGAGTTGTTAACTTAATCAATCATAGCAGATGCCCATAACATAATACCAATAAATAGCCCACTAGGAGTTTAGAGAAAATAAATATAGGATCCAAATCTCATAGCCTTGATATAAAGTATTTATCTATTGTCAATATAACTTATCATGAAAGAAATTTAAATAAATTTTCTAAAAGAAACCCATGTTATAATCCCAACACAAAGATCACTATCCTAGGTTCAACTATTCACCATTCAAAATACCTATATCAATGGCATGACTAACTATATCTATTCCTAAACGTCACTTAATTCTTGATCAAAAGAGCCTTCATAAAGGTATTCAAGGACTTGACCTAGTATGAGTTTCTATAATTCTATAAATGAAAATATACGCTTGACCCTATATATTTAAGAATCCATCCATCATTTGGAAACCTATTAGAACTCTCACCCTTTGGATTTTAAAACATTGTGGGCATAATCTAGAGGTTACCCTTAGCTCATAAATCTTACCTTTATAAACATGTAAGTTACAAACAACCATTATTCCTAAATTTCTAGACTATTATAATCATACATACAAGCCCAATTTCTTACGTCTATTTAAAGCAAGAATTCTAATTATCATTCAATCAAAACCCATTCTTACAAGTCATAATCTGAACTATGATTAAGATGTATCATTAAGGAATTCACTAAAGACGTGCTATTTCAATACAAAACTATCCCTAATTGACACAATGGATGCAGTAATATGTACGGTCAAAAATCTCAATTTTCATAGCTAATTCTTTTATCTTCATCCTCCTATGTAAGTCCCATAAAATATTTTTCTTCAAATAATAATTAATATAGTTAATATCTTCCTTAAATCTTAATTAGTTTATTTACTTAATTAACCATTCCTCTTTAAAAGTAGTTACTTAAATATTTAAGATTATAACTAAAAGAAAGAGATATATTTATTTATTTTAGATTACTCTTATAATTACTAAGAATATCAATAAGAGAATATATTCCTCCCATATTAGTTACCCTATAAATATTTTCTTTAAAAGAGAAATTGAAAGAAAATCTTTAAACTACAATTTGATCAATTTAATTGCTTTTTTTTTCCCTTAAACTAACACAGTAAGAACTTAATTCTCCTATGTCTACTTACATTACATGTTCAATTCTTATGTGTAATAAATCACCTAATTATTAATATCCTACTAATTTCATTAATTATTCTCATCACTAACGTAATTATTCACTTAATTCTCTTGATGGATTGTTCACCCCAACAGCTCCATTCCATCACAACTATTACATTCCACAAACAACCCTCTTCACTAATGTTGATACGGCTTTAGAAACTTTCAAGCGTATGCAGTTGGGAGGTGTAAGGCCAAAATTACACCACCTTTATCGTGTCCTCCCTGCCTGTGCCAAGAGGGCAGCAAAGGGAAGGCACACGAACTGTTTGACAGAATGCCCCAAGAAGATGCTATCTCATGGATTGCATTGATTGCAAGATATATACGACTTGGATTTGTTGAAAGGGCTTAGAAACTTTTAAACAAATGCTACTGGTGGTTCAAAATCCAGATCCCACTACAGTGCCAGCATCCTCCCTGCCCTTGCCAAAATGAGAACTTTGGAATAGGGTATGGTCATCCAACAATCTATAACGGTAGGGAAATATTTGTCAGATGATATAGCTGCAAGAGCACTGACAGATATGTATGCAAAATGTGAAACCCAGACAAGGCGTGTGAACTGTTTTACAGAATGCCTCAAGAGAGGTCATCTCAAGGAATGAAATGCAACAATTGCAGAATGTGCACAAAATGGATTTTTGCAAGGAAGCTCTCAGAATCTTTAAATTAATGAAGCACTCTGTAACACATCCTAACACTGTAAACTTTGCGTGTGTTCTAGGTGCGCGCAGTCATGCAGGTTTGGTGGATGAGGGCTGCCGATACTTCATACGACAGTAATTCTTATTGCATTACATATATCCCTGATCATTAGGAGTGCATGGTTGACCTTCATGCCCGTATTGGCTATCTTGGAGACAACCCAAACCTTACTACCAAGATGCCAGTTAAGCCTGTGGTGCCTCTCACCCAGCTGCGCTGGTAGATATGTATGCAAAATGTGAATCACAGACAAGGCACGTGACTGTTTGATAGAATGCCTCAAAGAGATATCATCTCATGGAGGAAAATGATTGCAAGATATGTACACGATGGATTTGCTGAAAAGGCTTTAGAAACTTTCAAGCAAATGAGATTGGCTGGTGTATAGCCAAATTCCACTGTATATGTCTGTGTGTGTGTGTGTATAATAATCAGATTTTGCTGTTATAATTGCCCTGGTAGACATGAAGACAAGAATTGGCAAGAAAGAGAAGGCACCCAAACTCTTTGACAGAATGTCTCAAAGAGCTGTCAACTCGTGCAATGCACTGTTTGCAGGACATACACAAAATGGATTTGATGAAAGGGTGAAGAAAAAAAAATGCAATCATCAGGGGAGGGTGGGTATTATATTTTAACTACGCAGAGTAAAGGATGTCGATAATATTAAAACCTAAAAGTGCGCATTATTAGAATCTTGGCTGTAATTTTCATTTTAATAAACATACCCTAAAACCATCAGTGAAACCTTATTTTCAGACTGCAATTCGCCAAATTAGAGAAGTGGAAGGTAAATACCAGAGAGGACGTGGTTTGGGGTAGCAAAACCTTTGCCAGCGTTCCGGCCTACCTGCGCCAACCACCATACCATTCACCTCCTGTGCCAGCATCTAACTTGCCTTTGCCAGCATCCTCTCTATGCGAAATGGAAGCTTTGAAACAGGGCGTGGACATCCCTAAAAGAAAAGTGTGCTATAGAATATGGTAAAATGCGTATGCATAAACAAGGCACGTGAACTGTTTACCAGCATGTCTCCCAGAAAATGTGATCTCCTGGAATGCCCAGATCGCCCCCCTTTCTCCCCTGGAAACCCCTCAAGCATATGAAACAGGCAGGTGTAAGGTTGATTTCTTGGGGCCCAAAAATGTGTACAGAATGCAGGGGCCTATGTAAAAACTGAGGATGCAAGGACTAGCACGTGGCTGATTGACAGAGGGCTTCAAGGAAACGTGGTGAAAATGCAGGATATTCCTCCCTCAGCTGCCATGTTGTGTGCCTTTGATTTTTTTATTATTATTATTTTTTGTTAAGGATAAACAGAATATAAGTATTTTATATCATCTATCTCTGATTGGAATAGGCTAAATGTTAAAAGGGGATAAATTTCATCCTATGTGTGTATGCACAAATATGAATATAAAATTATAGTTTCATGCATTTAAGTCCATGCTCACAATAATGTGTATATTGTTTTACTCAATATTGAATCTTTTGGAGCAAAATTTTATATACAAAGGTACCTTGGCATAATAACATAGCAATTTGAGAATAATCATTGCTAAAAATCTTTCAAGGTAGTGTGACTATGATTTCACATCAAAATATGGTTTGAAGTTTATCTATTTAGAAAATAGGAAGGATTAATTTTATAACTTGAATTTAGGCTTAATACTTAGACAATCATGATCTATTGCATATAATTTTCACTTAGAAGAGAAAATGATGAATTATTAAATCCTAAAAATGTTATATAATAAGTTGTTTGCTAAGGTGGCCATAATTTTATAACTTCTTGGAGTACATATTAGAAAGGATGACACACCCAAAATATGACTTATTTTCTTGAGTTGTCATACATACAACAAGGTGTCATTTTTCTTTAAATAGTTAGTCTCTTTAGTTAGTCATTTCTAGCTTAACTTGAAGACTTTACATGGTTGAAGCTAACCTATGAGTTGCTACATATGAATGATATGGTAATTGTCAATATCATGAGATGTCTCTTGGGTAATGAATGGTTGGTCATAATAGTAATATTGTGTGAAACATTTGTGTCCAATGAAGCAATATTGGTACCATGTTTAAAATTTCCAAGGATAAAAAAATAAATCATTTATAACCTTCTCTAATTCCTATTTATGCCTTCTTAAGTAAGGAATGATTAGAAATGATCAGGGCATGAATAGATGCTAAAAATTAAACCTTTTACCTCCTATTTAGTTGTCAAATTTATTTTTAAAAACTTAATCATATGTGTGTATATATATTTGTTAAGCATAATATTGTTATCAAGTAATAGGTTAGAGTACAACAATTTATTGATAAACATTTATATTTATGTATTCCTATATAAACGAGTATCGATTAAACAACACATACATCTAATGGTATTTATTTGATTATCAAGAAAATTAACTATTTATCAAAATAAAATGGAACACAATGAATCACAAAATCATGAATAAATACTTACACAAATTTCCAAGACGAACGATACAGAGGGGAACTACAAGAGTTTAAGAGAGAGGGAGTGGGAGAGAAGGGGTTGGAGTGAGAGGGATAAAGGGAGTGAGAGAGAGAGAGGGGGGTGGGAGAGAGAGAATAGAGAGAGAGGGAGACATAGAGAGACAGAGAGAAGGAGAGAGTTATGTACCAAAGGGAGAGACATGAGAGTGTGAGGGGAGGTGAGAGGGATAAAGGGATAAAGTG